>SSNS01000078.1:575634-1015813 GCA_006937985.1 Aphyosemion australe
GAGCTGAGCCGAAAGGCGAAGCTCTCAATTTACCGGTCGATCTACGTTCCTACCCTCACCTATGGTCACGAGCTTTGGGTAGTGACCGAAAGAACGAGATCGCGAATACAAGCGGCCGAAATGAGTTTTCTTCGCAGGGTGGCTGGGCTCTCCCTTAGAGATAGGGTGAGAAGCTCGGTCATCCGGGAGGGGCTCAGAGTAGACCCGCTGCTCCTCCACATCGAGAGGAGCCAGTTGAGGTGGCTCGGGCATCTGATTAGGATGCCTCCTGGACACCTCCCTGGTGAGGTTTTCCGGGCACGTCCAACCGGGAGGAGACCCAAAGGAAGACCCAGGACACGCTGGAGAGATTATGTCTCTCGGCTGGCCTGGGAACGCCTTGGGATTCCCCCAGAGGAGCTGGCCCAAGTGGCTGGGGAGAGGGAGGTCTGGGCTTCCCTCCTTAGGCTGCTGCCCCCGCGACCCGACTCCGGATAAGCGGAAGACAATGGATGGATGGATGGATGGATAGGAGGATTTTTTGTGATGTCAATGTTAATGTTTTTCTCATTGCATCATGGGATCTGGGTGGCAATAAACAATGTATTTTGCCTATAATTTGATTGTTTTGCACACTTGGAGGAGAATTTAGCGAAGCAGATGGATCATTCTTGCAGTATGTTTGATCGTTCGGCCCGTGGGAGGCTTGATAAAAAGTTTTATTAGAATTTCCTCTGTAAAGGAGCGTGAAATATTAAGGATATGATTGCGGGTGACCCGACTGTGTGAAGAAAGACTGGATTCCTGCTGCAACAGACAGTTTGTGAGGCTCATTTGCTCATAAGTCCTCGTGACTAAGTCTTTGTTAATAAGAGACAATGTTTTTAACAAATATTCATCTTCGTGTATTTTTAAATCTACGGAGTCATATAGTTTTCACGTTCTGATTCAGGTGTCTCAACCCGCGGCCATTATAATAATAAATGCCGCAGCTTTATTATTTATTTTTAAATAATGACACAAACTGTTTATTACAGTGTTTATATGAACGTTTGTAACATTTTTGAGATCAATGTTGTTGTAATCCACTTTGGCCTTGCTGGTACTAGCCTTTAGCTCATCAATCCTGTCTGGATAAATCTGTATTTTTCCAAACTGAGGTTCTTCAGATAGCTACCTACAGCTGGTTCGACATTAATGCTGCAAACTGGGAGCAAAAAGTAAGAGATTATTTTAGCTCCATTAATTTTTTTTAACAAACATCAGATGGAGATTTATAAATCATCAAAAGGTATTAGTGAAATATGCTGCCAAATTATGGTTTGCAAGACAAAAAAGGACTGATCTTATCAAAAGCTACAGTTAGTTTCAATTTAATATCCCTCTGCTGTGCCTCTTGTTCTCCAGATTTATCCTAACAGGGTTTTCTTGAGAACTAAATCTATTTAGGATTTATTGTTTCTTATTATTACTCATCACTGGAAATTATAATCCCTTCACCTAATCCCTCTCTACCTCCCTCTAGTTCAGATCATATTCATCAAGATCAGCCCCCCCGTCCCTGCGACAGGGCAAGAAAATCGGCCCAAACGGTGAGGTCTAAAGAGATCCAACGTGGGAACAAGGGGGTTTCTTCCAAATCAAATCCGGTTCCTGTGATGCAATCAAGACGAGATGCCACAGACGTCGGCGTAATCTCCCAGGGACAAGCCTCCCTTTGCTTGTGTGTTATTAAAAAACGAGGAGGAACAAATCTTTAGATTGAAAGACCGAAAAAATGGAATTATAATAAATCGCTGGGAAACTGGGGCAAGGTTGGATAAAGCCTTCAGATACAGATGAGGGACAAATCTTCACTGTGGTTTGAGCTTCTGTACGTGTGTGTGTGTGTGTGTGTGTGTGTGTGTGTGTGTGTGTGTGTGTGTGTGTGTGTGTGCTTGGATGGCTGATTGTAAAAATATTCCAATTCACTCAAGATCAAGTCCCTGACCTAAGCCCTTCCTGTCTATATCTGCTAGTCCACTCAGTTCTGTCTGATCATCCGTCTGCATCTAAGATCTGTCTGGACCACCAGCCTGCACCTGCATAAGTTCTCTTCTATTTAACGATGCACTTACAACAAATGTCCACATGATGGCACAATGTGACAAAAGTAGACTCCTGCTGGAAACTTTATTATTTATTCTCTATTATTCTGCCCATTTCTGATCTAATAATGCATAAATGACCACAATGTGCTCAGAGATTAGCAGATTTGGAACATTCAGGGGGATTTACTTCCTGTTTTATGGGTTTTTTTGGCTAATGGATTCATGAACAGCTGTCAGATTGAGTGACACTCCTGGCCCTCGCCACCAGATGGAACTGTAGTAAAAGTAATGTTGAGGAATGAATCAAAGCATATTTTATGTGCTTTTCTAATTGTTGTTTGGAGCATACATCAGGTTTTAGTGTTGGCAGCTTTAGGTGCTCTGGTTTGTCCTCAAAGGAAGTTGTGGTGTTTAAAATAGCACGAAAGCATCTCTTGTGCTACCTTAAATGCTCCATGTTTGCTTTGCTTGCTAAAATGAATATTATTTCATTTTTATCTACTACTGAATTATTTTTAGAGTCAAAGCAAAGAAATGCGTAGAATTCAGTCTGTTTTTTTAATATATATTTGGCTTAAACTTGATTTGATAGTGTCTAAGAGTCCAGAGGCGTGTCCAGACCTTTTAAAATGGGGTGGCCCAGGTGGGGCACCAATGGTTACACTTTTTTTCTCCTTTTTTTTTTTTGCATTCTAGTGAATTTGAGTTCCACATTGGGCCATGACCTTGTGAGGACGTGTACTCAATGGTCCACCGAGATCGGGTCCTTCCTGTACCGCTAAATCCGTAAATAAAAGGCTCTGAAATCGGACAGCCTAGCGTCATAAATCTCCGCCCCTAGATCTTGTCATGGAGCTCATTTGCTGGTGATTTATTGGAAATAACTAACTAACACTGCCTATAAACAGGCTTTTAATTTTACTTTAATCGTCATTTTTTATAAATTTACATTTGAAAGTGTACGGCTCTGCTGTTCCTTATGCCTTTGCGAATTTGTCGTACCACAGCCGCTGCGCAAAGCATTCTGGGATAGTCTCTGCCAGCAAGGATCCACCTGAACCATCCTCAAAATTTGGGTGAAACGAGGACGCATCCGAGGACACATGGATGCGTCATGGATGATTCCTTCGAATTCGGACAGCACTCGTCGCTTCCCCGTGACGTAATCGACCTCGAAATGCGGACTCACAAGCGTCCAGCCCCTGGATTCGAACACAGCCCATTTTCTCTCTATTCTTCTTTGAGGTGTTACGTGGTGGTTAGCATTACTGCCACCAACTGGAGTGGAGAGGGACTGGAACCTGGACTCTAAATACTATTAATTTCAAAATGCAAAACTAATAAATAATAATTATAAAACAGAAATGTTCTGTTGGTCTGGTCTAGAAACCATTGTTAAAGGTGCATGCTGCCACCTACTGTTATGAGGTTTATAACCCAAAGCCTTTTGTGGACGAGGTAAAGTCAATTTAAATGGAACTCAATGGGGTGGCCAGTCAGACTCCAAGGGTAACATGTGCTACCCCAGACCACTCCCTGGACACGCCCCTTTGAGAGTCATTCCCATCACAACCCCTAACTACTAACAGATTGTACAAGATTGTGGCAAAGTTGCACTAAATCAAGCATGTTTTTAATGATTTAACAATACTTTTAAGATTTCTCAGCATCTGTTAGGTTTTAAACTCTGTGCTGGTGAAGGGTCGGCCTGTGCCTTTCTGTGTTGGTGTCAGGTGGGCAGGGGGGCGACCCAGCACTTAAAAAAGCCATGCAGCCACATCCCACTTCTTCTTTTCCAAGGCTCATTCAGAAACAGGAGGGAGCCATGACTGGCAGTATAACGGGACTGGAGAGGTTCTCCAGCCCGGTAAAGGGACGAGGTCTCCGGGTTACCAGACCGTTTAAAGTGGGAGAGCTGCTGTTCTCCAGCCCGGCGTACTCGTGTGTCCTGTCAGTCAAAGAGAGGGGCTCCTGCTGTGAGTTCTGCTTCAGCAGGTAAAAAGTTAACTATTCATGCTGTACTTTTCTGTTGCATCCTTGTTACTGCCTCCACATGGATGGATTACTCCTGGTTTCAGTCACATTCTTACTATTCATGATCATGTTATTTCATCAAATTCCTCCTGCACCTGTCTCTAGGATGATTCAAACAATTTTTTAGCTGTAAATTGTTATTTTGATCACTACAACAGTCATCTAGAGCACAGTTCTGGGTTATTTTTAGGTAATTATTCAGCAGACAAGATTTATAGTAGAACAAATATGTTTGGTTTGGGATAAGAGAGCAGATTATTTGGAATTTGTGAGTCTTGAAAAAGGAAACGTGGACTCCTTTGCTGTTTCAGTGCTACAGAGACAGCTGCTCTGCTCTATTTATACCACTGAATGTTTTAAAGCTCCTCTCTGCTATCAGTTACTGCAGGCCTCCAGCGTCTGCTGATTCTTGTCCCAGAGTTTTTGAACGTAAACACACCCAGATGCACAGATATTCTCTATGAGCTCTGATTTTGGTGTTGATTACTGTAATGAACGTTTTAAGTTCCATTAGATGCTCTGAACACCCTACTTAGGTTTTTGTTTTATAGGAAAGAGGGACTGGCGAGATGCGGGAAGTGCAAGAAAGCGTGTTACTGCGATGTGAAGTGCCAGGTAGGAAACACAAAACAGCAGGAACAAAAATGTTGTGAACGATGAAAAATCTGCATCTGTGCAGCTCCACGAATCAAATGACTTGATAAGAATTAGATGGGCTGATGTAAATTTGGCCATTTTCAAGTGTGTTTCTGTGTGAATGTTCAATATTACCTGTCAAAGATGGCTCCCTGAACAGCCTGTGTTCAGAGAAATGGAGTTTACATCATTAAAGGCATACTATGCAACTTTTCACATTTTTAAGTAATTTTCTTGAGCCAGTTTGTGCTAAAATGACCCTTTACAGGGTTAATGAAACATCACTCAGACCCCCACCACCCTCTGTGGCCAGAATGCCACACTTGCAACTTCAGAGTGGCGGTCTGGTCCCTGTTGGACTTAGTAAAGTGGAGCTGACATGCCTGGTGCTGCAGTCTGCTTCCAGCATGTTTCCTGCATGTTTTAGATCATGAACACAGCTGATGTGTTTGATTTAGTGATAAACCGCTCCTGTAGACACTAATGAAGGCTGAGGAGACGTTTCAGCAGTTAGATTAGACAAACGCACAGCGAGGAGATAAGTTTCTACTAAACGAAAACTAGGGGGTGCTAAAAACAAGTCAAAACTGCTTAGTATCCCTTTAAGGACCTTGATGCTTCAGCTCCAATCTCCAAAAGTATGTAGAGACTCCTGAACATTTTCAGTAGGGTTAGTTATGTCCTGATCTCTAATGAAACCTCTTTGGACTGATTCCATTTCAGTTTTCTGTGTTTTTCAACTGAAAGCCAAAAATTGATTGAGTCTGAGTGACTTTTTAAAAATAAGAAAGGAGATAATAATGAACAGTGCTATAATATTCTTTTCCATTTTACAATAAATTGAAGTATTTAAGACTATTGGGCTAATCTAAATGTTGAATGGGTAAAGAGGATGATCTTATTTCCTCTTTTAACATTAGCTTACCTTTGGGATAAATACTGAAAAAATCCCATTTTTGTAGCATGCCAATAAAATGATTTACTTTTGTGGAACGTGTGTGCATGCAGAAAGCTGACTGGCCCATGCACAAGCTGGAGTGTTCAGCCATGACTGCGTTTAGAGAGAACTGGTGCCCGTCAGAGACGACTCGCCTGGTAGCTCGAATCCTAGCAAAGAAGGTAAAAACCCTGTAAATCTGGTGCATTTCAAAGCTTCTGCTGCGATTTATGGGGTTCATTTACAGTAAATGTTCCTTTGCTCTGCAGAAAATCCAGAAAGAGCCATCTGCTTCGGAGAAGATGTTGCTCATAGGAGAGCTGCAGTCACGTGAGTAATGCTATCACAAATGCATGACTTTTGACTCCAGTGATGGGCAGCAGAAACACTTGTTGACACTCTAATAAATGAGTGTATGCACGTTCAAATAGTTTAGACTGAAGACATTTGTGGTAATAACAACAGTGAAGGAAAACCAGTAGGATCTGACAAAGACCAGGTGAAACTGGGGACTGATTAAAGAGGGAGGGGTGATTCATGCAGGAGAAGCAGGTGAGCAGACTCACTTCTGGATCACTAATGATAAATGGAAAACAAATGGCACAATATGCATGTTTCAGATAAAACAGACACTTTGATAGATGATAACATATTTTTAAAAATCCAGTATCTGTGCAGGAACTCATTGCATGTGTTAACAGCAGGCTGGAGAAACTCCAGATTAGGATTTCATTGAATGCTGCACAGATTAATTGTTGGATTCAGTCTTTTTTAGACAATTTTATGAAGCAGGAGAGGAAGGAGGCTGTTTTTATACTATCAGTCAGTGCTGATGATCGTTTTGACAAATTAAAAGAATAAAACAAGCAGAATGTTGAGCTGGTGTGATGATGATCAGCAGCTTTACTTTCAGTGTTTAAGCTCCTGAGTAATATGACCTCATAAACGTGTGTTTTTTTCTCATAGCTGATCTTTGTGGACATATGCAAGAAAATCTGAGTTGGTTCTCTTGTAAAAAAAAAAAAAAAAAGCAAGATTTTGCTGTTTGAAATGATAAAGTATTGGTCAAAAAATGATCAAAACGAGAGAAAAACATAAAAATCACAACTTTTCTCTGCCTGGCTCAGATCTGGAGGACGAAGATAACGAGAAGAGAGAGGGAACTGAGGCTGACATCGCCGCCCTTCATCGATTTTACTCCAAACATTTAGAAATACCCGACCACAAAGACCTGCTCACACTCTATTCCCAGGTATAAAAATATGAAACTTTCATATTTTTCTGATCCAAAGTGAGTGATCTGGGATATCTTCCACTTCCTCTCATGTACACTACAGGTTGCTTGTAACGGCTTCACGGTGGAGGATGATGAACTTTTCCAGATGGGCGCCGCAATCTATCCAGAGTAAGGAGTTTAATGCTGCAAGAACACTGGTGAAGTATGAAACATGACTAGCAGAAGCAGCATTATTACCCTTGCACCATTAATCGCACTACTGTAAGTGATCTTTTATCCCTGAAGCCTTTCTTTCTCTTGCCGTGTGTCTCTGCCTCCAGCGTGGCTCTAATCAACCACAGCTGTCTGCCCAGCGTCATCGTGACGTATAACGGAACGTCGAGCGAGGTCCGGGCCGTGCAGAACATGAAACCAGGAGATGAGGTGAGGAAACGAGATGCTGCTGCTAAAGGGGGCGGAGCTTGTTTTGATTTTTGGACTTTAACCCCAATGATACGTTTTCCAGTTTGTCAACACTATCATATATTTATTTACCAAACTTGAGCTCTGCTTTAGTTTTCTGTTTTGTAAGAATATTTTCTTTTGCAACACGATGGATGCAAACATGAATATGGCTCACATCTGTGCACAGATCTGCTCCCTGACTGGGTAAATACGTCCACTAATTTCCCCTAACCCTAATATGCATCATGTAGACAATCATGCAGCTTTGCTGTTGAATTATAGTTAGAAACCAAACAAGGCAATTTCCTCAATGGGCCCCAAGCTGGCCAAGGGGCCCCAAACAATGACTGTTTATGAATTAATTGCAACAAATGCTCAAATGTAAAAATTACCAAGCGCATAGTATTATGTCATCAATATAAAGTTTTGGCAAACTGGGACAGTGTGTCTATGCAGTGGGGCCTTTGCGCACATGGGCCCCCGAATGCCTTGATACGGCCCTGTTAGAAACACACCTTCCTTCAGATTTAAAAATCTCACGACCATAACGGATCACTTCAATCTGGATTTTTCGCATAAATATGAAAACTTTCAATTACTAAAACGTAACAAAGATTTCAACGGGGTTAAAAATGTCACTTTGAGTTTTCAGGTATCAGTATGTCCCTGAAAAATCAGAAAAATAACTTAGAAATTAAATTAGAAAACAGCTCCTAGTGGGATAAAGTGGAAATGAAATATCAGACATGTTCAGAACAGGGTGAATGGCAGTTTAATCATTGAAATTTGGTCATTTTGGGTGAAATTTGGCAACAAACAACCAGAAAACAGTTTTTGAAGAATGTTTTGTTTGTTCTGGATTATTTCTCCAGGTGCTCATCAGCTACATAGACCTGCTTTATCCAACAGAGGACCGTAACAAGAGGCTGAGAGAGTCCTATTACTTCACCTGTGACTGCAGTGAATGCAAAACCAAGTCCAAAGTAAGCTGAACATAAATACTGAGTGGGCTGGATTTGTTAAATGCTAACAACAATTAGCAACGACCCAATAACGATCTGTTATTTTGCATTCAAACTCTGTAGCAGGATGCTAGCCAACAGAAAAAACCAACAGAAGTGAAATTAAAAAGTTTTTTGCTGCAGCTGTTCATGTGTGAGGCAGCCATGTTGGATTCTGAGGTCAAGTCTGGTCTCCTACAGTCTGAGTCACTAATCCAACTTTGGGCGACATCCAGCTCGGAAATCTGACTTCCAACTGAAATCGAAACACGTCATCCATTTGTTAGGCTTTATCCCAAAAATGTCTTCCTTTTTTTTTCCAAGGACAATGCAAAGTTAAAAGTCCGTAAAAGGAGCGACCCCTGTGAGCCACAGGTCATCAGCAGCATGGTGCGCTACGGCAGGAACTCCATCAGAGAATTCAGGGCTCTCAAGCATGTTAAAAATATCCTTTTCAAAAAGAGTTTCTCTAAACATGAGTGAGCCTGTTACGTTTACTTATGAGGAATGACAATTAAACAGGCAGTGGCGTGTCCAGACCTTTAAAATGGGGTGGCCCAGGTGGGAGCCTTGTTTATGCATGGGTGGCACCAATGGTTACACTTTTTTTTCTTTTCCTTTTGCTGCAATCTAGTGAATTTGAGTTCCACATTGAGCCATGACCACCAACTGGAGTGGAGTGGGACTGGGATTCTACTAATGTCAATATGAAAAACTAATAAAAAATATTTATAATACAGAAATGTTCTGTTGGTCATGGCTAGAAACCAAGGTACTGTTTTGGTGTTTAACCCCAAGCCTTTTAGTGACAATGTAAAGTCAATTTAAATGGAACTCAGTGGGGTGGCACCTGGGGTGGCCAATCAGATTCCAATGGTGGCATGTGCTACCCCAGGCCACTCCCTGGATACACCCCTGTAAACAGGTCAGATGGACTTTTATTTATCTCCTCCCAAACATGTGGCTTTACAATATTTTTGTTCAATCACCTTGACTCATTAGCACCTCCCAGTGAGCTACTGGAGATGTGTGAACAGAGTTTGGAGGAGATGGGAGCCGTCTTTGATGACGCTAATGTCTACATGCTGCATATGATGTACCAAGCCATGGGGGTTTGCATTTACATGCAAGATGCAGATGGAGCCATCAGATATGGAGAGAAAATCCTTAAACCTTACAGGTACTGAAATATCTAAGCTGCAGCATTTAAATTATACTTTGAATGCAATTAATAACACCTAGAAAATTCCTTTTTACATCTAATCCAGCAAGCTGTATCCTCCGTACTCCTTAAACGTGTCCTCCATGTACCTGAAGTTGGGCCGAATCTACATGGATGTGGAGAGGCGCTCTGAGGGCATCAGCGCCCTCAAGAAGGTACATTTTTTTCTGGTTTTTACATATAAACATACACATTTATACAGAGAAATGGTGCCTCAGTAAGGTGTCTGTTTCTACAAACAGGCTCTGGCTATAATGGAGGTGGCTCATGGGAAGGATCACCCCTACATTAAAGAAGTGCGCAGAGAGATGGGTCAAAAATGAAGAATAAATGAAAGCAACTCACCCAGATGATACACTCCTTTCACTACAGAACCATGAGCGTTCCCTTCATTTTAACTAAGGCTGAAAACTACAGAAGCAAAAAGACCACGCTTAGGTGGGCGTGGCACTGGATTGGGACTGTTGGTGACTATAGAGACACGAAATTGTGAGAAATGTTCTGTTTTGTAACAAGTCTTAGAAACGACCAGGCATGGAACATACGATGTAATTGTAAATGAACAGCCGTGCATCACTGGTGCAAATCTAACTGAAATTAGGTCAAAAGGTGCATTTCTTATGTCTTAGTTTGCAATTTAGACATCAACCCCTTCCAAAGTGCTCTAACGTTTGTGACGGGTTAGCTGAGGGCTTTGGGAAGGGTTCCACACATGTGCAACTCTTTGACAATGTGATACGTTTTTCAAATTTATCTAATGTTCATAAATTCATCAACATGAGAGTGAGATCCTGCAACTCATGCAAGGAAGCTGAACCCCGGTGAACATTTATCGGAAACCATCAACAGTCTCTGTCCAACGTATTTTAATGCCGATAACTCAAGGTAACAAGTTTTAGTAACACTTTACAATAAGGGTCCCTTTATTAAAGGTATTGCGGTCGTTCTTTACTTCCGGGTGGGTCATCTAAACCATTGGTCCGCGTAACTGTCAATCATTCTGGTGAAGCTAATGCAAGGCTGTCGTTCGTGCTCGCTCCGGGGTTAGTTTTCACTTCCTGCGCATTGCGCACTGGATGCATCCAGTGTTGAAATGTCAGTTTTTTACTTGCACCTATTAAATTTTTGCTCACTAGTGTGCTCCAGCTTTCTTGTGTTGTAAAATGCCTTGGGGGGTTCTAGGACTCTGGAAGGCGCAAATACAGGCCATTTTTTTACAGACGCCGCTGTCACCGGTTTTTTGCTCGACAGGTAAGCTAAAGTTCAGCATGCTATGCATATCAGATTACTGCTAGAAGAAGGTTTCTACGACTATTCTAACTTTCCAGGGTTGTGCATTTTTCAAAACGTGGAGAGGGCGGTTCTTTCCTGAAATTCAGAAACATCGTATGCATTACCTTAAACGTTAATTAGTGCATTATTAAGCATTAATAAAGTAATAAATAAAGTATTCACAACTACTTAACCATATTATGTAATGCATTACTAAGCAGAACCCCCCCCCCTCCCCCCGGTCCTTAAGGACACTTAACAGTTACCAAGAACGGTGACGTTAATAAAGGGGCCCTTATTGTAAAGTGTTACCCAAGATTTTATTGGGGCTTTTTTGTGATAACGGGTTAGAATATTTTCACTTCTTTTGTCATAGAAATTGTTGATTGTGAGAATATTTTTTTAAAACAGTGAGTTGATGATTTTTTTGCAATTAAAACAGTTTTGCTTTGACTGGCAGACCCTCTTAACTCACCATCTGAGTGAAATTGTTCCTACTCATCATCACAAACCTCAGAATTGTCTTAAACTCTAAATCTGTGAACTCACGTTTCAGACGTTCTCAAATAAAACCATCTCGATCCCAAAGTCTTAAAGAAAATAAGGCTTTATTTGCATAATAACCAAGTCCAATAGTTTCATGTGTCTGAGGAGAGAAAACACTCAAAACGCTTTAACAAAACTTATGTACACATACATTTGAAGTGTGACTAGGAGTTTTGGCAAGAAATGAAAAGAAGAAATTAAATATAAAACAAAGAGTGGAATGTCAAAGAGAACTGAAGTGCAACAAAAACAAATGATTTTAAGCCAAAATATTATAAAGCTTATACTTATTTGAGGACATATACTGAAATATATACATAAAAATATAAAAATGCATGCATAGTTTATTAGGTTCTGGTATTTTAAAGGTACCAAGTCAAGAAAAGACACATTTGTTCATTATGTACATGAAAATGTTGGCTGGTTCTGATTTCAAATGACGTAATTTTATTTATTTATTGTAGATAAAACTTTAAATTGGGTAATTTTGATGTTTATGTCTGATTAAGTGTCTAAATTAAAAAGAAAATCTTATTTTTGTTATATATACAGCTTCTATTGAATAATTATTATAAATTACCTCCAATTTGGACCAATGCTTAAACAATTCGTATTAAATCAGGGTAAAAACTGTGATAAATTGTGTATAATTGGAATAATTTGGAATTTCTTGAATACTTAAAACATCAAAATATATTTTGGGGTCTTATAGGTCTAAACTGCATTTTTTTTTTTTCTTTTTTACAAAAAATGTGAGAAAAATTTACAAAACAATCTGAAAAACTTTAGATGAGTTCAGATCAGCGTGCTTGCCAGCAGCAAGAAGAAGGTGACCACAGTTTTTATCGAAATAAATAAAATATTTGTTACAAAGCTGAAGTCAATACTTGCTGTTCTAATCAACACTCAGTGAGTTATAGAATACTTTAGTTTGGCAAACGGAGAATGAGAATGTTGTAACTCTGCTGCCCCCTGCTGTTCATGCAGCAGAACCCCATGTCTAATACTGGCTGGAACATGAAATGTAACAGGGACTCAAAACTGAAACTGAGAGCTGATGATGTTCACCTGTAACACACACACACACACACACACACACACACACACACTGCAGAGGGGAAATGCTGCTTTTTAAACTGACTTACGCAGAGTTAAGGTTCATAAGAAAAGACCAGAATCAAGATAAGGAAACAAAAACCTAAATCTGAATACTTTGATGAAAAGAAAAATCTGATTTCTGCCAAAAACTGATTCTGAGTCTGTAAAAACTGACAAACAAGAGAACCACCAGGTTACAGTATAGCTCCATAATGTTAGGTACCATGGTGATCGTCTAGTGGCATTAACAGGCTGAAGGTTGCCCCGGCTCAGATGAGGCGGGAGTTCTTGAGGAACTGGATGAGGACCTGGTAGACGAACTGGTACTGGGAGATGGTCTGCACCATCAGCATCCTCTGCTGCCTCAGCTTTGATAACATGGTGGGAACTTCTACCATCTGGAAGAAAAAAGATGATTTATTTAAAAAGATCTGATATGATTATCAAGGAGGGCGCGCCGCAGCGTTAACGTGAATCATTGCCGCGGTAACGGGAGCATCTACACACCTCATTATGCTCCAGGCAGCTGATCATGAGCTCAGTGAGGATTACCACGCCGGTGCGACCCACGCCGGCGCTGCAGTGCACCACCACTGGTGGGTTGAGGCTCTTTGACGTATCCAGCATGGAGTTGGTGTGTCTCCTCACAGATTGGATCCCTTCCAAGTAGGCTGCAGGGAGAAAAGAGGCGTAGAGCCCAGTGAGTCTTCAGGAGTTAAACGGTAAAGTTGTCATCGTCATGGTTAACTCACAGAGAAATCCGGGGACGTATTCAGGACAGCCCTGCTCAGGCCAGTCAGTATACTGCAGGTGCCAAACCGTCCTCTCTTGGCCAGATAACAGGTGTTTGACCTTTAACCCCGTGGTGGCGTAGCAGTTATACTCGGTGCGGAATTTGGTGGTCACCTTGTACTTGCCGTGTGTGGCCGAGTTGTGTTTGGAGCCCAGTTTGGGCCAGTAGCGGTGACTCTTGGACCTGCCGCACTCCTGAATTCGACATCGATACGAGACGATTCATGAGTGAAAGGAGAGACGGGGAAAAGGAGATATTCTAACAGCTGCTGGCCACAAGAAACTATTCACATCTGCGCGTGCCATGTGTTTGTGTATACCTCCTCTGCAGTAACCATGGCGATGACGTTGACCCCCTGCTCCCAGACCATCTGCCAGAAGTCGGCGCAGGTGTTGGCCAGCGGGCCCTGAGTGGCGATGTAGTGCCACTCCTCCCCTCTGATCATAACCTGGAAAATAATTATTAAAAAATATTAAAACTACTCAAATATCACAGATATTCATGAAGAAAACATAAAACGATTTATTTAAAAGTGCTGTTGTTGCACATATTCACCACTAGATGGCAGTATAAACAGATACATTTTTACTCCTTACAGTTTTTTTGCTTTTTTATTATAAAAATCACACATTTTACATTTCCCACAAAGCTCTAACCTTGCTACCTACTGCTCAGCTGATTCATTCAGCTCATGTAAACACCGTACGTTTACACGACTCAAGAATAAACCACGTTTGTTCTTAAATAAGCCATCCTACTTGAATTCCAAGGAAATAAATCCGAAAGGTGTTACCAAGCTTCTATTTTACATTTATATTAAATATCAACTTTAAGTTGGTGGTCACAGACTGCAGTGAGAGGAACTGGAGTTTCTGAAGAGGGCTGGAGTTTGAACTACATTCTTTAGTAATTCCAAAGAGCTCTGAGAGCTTAAAGGCCCAAACAACCTTCAATGGCTGCCTTTCATCCTCTCCTCCAAGCCATTTCCTGACTCTGTTCATTTAGTTTATTATTCAGCCTGAATTATACCATTGCTGCAAAAAGCTTTGAAATTTAACTTTTTTCAGATACCAACAAAGAAAATAGACTTTTATTCTGAAGAAATATGATTAATGTGTTACGTTCATGCATTAGCTTTAGGGTTAGGGTTAGAACGCAAAATCCACAAGGAACCGTAAATAGTAAGAATGTGTTAGGGCTGGGCAATAAATTGAAAATTTATCGAAATGTCTGACTTTTATTGATATCGTTTTTCCCAAGTTAATAAATCTGGTATAAAAAAATGAAAAGATGTGTGTAGGTTGGTGACGTTCATGTCCCTTTAAGAAGCTGTACCACCTCAAGTAACATGACAACGAAATACACGTGACAGCCCCATCTAGTGGACAACTTTTGTTTTTGCGCATACATGTAGTTATCGTCTGTTTATCGTTGTCGAGGTGAACTCCTTAATATATCGCGATATTGATTTTAGGCCATATTGCCCAGCCCTAGGATGTGTATTGGTAAAGTTCTGGCGATACGATACGTATCACGATACAGGGGAGACGATACGATATATTGCGATACATTCAGCCAGACGATATTAGCAATTTTTTTAGACTGAATTTATTGTAGGAAAATTCAATAAACAGTCCAAACTGATACGTAACATGTTTAACATGAGGTATCGGAACCATAACAGAGGGATTTACATTTCAATGGTGGAAACAAAACCCACTGCACACTGCTGCCAACTAGTGGTCAGTGTTTGAATTGCACCAAAAGAAAAGAAAATACACAAATGTTTGCATGTAATTTCTTCCAAAAATTCCATACACGGCTTTTGAATATCGATATAATATCGCAGGAAAAAATATCACAATATATTGCCATATCGATACTTTCTTACATCCCTAGTGAATAGTATATTGTTTATTTCCCCACATGCATTCCCGTTTTTTCTGCACAAACGTACTTGAAATTCTCTAACAATCAATTAATTTGCAAATAAATGAGATATTTTTAACTCCTCTTTATCAACCCAACTGCATCTCTTCTGTATATATACTCCCTGGTTTCTCTAATTCACTGTCGGATCCTGCGGTTAACCTCCTCTCGGATGTTTTGTGTCAATTAAAATGACTTCCTATACACAATAACTGAATAAAATACCCCACAAGGATAGACTCTATGACAAATAATAAATTATGGGTTTATTTTTACATAACAGTCGACCTTTGACCCTTAGAACACACCTTGATGTGCGAGGCATTAATGTAGCCCGTGTTGTTCTCCTTGTTTGGTACGAGCTCGACTCGGTTCTCCTCGTACGGGACCACGTCTCGAAAGCGATTGCGCTCGATGTTTTCGGGCAGAGTCGCGGTCGTGACCACGCTGCTCGCCCTCTTCTTAGGCACCTGCTCGTACTCGGTGAAGACCCGCTCCTCCTCGAGCTTCAGCTCCAACGTCTTACACTGACGAGAAAAGAGGGAGGGGTTAGTCATCGGTCACAGAGCTTTACGTCATCTACTGCTCCTTTACAATCCGTCACAGCCTGGAGACCATTCGGCCCAGAAGAATTTATCTCATTACAATACACACGGAGCTCTCTAAACTGTCATCATCGCTCCCTGCTGAAGCGGCCTTCAGAATCAAAGACCTCAAAGTGCATTACCTCTAAAAGCTCAACAAATAAAGACCTGGAGGGCATTCTCCCTCAGGGGGCTGCGTATTTAATAAACCGGTCATGTTTGGTAGAGCAGAATATCGTTCTTTCTTCTCCTTTTTTCTCTGCGGTTGGCTCACCCTCTCTCGGGTCACATTCTTCACATAGCAGCAGGCCCAGAGACGATAAGCACCATCATGCCACGCGTTCCACAGCCCACTAAGGGGATTGCCCCCGTTAGCTTAGCAACAGTAAGGGGACAAATCCTGGTTTTCACACCCCCCTTCCTTCACACTCAATACGGAGCAAACTGTTTAAGTGGGAAGTGGAATTCATTAAACCCATGTGATCACTGTGAGTGAGCCAGATTCTCTCAGAGTTGCTGTAGCAAACTTCAGATTTGGCCTCAAATGTCTTATAACGCCACTTTTTTATGCCAGAAGTGAACATGAGCAGCTTTTAAGTCGTCAGTCTCACCCTTTCGTCCGACGCTGATTTGGCACCGTCCTCCCCTGGAGTCTTGACGGCGGGCATCCTGGCCACGTAGAGGCCGTTGAGGGCGGCCATCATCAGCGGTCTGTTCATAGAGTCCACAGACATCTTCTGTCTTTCCAGCGTCTTCAATAGAGAGGAAAATCCTGGTGTCATGGTTACAGGTACTGGTCATGATGACACTAAAGCGCACGTGGAAAACTTAAACACATGCATGATGGATTTGCAGTCTTATGGGTCCCCTTGTAGCCTGACGGGAAAAAATCGAGAATTATCCTTCCTCCTTTTTGAATAAACATAAACCTACCTTTCCTGAATTCTGGTTTTTCCAGACAACAGACTCTTTCTGTCTTACTGACTCCTTTATTCTTGCTGCCCAAACACAAATTTAATAGTCCCTCCTTCCACTGAGGATTAACCCGTCTAATCTGTGATGCAATTAAAGCTCCAAGACAGCCCCACCTCCTCCATCTACTGCAGGACAGTCAAAACAACATTTTAAGGGTCAAAAGGTTTCGTCTATGCAGCTGGTGAAAACCGGAGGGCTAGGGTTAGGGTTAGGGTTAGGAAGGAAAGCATGGAAATGTTTAAAAACACAAACAAACACGCAGTTGAGTTATAAAAAGGCTTATCACCAGATGTCGTACATTTGGATCTATGGCAGGACTGACTGCTGTGTCATTTGTTTGCATCTAATCAAAAAGCCAACCTAAACAAGAGCAACCAACTAGAGGAATAATCTGGGGGCTTTGTGAGGCTTTTAGCCACCTGGGGGAATCCAAAGCCGAGCGCTGAAACCCAGATTACCGCTAATCAAAACCAGCGCGTAAACAACAGAGCGTTACGTTTAAATCAGCACCAGCATGAGTTCATTTCACCAGGAAAGGAGGATTTTTTGCTTTAGTATCTCACTTTTGTGATGAGTTACCCGCATATATCATAAGTCACCTTACCCTCTGAGCGATCTCCCGCTCCACTATGCTGTCTTCCAAGGAGAACATCTCCGACACCGGCCTCTCCTTGACCGGCTCCTTCCTCACCCTCTCCTTCACGCTGGTCAAGTCTGGTTCTGAAATAGACGGACCTAAAACGGCTCCATTCACGCTGCTGTGGTCCCCTCGGGTCAGCGTCCCCCCACCACCACCCTGGTTCTGCCCACTGTTCAGGCCTTGGTTTAGGTCCATTGGGTCGTGGTTGCACTCTGGTCCCTGACTGTGGTTTTGGTGCGGGGTGGCGTTCTGATTGTGAGAGCGGATCGGAGCATTGGCTGGAGGTCTTGGAGGACCGGGGTACTCTGGTGGAGGCTTGTTTGGCAGCTTAGCCAGAGCAGCCTGGAGCTGAGCGCTGATGCTGATGTCCTCGTTGAGACCTGGAATCTGAACGTCCAGCTCAGGCCTCTCCTCCTCCTCCTCCTCCTCACTCTCACTGCTGTGTATGAGCATCGTAGCATTGGAAAGAGTCTTTTGATGCTGGTAAGCCGCTGCGGTGGGTGGTGCTACAGGAGCTTCAGGTGCATTTTGGGTAGGTTTCTGTATGGGCAGTTCCTTTGGCTGCTGAGGCTGAGATGGCATCACGTGTTCTCTGAGAGTATTCCTCCGAAGAAGAGGGGCATTCATGCCCTTCAACGCCAGCCCTTCCATCCCTCCTCCTCCTCTCATGCTGCTGATTACCTCCATGCTGTGTCTCTTGTTCAGAGTGGACCGGTGCTTTGCAGCTGCAGTTAGCGGTTCGCTAACTTCCTGCAGGGACTGGTGCACCACTGCTGAGCTGTCTGGTTGGAAGGTCTTGACTGACAGCTGCACCATGCGGGTGACCAGCTCAGGACTGCTGCCTCCGATGCAGCGATGGCGGTGGCTGACGAGGTCCGGCGTGCTGGTGGCTGGGCGGAAGGAGTTGGAGGTGTAAGGTGGAGGAGGACGTGAGATGTGGTTTTGGAGCATATTAGCTGTAGCTGCATAACCTCCCATGTTGGCGCCTTGTTTGGTGTTTGCCAGGTCGGGTGTGCTTACAGTGTGGGAGATGGAGTTGTCGCCGCCTCCATTAACGCAGGGTGAATGACCACGACCCTGGCTGCCGGCTGGCCCTCCTGTATGGGGGCCATGGGACACCGGCTTACTGTAACTGATCTGTAAAACAGACAGTGAGACGGTTGGAGGTGAATCAAACCAGTCAGTTAGGATAAGAATTAGACACGGAGAATCAAGCACTACCTGTGGCGTGTACGGGCCAAGACTGGGACCAAGGCCATGATAAGGGCCCTGCTCCCTTATTTCCGGCTGGCTGTACACTAGCGCCTCCGGCTTACGATAAGCACAGGCGTTAATGATGTTCAGGCTCCGCAGCGACTGGCTGTGGAGGTCGTGGTGAGCTGGGACCATGCGCCGCTTCTGTCGCATGACGGCATCATACTCAGGCGTGGGCCGGTAAGATGGAGGAATGATGGCGCTGTGACGGTGGCTGGGAATGAAGTCGGCACGCATCAGCTCACTGCCGGGGATGCTGAGGTTGGAGGACATTGGCGAAGGTGGGATGAAGGTCTGGGAACGATTGAGGGAGCTCAGGCTGGGACTGCTGTACATGCTCCCATTGGTCACGGTGCCGTTCCGGAAGGCAAAGTCCACCGGGCACCGATCCAGACTGGTCTCTGACTTGTAGTAAGGGTCCTCGTGGAAGATGCTGTCTGCATGGAGGAATAAAGGAGCGTAACAAACCAAAATCAAACTATAATCATACTCTTGTTGTTATTGGCCATGTTTATTCTAAATAATTTAAAAGCAGAACTAATTTTTTGTGAGAAATGTGCCTTGATGTAGCAACAACAGCACAAATGAGAATCATTTTTAAACAATCTAATGTTGTTTTTTGTATTCCATAGTAACCACACATCTGCATAGCTCAACACTGAGGAAAACATTTCTCCAGGCAGCTTTAAAGGCTATAAATTTTAGACGCACCCAACATAATTTTGGCAACGGGGGCGAGGATGCCAAAAGTTCTCCTGTTGATGACATTTAAGCTAAACCCGAAAAGTGTTTTACTTGGAAAAACAGAGGAAGAATAATAAAGTTCACCGAGCAATTGCATTATTAATTTCTCTATAATTGCAAGTATTTTTCATGTGAAGCTAAAGCCACGCTTGTGATCTAGAGAGTGGTGCCTGAGGTTACGCTGCAGACTGATCTCACACCCACACACAGCAGCACACAGCAGCACACCCAGCGTGTTTTTCCCCACTTTGTTTTATTGTCAAGCTAACGTGAGCAGAGCTCCGGTCTGAGTGTGTGAATGAGTCGATGAAAGAGTGAAGCGCACATGAGGTCGCCGCTCTGCACCCCAAAAGCTCTAATTGGCTGGGAGCTTGTTAAAATTAACTCCGAGTCACACGGCTGGTGGGAAAAACACAATTAGCTAAAGTCAAAATGTTTTTGAGTTATCGTCGGGGAGGGAAACCCGTTTTTAAAACGAATTCACGGTGTGGTTTGGATGGTGAGAGCTAGGGAGAGGGTGGAACTTGCTCTAAATATGTCCGTGTGTGTGTTTGTGTTTTACCTTGAGAGCTTTGTGTGTCCTGATAATGCTCGTGCACTGACTGGAAGTTACAGGATCGGGGTCGTGGCTTTAAAAGGACAAACAGATAAAACACAAGTAAATGGAAGTGCTGTAAGTGGTTCTATTTATCCCAAATGTCTCATTTGCTTTGCATTTAAAAGTAGGATTCCACTCGAGCCACATTTAATGTAACCATTGTCTGGCCTGCTGGGAAGGAGAGGCAGAAATCACTGCCCTCATTGTCGTAACGGAAGCAACACCCGTGCCGACTTTCCAACGCCGCCAACGCATGTTTCAACCAAAGCTTCACTGCACAAGGAGCTGCTCTGAGTGGAATCGGAGCTCCGATTTTTGTTGTTTCTGCTAAGATTTTCCTATTTTAAAGACCAGTAAATGTACCAGAGATAAACGAGGGTTCCAGGTGGGTCTCCTTCTAATTGGTGCAGGTGAGTGGGTGGGCCTGGTAGGAAAGATGACAACATAAAGAGAAAAATTATATTTTACTCAACTATAACCAACGTTACATACGAGCTTTGATTCTAAAAACATGGCCTGTTGCTCTAAAGGCCTTCAGCTGGCCTCTCTGTGCAGCCTTGAGACTCACTCTGTGCAGATTTTGTTCTGCTTGTAGAATTTGTGTCTAGCCGTGAAGAGACGAGCGATGTACTTGGCCATTTCCATATCCTCCTACACAAGGGAGGAAAACATGGACCGTTTTCTGTTAACTGGAAACTTAACCTGAAGCTCCTCCCCCTCCTGTACGTTTACACAGTCACACCTGTCGATGTAACTGTCCACCTTGCAGAAAGTGTTTTGAGTTTGAATGTTTCAGCAGAACCTGCAGACACAACACTCACCATGTGAAAATTGATGGTGTCGTCTCTGCTCGTTATCTCCACTGTGATGGCTGCCTTGTTGTGTGCTATGGTACCGATGTCCTTCCACCTGTTGCGCACACGGAAACATATTTTTTTTAGATTTCCCACCATACATCTGTGCTAGTCACCAAATAGTGGAGGCACGTACTTGTGGAGCATGATGGATCTGCCATTTCTGTGTTTGACAAACAACCCGATGAAAGACACGCCAATGAAAATGTCGTTTGTGTAGTTGTCCTGTGGAGGAAAAGGTCTTTTTCAGACATTTTCTTTTCATTACAAAGATGTTTTTAACATGTCAAGTTGTGAAGAGATGCAAAATTCATCCACCTTAGCAAGAAAGCTCTCCTGGCCAAAACCGTCAAGTTTCTCCACCTCCTTTATATAAAGCAGTTCTGCTTCAGCGGGCTGCATTCCACTTTAAAGTATAGATAGACATGTAAGACACCAAACTGATGTAACTGGTGTTAGATGGCTATTTCAACAATGTCAGTTTGCAGAAATAAGATTTAAACTCTGACAGAATTGACGTGCTAACGGCTAGTCCAGCTGGGCTGAAGATCAAACTAGATCACAGCAGTTAATAAAAAAATCTCAAAATATTCATATTGGTTCATATAAAAGCTATTATATAAACCTTTAAGTTGCTGTCAAGTTCATATTATGGCAAACACTACAGCTAGCTGCTGCTGCTACAATTTGAGCTCACAAATAACCATAAAAATCTAATTATAAAATTGTATAAATAAAAAATTGATGGTGATGTAAAAGTTTAGCCTGGTGAGCCATCCTATGTAAATATATAGTCTGGCCACGACACATAGACAGAGCTCAGTCATAGGGGTGGAATAAACGGTTGTCTTTCAAACTGTCTCCGCACGCAACTGGACAGTGCTAGGACCAATCAGAACAATGAACAACATTCATCGCTATGGAAATCAGTCAAAGGGGGAGTCCACCCTACATTGTCGAAGAGGAAGAAGTACTTCTATCTGCTTATGCCTAAAAAAAATCCCGAGTCTAAATCGTCCTAATTTGATGCCAAAGTCGTTTCAAACGAGCGCCGTTCCTGAGCCGCCGCCATCTTTATTGTTTTGCTCCATTGCAGCTCTGCCATAATGACACTAAGCCCGCCCAGCGTCTCTCTATAAACACAGAGCTTTGTGATTGGACCTGCCTAAAGTTAGCCACGCCAATGGTTACAAAGGCTACAACGGAGCGTGGCTAAACCGACCTGCAGAGCTAAATATTTGGCTACTGCTACGGTTTGTTTTGAATTTCTAGGCTAATAAAAGTTTACATAATAACAAGAAAGATCCATGAAGAAATTCTTGAGACTGGAGGTTTTTTTTCAGATGGTAAAAACTCCATTTTGTTGGACTAGCCGTTAGCTTGTCAATCATTTTTCTTTAAATTGAGTCTGTTCTAAGAGCTGTCAGGGAAGATATTCATCAAGACCCCACTTTAAAATCCCTGACGAACTGCTTTTTTTAATCTTTCTTTGTCTTTTTTGGCATATGGTGCAGCTGCTGCTAATACCAGTGACTTTGGTGCTCATCAGCAACTCTCTTGGTCCAGTCATCCAACACTTCATCTCCATTGGGCCAGTTCTGCAAGAAAAAAGATGGCAAACACAACAGCTGATTAATAATTAAAGACAAACTACTAACTGGGGATCAGATGAAGGATGATTATAATAACAGAGATGGAAGCCAAAAATTGAATCATTTTAATAACATCGTGAATCCTATAGTTGAATAATTGCATCTTGGGTTTGATCTTACTCCAAACTCTCAGCACACACTTTCTGCTCCTGTCACGCAGGTATGCATCAGGTAGAGGTTCAACACTGTCACAAGAATGTGTGCCTTCAAGCAGCATTTTCACAGAGATGCATTCTAATTTAAACTTTAAAAGTTTGAGAGCTCACCACTGGGAAGAGCATCAAATCCCTGAGGAAGTCCTGAGACGAGGAGTGAGTGAAGTCTCCAAAGTCAGCTACAAAAATCAGACACAGAGAAAAAGAGAAAAGATTAAATAATAGAGTAGCTTGGTGTAGAATTAAATAGTGCATTATTATTTAGCAGAATAGTTGCATCAGCCATAATAAACTGATTTAATTAGTACTCAAAAAATTAGCTAAAATAGCTATAATTTGATTTAAGAGTCAACAAAACATTGCAGTGTAGAACAAAAACCTGCCTGAAGCCTGAACGCAACATGTCAGGGATTAAAAATGATTTAAACCCCTAAAAAAGCTTTAAAAAAATTTAGATTAACAAAATTAAATCTTTCTTTTGGTGCTTTTTTGCAAAAATGGTTATGCACAAATTAAATAGGGAAGACCTTTGCAAGAAACAAGACTTCCCTTGAGTCAGAAAGGCTTCCATAAGGACGATCACCTCAAAAATTAGACATTAAAAATTTAATCCTAAACCCATCAAGCTGTGAATAAATCCACAACACTGAAGAAGGAGGTCAGGACCTTCATACGAGCCAGCAAAGGCTTAGACGTAATCTAAAAATCAAGAACAAACAAGCGAGAGGAGCAATTATTTTAAATAATTCCATGTAACTGCTTAATAGTTATAATCTCCTATATTCCAGAGTAAGAACAACCTTATAAATACCCTTTATGAGGAATATTTAATTTTAAAAGATGTTTAAGCTCTTATTCTGAAAGGTTGCAGCTCAGAAAACGCTGAATGGATTTCTAGGAAATCATGAAATTAACATCAGATGTGATTTTATTTATTCAAAAATAATTTCACAATCAAATCATACAAAAAAGCATAAAAGAAGAAAGAACAATGTTCTTTTTTATGTCTCACCTATCTGTTCTTAATCCTTTATGAGTCCAAATGTTCTTTAGAACATCTACTATGTGAGTATTTTTAATATTTACTACTCAAGATTACTAAAAATGTCAGCATCACCCACACACATGTAAACAATTTCCATAACATGTTCATTTATCAGACGGAGCTTGTTCTGAGGGCTGTTAGTTGGAGCGGAGGATCCTTGCCTCCTCGCCGATAAGAGTCTTCCTGCTGCAGCTGAAGCTAACCTTGGAGGCACCGATAAGCTGTTTACATTTCCCCTGGGACTCAGACAGCACCCAGGAACAAGCTAGCAAGGATCTAGATGGGAATGTGTGAGTGTGTGTGTTTGGCTGATACCGTAGGAACTCAAGTGGACTCTCTTTGGTATGCAGCCATATAAGGTAGGAGAGTCAGGATGACCTGAAGAAGCGTGAACCGTGCTCGCTCTCCTCCCCGTGGCCGTCTGACTCTCTAGTAAATGATTCACGTGAGTTTCTACATGTGTGCTTCACCTTGTACCGCTAGCCCAGCTAGTCTGATGCCCCGCTCCACAGTGCACGGCAGGCGTCCGTCCAGCACCTCCTTCTTCACCTGCAGGTAATACTGATACCTGCAAAGGTAGGAGGGGGTAAAGTCAGAGAGAAACCAGAATCAGATGTTCTTGGATCAAAGGGATTGTTTAGTTTTGTGAATAAGGTATAGAAGTGCCATAATTTTATGTTTATGATCCATGCAAAAGATTCATATCCTTCCTTCTAATTGTCTAAAGTGATCAATTGTTCAAAGATCTTACAAAACCCTGAAAAATTTGCGATCGAGATCAGTTTAAAGGATCGCAAGAAAGGCCAGCTGCTTGGATTCAAAATACGAAGGAATGGAGGATGGCCTCTGACTTTAGACACAGGGCAAAAACGTCCTCCACAAGAAACACTTTTTTATTTTACTTCTCTGCTAACACGAGGACAAACAAGCCCTTCAAAACGGTAATCACTAGGGGTGTGTATTGACAATAATCGATATATATCACAATACAGCAGAGGCGATGCGATATGTTGCAACACTGAAAACCAGACGGTATTTGCAATTTTTACGATCAGGGCAGGCATTTTCAAGACATATCCAGATCGCATTGTTCCGATAGAATAAAGGCAGTAAAAACTGCTGCCACCTAGCAGTCGGAGTTTGAATTGCACCACACAAAAGATTCAGCATCATAGCATGAAATTACGATTAGTTAATTAGAAAAAAAATAACGCATTAAAATTCTACTTTGAGTCCGATTTTTCCAAATTGGGGGCCGGAAAAGTTTAGCATCACAATTTATGCCCTATATATCAATAAATATCATCAAACTGCACAACTAACAAATCAACAGAGCCTGGGCCATATAAACCTTTTTATGCGCTCCAAATACAACTAAAACTACAATTTAATGAATCATGACAAATCGCTCTTCTTGAAGAAAAGAAAGAAAAAATCTACTTTTCACCGTTATGTTTTCTAGTTGTTAGAAAGCAGGCAGGCAGTAACTTTATCCATATGAACTTTATTACAGCAGGAGGGACAAGCATTCATCTTGTAACCCTCAGCAGAACTTCCCCTGAACTCTACACTACACCTCTATATATATTAGCAGTGCTCTGCTGCCACCTAGTGTTCAGTTTAGTACACATTTACAATGTTCCATGTTCTATTTACACTTCATCTATCACATATATACTAATATTTACACATCCCAACAAATCCCACAATGGTTACCTTTATAATGAGACCAAAGTAATCAAATAAACCTTGTGGTTACAGAAATATACTCATTATAGTGTGGGTAAGTCATCTGTGCCTCACTGACATTATTATTGATTTAAAAAAATGCTTGTGGCACAAATTGTGTTGAATGATTAAAATGTGATTAATCAAGATTAATTAATTACAAAGCCTCTGATTAATTAATTAATTTTTTAATCACATCCCAGCCTGTTAAAGGTCTATTTGTTTAAAAAGGAGGTGTCGGTTATTGAAATTAATAAAAAATGACTCCAACTGGCTCTAAAACGTAGAAAAGTTTCTCTTTAGGAAAAAAAATCCTAACAAGGTGGGTGCACGCTCTCTCACTCTCAGAAACTCCACATTTAGTTTGTGGGTTGTTGTTGCTTTTCTACCACACTGTATTCTAATGCAAAATTCATGTTGTTGAAGTACAACGGGTTTAAGCTTGACACGTTTATCCGAAAAAGTAAAACGTGTGCAACTGAAGAATTACAAACACGGTGACAGGACACAGAGATTCTGTTTCTGCTCTGCGCGACAGAAAATGTGCGTCAGGACCGTCCTGGCATCGGCACAGGACGTTCTGAACAAAACCAGAGAGGCCCGCTGCCGAAGCGAGGAATGAGTGAATCACCTCTGTTTGAAATACCACTGACTCACTTCTGACTTGAGCAGAATGCCAACTAAAAACTAAACTAAATGATTTCATGGGTCTGTAATTTTTCAGGGAACAGAATTGCGCCGAGCTGATGCAGGCAGGATTAGCACAAAACATGGGCGCTAAAAACGTGCTGTGCAAATGTGGGACAAGCTTTCACTGTGGTTTTGGGTCGAGGTGGTTGTTTTCTGGTGTAAACCGATACGATGACGATGCTCGGGTTGTTGCAAACTTCAGAAAATGTGGTGAAACCCAAAAGGGCAGAAATGCACAAAGAGTCTAAAGTTTGTGAGCTCCCTTTGTCCACTTTTAGCCTTCGTCCAGCGGGATGTTTGTCTTTAGGAGAATGAGAGTGACCACACAGGAGGAAAAGGGAGGACTGTCAGCGTGACTGGCCTCAGCTGCTTTAAAACTTGCACACCGTTTCCTGTTTGCTGCCATGGCAACCACAGGCTTTTCCAATGTGTGCTACCTCCTCTGACACAAGTTAATGCATGGTTGGCCCATACAAGAGTAGCCAAACATCCATGTGGAAACCGCAGGGTTGCATTCATTCATTTCTCCTTGAAAACTCTGAGTTATCAACCTTTCTTCATCTTTTATGGTTCATATTTTCTGTCACATTCTTCCCCATTTCTTCGACTTCTTTTCTTTTTTAAACTCCTCTAAGCATACTCCTGGGCCTATAATCTGACCCTGCCCTCCTCCCCTCACCCTGTCATTACACCCTTTGGCTAAAATGCCATTCTGTTCCCGTGGCAACCCTCTAATTAGCCAACCCCAACCACAGAGGCGGTAGCAAAGGGGCGGGGCCTGATGTGGTTTTGGAGGGGAGGAGCCTCGCGGCATACAAAAACCCTTGAAATGATTGTAGACTTTGTTTTTATAAACTCCCCCGTGTTTTCCCTGCAGTCTCTGCATGAGGTCCGGGGAAACGTTGAGGCCGGCGGTGGTTGGTTCTCATTCTGGGGTTAAATGGGAACAACGTGATGGTGTTTATATGAACGCGCGGTGGTGAAGCGGACGGTAAACTGCTGAAATAACTCTGCACAAGTTAAAGCGTGACAGGAAAAGGCTCAAGGGAGAGTCCATATTTCACCAACAGCGGCTCCTAAAGTTGTCCCACTCTACTTTTGGCATCATGGTAAAAGCTAAAACTAACAGTCAGAAAGTAAATAAAGATGCCTTGTTTAACCTCATACCGTTGCTTTTAACTGGCTAAAATATTCATTGGGTGTTATTGATTCTAAAAAAAAAAAAAAAAAAACACGAGATCAACAATAGGACATTTCCAAGGCTATTTTTTTTCTGTGGAGAGATGATTTGGTTCTCAACATCTGCACAATATAAAATACAGTCCAAAGCCAACACCTAGATGTCAAATAGAGGTCAACATTTAAATGAGATCACTAAAAAAAGTAGTTTTATCTTCTAGTCTTGATTTCAGTCACAAAGTCTCAACATTTTTACAATTTATTCTCATTTTATTGAGGGTTCCAAGGTGTCAGAAAGGATAAATTCCCCCTCCATCAAATTGACCAGGAGGCTTCCTAATCAGAAGCTCAAACCTCCTCAGATGACTCGTTTCGATGTGGAGGAGCAGCCGTGCTTCACTTATCTCCCCACAGGTGACAGAGTTCCTCACCTCATCTCTAGCCGTTTTTATAAGACACACCATGTTGGAAAATCAGCGTAATTTTACTGCCACGGTGTGTCTTATGAACGCGCTATGGCGGCATGATGTTGCTGAAATTTTGCAGCATTCGTGCCATGCTGGGTAGTAATATTGCCGCCTTGTGAATGCACATTACGCCTTACTGCCGAGCTCCAGCCAGCAACTGTGTTCAAAATGAAAATAAACACGGGTATAAGTTTTGCTTTTTTAAACACAATCAGCTGAGATGATAAACTGGAGAGATGCAGCGCTCTGGGAGCTTCTCTCCATTACAGCTGGAGCTCAGATCACCATAAGCTGCACGGGGACTGTGGAGGACAGACGCCTTTAGGAGCGGATTATCAAAAAACCTAATGAGCGCGGCTTCGATCGCAATAAAAAGCATGTCCAAGATACACAAACGTCCCCATACGCCCTTTATACCGCCATTGCGTAGTCTTTTGTGAAAAGGACACGATTGCGCCACATTACCGTCACGGTCTGACCACTTATAAATGACCTTATGATCCCTGATGCCGCCTCAGCGTTGTGGTGACGGGCCAGCCAATGGAAAAAAACAATTTCAATCATTTCTATTCAGGATCTTGTTCTCTTAATCTTATGACCATAGGTAAGGGTAGGGACTCCCCCAATAAAGAACTTACTACGCCCTCTTTAAGAACTAATGTACTTAAAGAGGGCAACATGTACAACACTCACCATTCAAATTGTGTCTTTTATTCATTTAGCAGTGGTGTGTTTCATATTTAGGAAGCATCTGAGCCAGCTCTAGTCACCTTCACCTACACTGATTGAAGAAGAATCTTTAAAGAGGTCCTTCACTCATATTTTTAATACATTTGCAGTGGTCTCTAGTAGGAATGAACGCCTTGTAAGTCGTACTCTGGAGAAAAATGCTCCACTGCGCCTGTTTCAGCATGGAGAATTCAGCCAGAGGAGAACGTAGCTTCAGACGACATAATTTGGAGTCTTATTTCCTGATATTCTGACATCTCTTCTCTGATTGGCTAACAGCAACACGTCTCTACCACCGACTCAGTTTGCTCTGCAACGTTGATGTTTTATCTCCACAAATAACACAAGCCTGGAGGAGTTGCTAATGCTAACGTTAGCTTCTACTAGCCGAGATGTTCTCTGTTGTTTCCTGGACGCTAAACCAACAACAGCCTTCCCCACCGCGAGTCAAGATGGGTGAGTCCATGAATGTTAGGTGACAGTGTGATGTCACACTGTCAGGCTTTTCAAATCCTAGAGTTTCACCGTCTATTTTCTATCAGAAGCTAATGCAGGAGATAGGAGTAGGAGACTATTTTCATGTTCAGCCTGCATGAAAAACTCAGAGTGACTGATCATTTTTAAATATAATAAGTATAAAATGGTTTCTCATCTGTTGATAAAACGTGTTTGAGTTGATCTGCCTCCATCACTTGGCCTCGTGACCCAAATATGTGCAGAAACATAACTTAAGAGTCCTCAAACAAGGCTTTTTTATGCTCCTGACCTACATGTGTGCTCATTCTGCTACAAAGACTGCGTTATAGTATCACACACCTGGTATGTGCTGTAGGTCAGTATGACATCACAATGCTGTAAGGTAGACCTTTTCTATGTCATGGCTTCCATCGCAGCAGAAAACTATGCTGGCGGTGCAGACGCCATCAGAGGCACAAAGAGCCTTTTATAAACCCACGCATGTCCAAGCCCCGCTCAGAGACATGCTGCCAGATGTCCAAACGGCTTGGACAACAAGCCTCCCAACATATGTGAGCACACAGAAGAATGTGAGCATGTGTGTACATATGGCTGACCCCCCCTTCCACTACCATCTCTGCAGTGGTATGACCCTGAGCACCTCTCAGATCTGTGATGGGTCCAGACGGTTTGTGTGGGAGGCAGGAGCATTTCACTTTGAAATGTGTCGAATCAGCAAGGGGCACAACAGAGTACAGCTGTGGGTGTAAATGGGTGTGTGTTGGTGAAAACGAGCAGAACAAAGCTAGGATTTCAAGGCTGTTGGCGATGGTAGCCTTGGGGGCCGCTGAGACCAGCTGGCCCTGCTTCGGTCAACAGTTCTCATCTAGCTTCCTCACTTTCTCTCCTTCGTATCGGGGAACAGAAGGTCTGGACCACACACATCGCCTACCGCTCACTCTGCTGAAATCAGACCCACGGGATATCAAACTACAAGTGAGTCACAGTTTGTAGATGGAGTTAAAATCTGTTTCTTTCTGAAGAGTGAAGCAGTTAATCATCGAATAGGAGATTCCTCTAATTATTGACAACACAACACGATAACAAAATCCTGATATTGGTCGCCTTTGATTCAGCCAAATGCTCTTTGAGATAACGTCTACTCAGGATAGATTATTTTCTTTCCCGGGATAACAATCAGAATGAATTTCCTCTTTGAAGGAAGAAAACAATATTTTTAAAGAAAATATTTTCACCAAATTCTCCACTCTGAGATTTATGTACAGTTCTGGTCCTTTTTTAAACTGTTTCCCATTAAAAACCAAAGTTGTAACTTCTTTAAGGTAATAACCATCCATTCATTTTAATCCACTTATCCGGGGTGGGCAGCAGCCTAAGCAGAGAGGCCCAGACTTCCCTCTATTCAGCCACTTGGGTCAGCTCCTATGGGGGAATCCCAACGCGTTCCCTGTCCAGCCGAGAAACATAGTTCAGGGTTCTAGCGTGTGTTGGGTCTTCCTTTTGGTCTCCTCCTGGATGGACGTGCCTAGAAAACCTCACCAGGGAGGCGTCCAGGAAGCATCCTAACCAGATGCCCGAGCCACCTCAACTGGCTCATCTAGATGTGGAGAAGCAGCAGCTCTACTCTGAGTCCCTCCCGGATGACCGAGCTTCTCACCCTATCTCTAAGGGAGAGTCCAGCCACCCTGCAGAGAAAACTCATTTTGGCTGCTTGTATCCTTGATCTCATTCTTTCAATCACTACCCAAAGCTCGTGACCATAGGTGAGGGTAGGAACGTAGATCGACCGGTAAATCTTGAGCTTCTCCTTCAGGCTCAGCTCTCTCTTCACCACAACAGACCGGTACAACGCCCGCATCACTGCAGACGCAGCACCAATCCGCCTATCGATCTCCCGCTTCATCTTTCCCTCACTCGTGAACAAGACCCCGAGATACTTAAACTCCTCCACTTGAGGCAGGACCTCATCTAACCTAAACCTAAACAATAAATAAATAAATTCACGGCAGGTGACTGGAGAAACAATCCATCATTTTGTTTTGTGATGTTTTATTAACCATTACATGGGCTTCCTTAAAAAATGCTAATGTTAAACATGTTTAGGTCCAAATTCCAAAGTAAATTTTGAAGATTTTATTAATTATTTAGATTTTAATTAGTGGGTAAATATTTCATTTTCTATCTTTTTTAAGTTTCTGCTGTTTTTGTCATCATTTATGCAATTTGTCCTTTAAAAAGAAAAAAAAGCATCAAATAAAAGTTTCTGTGACTTTTTAAGCAGATACTTCTTTGTGTCACCAGGGCAACCTTGAATATTCGCTCTTGATTTAAAAAAAAAGTCAATATGGTCTTGAAGGCAGCCCAACCTTGGGTTTTATTTGGTTGTTTTGGGAATATGGAAATAAAAAAAGTGGTTAATGAAAAGAAAATAAAGAAATCCTCATTAACATAATTTGAAATGACTAATAAACAATAAAAAAGACGGATTTAAAAGTCGAATTTTCACGTTTTCTTTGTAAAACTGCAAACCGAGAACACTGTTAAGTGTACGTAGAATTTCTGAAAAATCCCACGTCGATTTGAGCCGAGCTGTGGTAAATTTACAAAGCTAAATGAGAGAGAACGAGTCAGAGGGAGAACCAGATGAATGGATAAACGGGAAGAGAGTGCTGCGGGATCAGGTTACATATCAGTCAAACGCTGAACTTCAAAGCCCCGACCACATGAAACGACATCGCGCTCTCTGCCTTTCTGCTTCCAGGCTAAAAAGCTGCGACTGAATTCTTTTGATTCATCGTTATTGATGGAGTTGAGTGTTTTCTTTTCCACCGTTTTATTTCTAAAATGCACGGGAATTGCATCAAATTTCCAGTAGCTCACCGCGTGAATACCAACGCTCAAACCTAGAGCTGAGACTCGCTGCCAAACTTCTTTTCTCTGTCCCCACTTGCCTTCATTTTTTGCCTCAGTCATCCTTCTGAATCCTGCCCCTCCCCCCATCATGGAGCCAGGTGTGTCGCAGGTATCTGCTTTGCTGGATCTAATCCAATCCAACCTTCAGGCTGTAAATTATCCACCTTACAGGACTGTCATCCGTAACAGCGTTCAATCCAGTGCTGATTAATTTCCAAAGCAAACAGCTGATGGTGAGATAAGATGCTTGGATGTCTTAAATAAAACACTTAAAAAGTGGTAATGGGTAATAAAAAGGGGTTTGAACTCCTTCAAAAAGGTGATAGACTGTTTTCAACTTGACTTGTGGAATAACGAGACGGGGCTTTTAGAAAAGTTGCCCCCAGGGAGCGTGTATGATCTCACAAAGCGGCGTATTGTAACCGGCTCCTCTGACAGGGCTGCAGCTGGCTTCTAAGAGGATTCTTGGGGGAGTCTGTGAGGTGTGTAAGTGTGTGTGTGTGCATCTGTTTTGTAAACCAGACGTTCCCCCTCCCCCTTTATCCCCAGCACTTCTGCTGGGAGGAATGTGTGGTCCGCCTCCTACGCCGGACGGCTGTGCCAACATTCCTGACAAACACAAGAGAGAGAGGGGGGAGGAACGAGAAGGGACACTGAGAAAATGACTCAAAATCTTTTATTCTAAAGACGTGGAGGTCTGCTTTTGATTTAAAAAAAAAGGAGTAAAGGTGACACCATGTCCAGGGATTGCAACAAAAAAAGGAGGGGGCCTGAGGAAAAGAGAAACTATTGTTTCCTAAATTGCCCCTAAGGCCCCATCATAACCTTTGCAACCCCATAACCCCCATGCACACACATCATAAAATCCTACAGGGGATTCCTGGAATACCGTCCCTTTACCAGACCAAATCCTGGTTTTTCTTCTGCACACATGCAAACACACCCCCCCTGGACTCTTGAGGCAGCCACATACAAAAGTTTTTTAAAAACAACTCATTATTTGATTGCTTTATGGCGTGTGAGCAGCCCGATTCATGTCCTGTCCTGCCTTGCAGAAATATCAAGGACATTCAGGACAAGAAATGGTTAATAAACACACAAACACACCTTGAAATTAATGCTTTTGCCAAAGTTTTCAAGCTGCGACCTGCCATCGACCTATCCCACATCCAGCGAGGCAGAGGCCACAAATTCAGCAGCTGGGAGCAAGGCCGTGTGTTTGTGTGAGAATCAGTCTGGGATGCCAGACCGTTCTCTACACACTGACCCCTGCATGCCCTCTTCACAGCTACACAACATCCATATTCACACTCCTACTAACCAGAATATAGATAAGACTTTTTTCCTGCAGATGACGAGTTACACAACAATGCATTTAGCTAGGTGTGAAAGATGGAAAAAAAAGTTGAACAAGAAGACCCTTTACCTTGTGGCTTCTTGCTCCAGGCGGGAAACACTGGGAACGTAGAACATGACTCCAAAAACGAGCAGTGGCTCATTGCCAAACTTGTCCAGCTGCTTTTTGAGGGGTTTCTCAAGTTCTACCCAGCGCTGGGCCGGGGCCTGGGTCTTCCCTTGGAACCACAGTCCAAAGTAATGGGTCTGCAGACCAGAGAGAATGAGGGGGGCGTCATTTTGATTCATGGGAAAGGACAAAAAAAAAAAAGAAGTGAAAATACAGCAAAGATGAGTTGTTGCAACAAAATTTTACAAACTGAGGTTTTTGAAAGATGGAATAAATAAAAGAAAAAGCAAGGTGGTAGAAGATTGATTAGAAGTGTTAGTAGATGTGGACAGAAACAAACGAAACAAACTCATGTACAGTCGCTATGGAAACGACAGCCATCATGGTGAGATAATCTGAATAAATCACCACAGTTTAAAAGAAACTGTCATGAAATAGTTTACATCCTAGCAGAAAAACAGCAATCAGCTTTTAACTCCATTAAATCTGTAGTCCCTCAAGGTTTCATGTTAGGCCCCCTTAAGTTTCTTTTATTCTATTTTTGACACACGCTCCATTATTAGCTATGTTTACATGTGCCAAATTTCCCCAATCTGATTCAAATCTTGGTTGATCGGAAATCCCAAATCTCTGTTTACATGGACACTAACTGGAATAATCCGATCACGCCGCGATGCACGCACCATAGATTGCGCATGTGCAGACTTGTCTTTCCCGGAAGAGAAATTGTAAACAAATGCCATCTCGTCCGCACGTCTTTTCCCTTGCATTTTATTTGCTTTTTCTCTAGCTTTGGTGATTTCCCGCTTGCTGCATCTTTAGATGCACTTGAGTGTATAACTCGGCATTTTAGCCGTTCGGCCATCGAGACGTTCAGTAATATTGAGCTCCCGTAGTATTTCCAGTAAAAAAAAGCGTCGGCAACAGATCACTTCTGTTTACCGCCCGCCATGTTTTTGATCTGTCCTGAGCATGCGCAGAGGCGGAAAGAGGCCACACTGAAGTTGCACACATGCGCAGTGGGCATTATTTTACCCCAATGATCCGAATGGCTGTGTACATGGACGCCAATCGCCAAAACCACCTCTCTCAATCGGAATGAAATTTCATTCGGATCAGGCCGAATCGGATCAGAATATTCCGATTGACATGTTTACATGACGAATTTTTGATCCGATAGGGCGTTTAATCCGATTACTTGTGCCCATGTAAACGTAGCTAGTAGTTAAATACAATTTAGGATCAAAAACAATTTTTGTATTTTTGAGGAATTTAATGAGCATGTTAATAATAAGCATAAAACTTTACCTATTTTTTCACAATAACCTGTTTCCAGTTCACTTATCAAACTTTGTTGTTTTCAGATGTGTTATATGCAAATAACTGACCTGGCAATTTTATTTAAAAAGCATGGTCATGCTGGATATTAGGATAATTAATCTCAATGAGATTTTAAAAAGGCATTATTGTTCAAAGGGTCGCTTCAATGGAGTAACTTGGACTTTGTTTCTTTTTCTCATATTTTGTCTTGATTTCTGATATTTTTTTACTTCACACTGGAAGCATCAGTGTCGTGGAACGGCAGCGTAACGGTTTACTCGTGAGTTTTGCTGCTTGCCAGTGCACACTGGGAGAATCTCTGCCGCAAAGCGGCTACTTCGCCGTGCCTCCTCGCTGGACTCACGAGATCACAAAAACTTCAAAGGTCACGGTTTGTTTATGCCATCCGCCATTAAACCAACGTGTGATATCGCTGTGTGATGTCATATATATTGTTGTTCGTCTCCACTGCCAGGGTTAAACCCATGAAAAACACACCACTGCACTTCTTGAATGATGCAGGGAGTAAGTAAACCGTGATGTCACATGTATAGACATAATCTGCATAGATATGAAATCGCATCGCTGCAATAGACTTTTCTTTTGAAAATTACTGGACGTTTCACACTGAAACTGCATGTGATTTCCTGTCTAGCCCTATGTTAACTGTAGACATTGACGCATCCCAGAAGCAGCTCGCAGATAAAATAGAACCCAATCCTATTTTTAGCAGCGTGGCGCAGTGTGCCGCTTCTGGGACGCACCTGAAAACCCGCGTCACGGCTGGTTTGAATCACCCCCACAGACTATAATGAATTCTATTTGAAGCAGCGACATTCCACTGCTGTTCCGCGTCACTGATGCCTCCAGTGTGAAGTTGGGGTAAGGATGTCATTATGACATCACTTCCTGTCACTGATTAGGACCAACCTGACACACAGGTTTCAAAAACACATTTACTTGCAAATTGATGGTTTTTTTTACATATATAGCACTACTACCTGTTACAGTGTGTACTTAACCAGATTTTAATAAGTAGCACACTTGACATATGTCATTATTTACCTCCTGTCTTATGATTTTGCCAAGTTTGTAAATCTTCTATATTACAGCTTTAACCCACAGGCAGCAAAATCTTGTGCAATACCAATAATTTCCAAAGCAGCTTTCTTGGATTGTGTGCGATGATGTGCATTAGTCACCTGGATCGCACTCTTTTACGTCTCTTTAATAAAAGGCGATACAGCCGGAGGCGTCAGCTGCAGCGTACAGTACTCACAACAAACCTACCGACGTGCAAACTGACAGCAACAAAGACGAGCGCTCACGCTAAAGTTGTGGCGTTACGCCACCTTATTTATAACATCTCTGACACCTGACAAATACCACAACACTATGTGAGCATGCTCGACACCACCCCACTCTATATCACACTGTCAGCAGCTCCAACACACACACATTGATCAAACTCACTGTGAGTCTTGCCTTTCACCTACAATTCTAAAGCCAACGGTAAGGAGAGTAAACAGAACAAATACTGTACGTGACAGCTGTGTTTGAAAGTAGCAGAGGACACCGGGGCAAAGAGCACGAGAGAATATAAATCTAGCCTTCGGAGAAATAACGTAAAAATATTATCCCCAGAATTAAGCCCAAATGACAGGAATAAAGGTACAATTTGAGATTAAAAGGGGAGTAAAAACTATAATTACACAAAAACTTAAAATACTCATAATATCCTGATTTGATTAATCAAATTAATAATAGTGAACCATTTCTTAAGCTTTGGTAGTAAAGGACACTGGACACTAACCCTAATCCTAAATGAATAAATAAAGTCGCCTTTGGATGTTTCAAAAGTATTGCAAGATCAATGTGTGAGACTTTTATTGTAAAGAATAGAAAAAATTCTGATAAAAAAAAAATGGACGTTTGACTTGAACTATTTTAGCTTTTTTTTAACATTTTTGTTATTCTAGAAATAATATTTCAACTTTTTTTCTCAACAATTTGACTTGAATCACAAATATTTTACAGCAAAGTAACACTTAAACATTTTCCCCTCAACATTTTGATTTTAAATTTAATTAATTGACTTCAATATTTCAACTTTATACTAGAAATACTATTTGAGCTTTTTTTAATCCTCTGGGTTTAGATTTTCATCTCAAAACTTGACCTATAGGTTTCTTCTCTATCTGACCCGAACGCATCGTTCTTTATTTGTCTAAATTTTCTTACACTGATTTGCGTTTTTTCATAATAAAATAAAGATAAATAAGTCAGGAAAGGGCAAACATGAGATCATCTCTAACACCGGGACAGAACTGACCTCCAGGAGCTCCAGCCTTTGGGCCACCATCTCTAAACATTCCTGTCCCGTGCTCTCCACTGACAGAGTGCATTCCATCACATTGTTGTCCAGCAGGCGGATCCGTGTTACAAAGTAGTTCTTGCTCAGGACATTGTAGCGACGTGTGCGCCTCAGCTTCAGCCGGAAGGGCATGGCTGGTCGAGGCGGGGGTCACAGCTGAGTCAAAGGTCAAAAGTCACTCGAGAGCACGCGAGGGGCTAAAGAGGGTTGGGCAGGCTCTATGACCTGGCTGCTGCCCTCCTCACTCTCGCGCGACGCCAGCCACACCACCGGGCGGAGAGATGCACCCAGGCAAGGTGCTGGCCCATTCCCGAAGATGTCCGGAGAGGAGGAGGAGGAGGAGGAGGAGGAGGAGGAATGGGTGCTGTGAAGAAAGATCAAACAGAGAACAATGTATCAGCAGGTTCCATGATACAAATAAACCCTCCAACGTAACATTTCAGTGTTTGCTTCCTCTCTACTTCCTATGAAGAAGAGTAGCAAATAAAAGTCAGAGGAAGCAGAATTGTTAGGGATAAATAATGGAGTTGTGTGTGGGATACGGTGGTGGTCCATGTGCCTCAGAGCAGAAATTCATTAAACTTCAGTAAAAAGAAGAAAAGCACTGCGGTTAAAGGGCTGAGACATACGGAAAAAACCCCTCCGAGGGATAGGTCAGACCTTTTGAAGTGGGTGAAAAGTTTAGAAGCAATAACGTCTCTACCTGTTGCCTCTTTAAAAGACCTCAGTTTGGAGAAATAGAGATTAGGTCAAACCAGCATCTGCGTGATGGTTACCTTTAACCTCATGACACAAGAACTAGATCACCAAAAAACACGTTCTGAAACTCCTGAGCTACGAAAGAGCAGGAGCTGAGGTTAAAAAGATGACAGTAAAATAAACGGTTTAAAGAATGAACTAAAATAAGCAGGAGTTTAAAAAATAAAGACACAAAAACACTGTAGAGAGAGGGAGATAAGGAGCAGAACAGGAGAAAAGGAGGAGGAGTGGATGTGTTGCTTCTTGTCCTAAGCTCTGGCAATGTCAGCTTGGATCCCGGCCCAGATTCCTTTCTGCCCTGATGGGAAAAACATTGCACACCTGACACAAGCATGTACCACAAAGAGAATCAGTGTGTGTGTGTGTGTGTGTGTGTGTGTGTGTGTGTGTGTGTGTGTGTGTGTGTGTGTGTGTGTGTGTGTGTGTGTGTGTGTGTGTGTGATAAGGCTGATTGAGCAGGTGAAAAAAAACCGCAAAGGCAGCTTGAATGAACGCTAAGATGCTACACATTTGCATTGTTTGCTACATTTAAACCTCCCGTGCTCGTCTTTTGCAACAGCTGAAACCCTTTGGGAGCCAAGACTCATTACGTCTCAATCCATCTGCGTACTGTAATGTGGAATCCTCTGATTCATGCACGCCAACATGAAACCAACCAAAAAAATGCATCAAATCTGCTTAGCTCTGGGATACGTGACCCCAGGGGTCACCTGACCAAACCCTAACCCCTCTGGCTCTCGCTAAAGAGACGCCGCCTCTTTGATTGACAGTAAAACCTTCTCAGACTGAATGTAGATAAACACACATAGACCCAATAAAGGCATACTTTCACTGTAGTGTACAAACACAGACATGCATGAACAAGAACCACCACAAACACATAGAAAACACCTCACACACACACACACACACACACACACCAGTTCTTCAGAGGTTAGCCAAAGGACTAGACAGCATTTGGTGCAGCCCTAAACTATAGCAGCATGGTTGGGGGGGTTGAGTCAGGCAGATAGACTGATGGACAATAGTTTGGGATCAAACCTTAATGCAAAAAATAAATAATGTTGCTGCAACGCTGCACAGCATTTTGTCCCAAGCTTCATGTTTATTTCCAGCGTGTAAAAAAAGCTCATACGCTTATAAATTTGCACGTTGTAATTTTGTGGCGTGAAGAAACCAAGAGAGAAAAAAATAAAACGAAAGGATGATGGGTTGTTTTTTTAACACACAAAACCGATCCCATCTTTGTTGAGGGGGTCCTTCCCCAGACTTATTGACCAAGAGGTAAAACCTTGTTCTTTGTGAGCTCGATCCACATTAACTGCCTGAATTGTGAGAAGTCAATATTTTGCACTCGTGTTCAAAAAGAAAAAAATGGAGATTAAACAAAGAAGCTGGCTTTACTTTAAACTTAACATGAGATTATTTTTTTTTAAGTTTGCATCAAATAACTAACCAGTCCTAAGTCCATTTTATCAAAGTCTCTGATGATTATAATCAACATGTAGTTTCAGCCTGTTCTCACGGCCTGATTAGAATAAAATTGGCTTCAGTGTTGTACAGGACACTCCGATGAGACTATTGGATCGGCTTTTGTTTCACTTTTATTCCTGAAGTTCCTTAGCCTAGAATCTAGACCGTCATTTCCCGAAGCAAAATTATTTTGCGCTGCATGACGGTCTAGCAATGCTCCATTGGAACCTCCACAAGCCCGGCCAGTATTGTGGCTGGCCAATCACAGCACGTTTATTTAGAAAAAAAACGATGTATTTTCGTCTTCTTCCCTGCTTCCACGATGTATGGTGGACTGCCTTGTTGACTGACATCGGTAGCGGTCCAATCACAGCGGTCTATTAGTCAGGTGGGCGGGATGTTAGTGTGAGTGAGCAAAACTAAGATGGCAGCGGCTCCACAGACATATGTAGACTAGTGATGTGCGAGTCATGAACGAATCGTTCAATACTCGAGAATCACTTTGCTGACTCACGAATCACGAGTCACAATCCCAACTGACTCATTTACTGACTCGTCCCTGTTACTGTTAGCAAACTAATTTCATTAGTAGAGATATATCTAGCTTATCATTAATAAAAGCATTTTCTTACCTGCTCTGGCCTGGAAGCTCATTAGTTCCCAGTAGCATCGCTCTGCTAACAGCACGTTCGAATCACTCACGACTCACCCCCTCCCTTCCTGAAAGCTAGCTTAAAATGTCCGGTGCTAAATCGTAGCATGAACGAATCATTCAGTTCCTCCATAGCGGGCCTCACTCAGAGTCACTCACCCCCTCCCTCGCGGGTTTCAGCTCAAATGAGTCACTCATTTGAGTGGAGGCTCGCAGTACCGCTAACCTGGATCAGCTCATGAGTCATGACTCACGCTGCTCGCGGTATGGATCACTCACTACTCCCATAGGAGTCCCCCAGTGGAAGCTCGTGTAATTACATACGAATCACTAACCCCTAACCCGGCTCAGCTCATGAGTCATGACTCACGCTGCTCGCGGTATGGATCACTCACTACTCCCACCCGGGTTTCAGCTCATAGGAGTCCCCCAGTGGAAGCTCGCGGTACTACAAGCTCACTCACCTCTCCCTCCTGGCTGTCAGCTGCAGAAACTCAGGCTGTTACAGGGGAAGAGTCGCTCCTTCACCTGAGCTGAACTTTGATAGTGTGACTGACGCCATATTCAGTCTACACCTTTTACTTTTTGCAAAGATAATAAGCAGACTAAAGAAAAAATATAATATTTCAGTTCCACCACTATTTAAAAAAATTAATTTCAGTGTGTAGGATTTACATAGAAAGAGGAGCAAATTAAGTTTGAGTGAAAATGTAGATTTTTTTTTGCACTCTGGGCAACTGACTCAGTGACTCAGTGACTCAAATGACTCGAAAACCCGATTCATTTTGGTGAGTTACTCATTCAAACTCGATTCAGTAAAAAGAATCAAGTTTACCATCACTAGTGTAGACGCCCCGTGGACTGGTGCTGCCTACTGGAATATAATTAAACAAAATAAATGAAAATGAATTGAAATATAAAATTCCAACAGGCAGGTTAGAAAAGTCAATAGTAATCCCACGTGATCTGTTTTCAATAATACGCCAGTTGTTGCAACTGTAGGCTGCACAAAAACGGGCATAGTTGCCCACACTGCATTGACTTTGGAGAGTGAGGAGACCCATCCAATATGGCGGCGACGCTGTTACACTCTCCAGCACCCAATGGGGCATCTACGTATTCATGTTTATGAGCGACTCCATAGTGGTCCAATCACAACACTCTATTGGTGGGCAGGAGTACGTCACATTTGTTATCCAATAGCATGTGGGGACAGTTTGAAAGACAACCGTAGATCCCGCCCCACGACTGAGAGCCATCCATGGGCCGTGGCCAGACTATATGTTCACATATATAGGATGACTTGCCAGGCTAGAAGTTCCTTGTAAAGCTGATAAAATACCATTTCTGTACTTGATAGGTTGAGTCACAAACTCATCTAGTGTTTAGAGAGGACTATGGTCTTTTCATAGAAAGAATATAAGACGACGGGAGTGATGGGGTGACAGATTGGGGCTCTATCTTCAGTATTGAGGGCCTTGCTCTGATTTGTTGTGGAAGGACTATGAGTTTTGCCAAAGAGGAGAAAGTGGGTCAAAAGGCAAAGCTCTCAATTTACTGTACAAAAACATCCCAAATTCAGACTCAACTTCAATTACACATAAGCACGAGAACCTAATCTCTACCCACAATCCTACCCAGAAACCTGTTTTTTCTTGTGTCTGAAACAAGAAGAGAGAAAACACAAAATCCTCGTAAACTTGGCGATGCACCTTTCTGAAACCGACAGGTGTGCATCAGTAACAAAGGTCGGTGGGGTTTAGCAAACGTGTGTTGACAGCTGACAAAAGAAGGTTATAAAACGAGCTAATAAACAGTGTTGACACAGGTTTTCCCCTCGGGGTGCAAAGTTTTGCTGCCAGTCATCAACTCAGGGGTGGATTCTTCTTGCAGAAGTCACCTGAGAAACCCAAACGTGCAACAATAAACACCACAACCAGCCAGGCAGCAACACACAGAGAAAAACAAACGGTGCATGTTGTGTAGTAACATATCTGCAGGCAAAACTCTTGTTCATCTACAGCGTGATTTGAGGTTACAACACTGGCAGCCTCTGCCTGGAACTTTTTAATTACTGACACGGAAATATGTTTGTGCTTTAAAGCTTGGGCTCAGGAGCGGAGCTGCTGATCTGTGATCTGCTTCAGGCCAGCCTCGCTGTCGCCGAGCTCCCTTCAGTTCCACACAATAGTGGGAACAAAACAGCACTTTGTCACCTACCGCTAAGACCATTAGACGCAGGCCGCAGACGGCCGAGGGAGCAAGTGTAGCGTGCGTAACTCAATCAATCTGAGCAGCGTGGCTCGTCTCTGTCTGGAATACCAACGCCGTCTCATCCCACTGCCCTCCTGTTGCACACGAGCGCTGTAGCAAAACAGATGGGCTAAGTGCTTCACAGCTCATAACTACACTTCCTCTAGCAGACTCTTTTTACAGTTTGGTCCATGAACCTTAACCACACTCAGATCAAATAGCAGGAGTGCAAATCAGACAGTACTTAGAGGATATACTGGAAACGCTTTGATCTTTATTAATTCAAGAATTATGCCAGGTGTCAACTATTTTATTTGTCATAGGTGCGTTTCCTTTATCGGAACTTTAGGGTAAATCTGTGAGCGTGAAATTCACCGGGAGATCCGAAGCCCCGGTCCCCTTAAGCTGTCCTGTCTCCATGTATATTTGGCCCTGTAAGGAATTTGGCCCTGTCAGCACATCGAGACCGCTGCGCAGTGAGTTATATCATCGATCAGCGCAAAACGCGCAAAAAGAAGTAAACAAAGATCGACACGATGGAGGAAGCAGCAATAGTCGGCAACGTTTATGTTTGCTATGTTATATGCAGCGATGGAAGCCATATATGCATTTCCTATTTCCTCCTGCGTTGACATCATTTCCGACTGAGTTACAACCAATTGGCAGCGTTCCCGCCCAGCGTCTTCACCGGGCCTTTCATCGGGCCATTCCGAGTACCTACCCCTGATCAGGTACTCAGAAGGTTCCGGAAAATGGCTGTTCAGTCGGCCCGATCAAGTGGAGACAAGCGCACATCAGGAACTTCCTGTAAATTTACCCCGAAGTCCTGATAAAGGAAACGCAGTTATTTCAACTGATAACTGAAGTTGTCGTTACTCTGAATGAATGAATTAGGAGAATGTTTGTCTGATGTTCCAAACACCTTCTTGATCCTTTTTTGTCACACCGGCTCACAGCTGATTTCAGTAGTGCCATGTTTCGAGGAAACACCGATCTGGAGTTCAAATGCATTCCGGGACATATTCAAGCTGTCTGGACAACATGAGCTTTTGGGAGCTGATGCTGAATCAGAAATGTTGCTGTACTTGCTAGGGATGTGTATTGGTAAAATTCTGGCGATACGATACGTATCACGATACAGGAGAGACGATACGATATATTGCGATACATTTAGCCAGACGGCATTAGCGATTTTTTAGACTAAATTTATTTTAGGAAAATTCAATAAACAGTCCAAACTGATACGTAACATGTTTAACATGAGGTATCTGAACCATAATAGAGGGATTTACATTTCAATGGTGGAAACAAAACCCATTGCACACTGCTGCCAACTAGCGGTCGGCGTTTGAATTGCAACAAATGAAAAGAAAAAACACAAATGTTTGCATGTAAATTCTTCCAAAAATTCGATACACAGCTTTTGAACATTGATATAATATCGCAGGAAAAAATATCACGATATATTGCCATATTGATATTTTCTTACATCCCTAGTACTTGCCTTATGTGCCTGATCCAGAAAACTGTGTGCACTTATGAGAATATGCAAAGTTTAAAGATACTTGCTTAAAAGCAATACATGAGTGTATGAACCACAAAGTGTACTGTCCACATCATTGTTGTTTGTGTAAAATTGCAGACGGAGCATTTCTGCACACACAGGAGCAGGACTGTCTGGATCACACAAACACGAGCAGCTGCAAACAGATGGTGGAGCCAGGCGGCCAGACTGTGTGTTTCTAACAAGCACATCTGCTTTCTCACTTTCCATCTCGCTCTTTCTCATTTTTTTTTTGTCCAGCTCTGACTCTGAAACAAAGACACACACACACACACACACAGAACATTCTCTCTGCTGTATGAGAACACAGAGACAGTGACAAACACACAGTGGACAGAGCGTTCACACAGAGGTGATGTCCAGACAGTTGGGAGCCGTCTCTGTGGATTTTAAACAGCCTCAGTTCCAGAAAAACCACAGTGGATCCGCCCAGATTTAGTTAATTTTACAAAAAACTGGATATTTAAAAAACCTAAAGTATGTTTTACTAAGAAAACCCATAAATACTAGAGTTGAAATGTTTTGTGTGATTACGACTGATTTGATCCTCAATCTGAAGGAGGAAGTGAGATTGTTGCATCTTAAAAATGCCAAAGAGAGGCTTAGCTGGAACAATACAGCAGAATAAATGCTGGGATTATTACTGAGTTAATAATTAGACCTCAGTCATACGCTCAGGTGGGCAGAAGGGAAGCCCAGGAAGTTGGATGATTGCTCCACTGACTAACAGGTTGATGCGTTCATGCAGACCCAAGGTATGCCATCATTTACCCCAACATCAGCTGTGAATTTTACCAGAAAGGCAAAATATCAGAGAAAATAAGGGAACATACAGTCCAGCTGGACAACTAACAGCTTCCTGGCAGATCTATGTCACACTGTCACTTAACATTCATGGACTCACCCATCTTGACTCACGACGGGGAAGGCTGCTGTTGGTTTAGCGTCCAGGAAACAGCAGCGAACGCCTCGGCTAGTAGAAGCTAACCGTTAGCATTAGCAACTCCACCACACAGTAAAACTCCTCCAGGCTTGTGTTGTTTGTGGAGTTAAAACATCAACTTTGCAAGTCAATGGTACAGTCCCGTTGCTGTTATCCAATCCGAGGCTAGATGTCCAAATATCAGGAAAAAAGACTCCAAATCCTGCCGTGTTGTGCCACTCTCTGCTGCAGAAGTCTTGTCCGTGCTGATCCAAGCGTTTCTGGGCTTTTTTTGCATGAGTACGGCTTGCAATACATTCATTCCTACCAGAGACCACTGCAAATGTCTTGATTATACAAGTGAACCATACCTTTAAAATATATTCAGACACCAAATAATTAAACCTAACCTTCTGCTATATGAATCGGACACATCAAGTAAACACGGACAAACAACAAACAGGAGTGTTGATGCTTGGAAATAGATGCATCAATCAACTATAAACTGTCCCTTAGTTGTCTATACATGTGATAATAGAGGGCGGTACTTCTGACCTGTCAGCCAATAGCTGATGATTTTGCCCCAGCGGGGCTATTGCGTCGGGAAGATGTCCCTCAAATATTTGAAGCTAACATTTGGACGCTATTGGGGGTTATTAGAGTGATGCATCTTAGGGAAATTTTAAATGATTTCTGCTGTTTATTATGTTGGATAGTGAACAAAAGACGTGCTGTGGACCAACTATTTTGTTTTTGAACGTACAATGACCATTATTGTTTGAGATGGCTTTATTCTGTCGATGAGGCTTCAAACGGTGAGTTGGGCATTATTTTCAAATTCTGAGTGGTTTGACCAAAGTGCTGACAGTGTCTACAGTTATGGTTGAATTCTTGACTGCCATACATCATTGGAATCAGAAGAATCCTAGCCTTAAAATGATGTGTAATGTTGATATGTACATAGAACAAGTGTTGCAAAAAAATGCTGATTTGACGTGGAAGTTTGTAATATGAGACTAATTCATAGGCATTAAAAAAATCGCTCATAAAAAAACGGTCTTGTCTATCGCCGATGGTTGAATAACTCACTCAAACTTAATATGTCCTTTTACTTAAATAAAAAGAAGAAGTACTTATTCTACCACTGGTATAAATATATTAGGCATATTTTTTGACACTCGTCTTAAGCTGCCACTGTGTTTTGCCCTCATTCTGCCATCATTAAAATTCAACAACAAGATGATTTTGAGTTCAGCTTTCAGAATGAGAAAAAGTGTTTTGTTTGGAAAGGCATGAAAAACAAAAGCATCCTTGCTAAGCTTTTTTGTTTGAACATGTTGCACCAGCTTCTTAGAGGTGCCGTTATTGTATGGAGTGCAAACAATGCCTGAATTTCAGGCGTTTTGTAACATAGGCATAATAACATAATCCACTTGTGCAGCTTTAAAATAAAGGTATATTCCATAAACAGCGTCCAGTATAGAAGCCAAACTGCATTTACAGACCAACTATAATCATCATAAAACCAAAGAAAACTCCATGAAAACAATAGAAGTCTGTGCTCAAGGGAGTTTCAGGTTGGCCCGGTCATCTAAAACACTGTCACCAGAAAACGAAGGGAAAAATCCAATCTCTACGCTGATTTTCCAACCCTGACGACTCATGCTGCAGAGATGAAATCAGGAGGCAGATAAAGACTTTGCAGATAAATCGGAAGGGACTCCAGAGTAGGAAGCAGCGTGTGATTCCCAGAACCTGGATGGGAAAATAAAGGCTTCCGATTTGGAGAACAGTGCAGAGAGGATGGCTCTTATCGTGTTGGTACAGTTGGAGAGGATAAACATGGAGGGTCATGATGATAGCAGCGACTGTGATCAACAACAGAAACGTGGGACCATCAGCCATCGGCCAAACCACATCACTCCTCACATTTTCCATACCACCCCCCCTTCTCTCCTACCCCTGGGAACCACATCACACTCACCCAACCATACCCACTCCACACACACACACACACACATATATGCTCAGTGACCAAAAAAGCCACTTAGGATGTTCCCTCAGGCACCAACGCTGACAGGAACGCCAGCGGCACCGACTTTACAGGCCTGTGAAAGCAGCAACTTATTAGTTTAGCTCCATCCGGCTGTGTCCTCAACAACAAAGGGGAGGAAAAGTTGCATGTTTAAACTTTGGATCAAACGGAAAATGTCTCCGCTCATATCCTCGTAAAATACGTCATAGACTCCATGTGTGGAGCACATCATGGGGAGTCAGTAAGGAGGAGGAGGAGGAAGAGGAGCTGCTACTGCTGAAGACGGGGCCAGCAGCAGTGATCGACACCTCACATAAAACACCTGGCTGATTGAGCAGGTCGCTGCACGCTATCAGCTCTGTTGTTTTTCACCAGGCTGCAAAAGCACAAAAATATTAAATAAATGATGACAAAAATCATCCCTGCAACAAAAAACGCAAAGACTGAGTATTTGATTACCAGATCTGAGGGACATAGTCCTGCTATAGTGCTTTATTTCACTTAAAATGTGTTTATTTTGTTTGTTTTAACTGAAAATGAACAACAGAATTGGCCACAATCATAATCAGCATCATCAGGTTAATCTGCAAAAGTCAAAAATCTGATTTTTTCTGTCCATCTTTGAATGCACCATTGCCAAGCAGCAATTAAAAATCATGGTTTTGAAGTCACCATGGCTAAGAGCTAACTCACACTAGCAACAGACACATTTAAAAAGTTAAAAAAGAAAAAGAAAACTTGGATCCTGTTCATCATAATCTTTTGATACAGATCAGAATCAATAAGAACTGAAATCAGCCCAAAAACCCACTATTGTGCATCTCTAGTTTTTGCTGTTCAGAATTCTACATTTTATGATGTAAAAGTATTTATTTAACCAAATTAAAAAAAAAAAAAAAAAAAAAAATATTTACAATCAGTGCAGAGGCATCGCAGTGAGGGATTTTGAAATAACTTGTGTTTTGTTTTATAATTTATTTATAGAAAATTATGCAAAAGTGAAGATTTCCTTATTTTCAACATTTCCTAACCGTTTTGTTTTCTTATTCTGGTGCTTCTGGGTGTAAAACGTCACAAAGTAGCAATTTCAAGTAGTAAATAAATGATGATGACACCAATTTACTTAGAAAATAGATGTTTTCTGCAGCTTCCATTATATAAATGAATCACTTGTCTTACAAAAATAAAAGCAAACGATCTTTTTCATCTGTGACGCTTGAATAGACGCCATGTGTACATGGCAGGAAGTTCATTTTGTGGCTGTTCCATATCATATCCATGATAAAATCAACATGACATCATGCATGATTTAAAAATGTATGATCTCTAACACCATCATTTATTAGATGTTCAGATGGTTGCAGAAGTAAATCTGTGCAGATCATTGAAAGTAAAATATTAGAAAAGGATCCTTGTTGGCACACTGGGCCATGTTCTGGCAGCTGTGGGCCGGTATCGGCTGGACGGAATCACCCAACGTCTGCTTCTGACTCATTTCTTCTGATATCCTGAATATTTAGAGGTCCAAAACAATAGTAAAGCCTTTATAACAATAACAACGCTCTGTTTTTCTCTGGCTTTCTTTTTCCTGCACTTCAATATGACCGCTTGACCAAAATTACAGGTGTGATTTCTTTATATAGCAATCAGGTGACCTTTAGACTCAAATGGCCACTGTTAACACAAACAATGGCCGCCTTTCACCCTAAAATGTAGTAAACACCTATTATCGTCTCACCAGGCTGCCCTTTAACTAAACACCCCTCTGAGAGCAGAAAAATATCTGTGACTTATATGAAACACAATCAAACTTCCTCCTTTCTGGGACAGGAAACGTGGATGAAGGCTGCAACTGGAATAAGTCAGCACAAATTCTCCACCAGGGTGTACTCCAAAGTCACTAGCACCATGCAATTTGCACAGAATGCCTTTGAGCTTATAAAGATAGCCAGATGTGTGTGTGTGTGTGTGTGTGTGTGTGTGTGTGTGTGTGTGTGTGTGTGTGTGTGTGTGTGTGTGTGTGTGTGTGTGTGTGTGTGTGTGTGTGTGTGTGTTATTTTACAGTCAGTCAAACCTATCTTTAACACAAACGTGCGCGTGCAACAAACACGTCATCAGCTGCACAAACGCATTTCACCCACGTGACCTCAAGATGCAAACACCCTAAAAACAATAAAGGATCCAGGTGTGGGGCTCTGATAACGGCTCCCATCACGTCCCTAAAGCGGGTTTAGGACAACTTTGAAAGTCTTCCTGGAAAGATCCCAGAGTTTTAGAAAAGATAAGAACTATTTTAATGGTTTATTATTCTATTTCATGGATGTTTGCCTATGAAGGGAGTGTGGGGCCTAAGCCATTTTATGTTAAAAAAAAGAAAAAAGTTTTTTCTCAAGTTGAAAACTTAATTCCTGCAGAACAGCTCACCCTTTGTGTCCTGCGTTACATTCCGATTTCTGCTTCCAGCTGAGGAAACTCTTCTTCGCTTTCCTGCGTTGAAATAATCCTCATAAAGTCATGTAGGAACTTTAAAAATCCCGTGGAAAACCTCGGTGGTTTCTTCTTATCGCATCACATGAGTTGAGGTGGAAAACAAGTCGCAGGAGAGACGGACGCCTGTAACTGCTGCAGCTCACTGCTGGGTTTTTTGGTCTTTTGGATTTTTTTTTTCAGGGAAAACTGATTTAAAGTCCTGCAGCAGCTCCACCAACACCGAGGTGAAGTCCTCTCGCTGTGACTCTCGGTGTGTTTATAGTAGCGGAGCTTCTGCTCCAATGGAGAAGCTCGGGACAGGCGGAGAGAAGCGCACGCTGCGTTCACGGACCGCAGCGAGGGTCGGATTTATGAGTTCTAATGCATGATTTGTTTTTAATTTAAAAAAATAGGATGGTAAATTTATTAATCATTCTCTGCGATTTTGATTGTTGTTTTACTTGTTTTATCAGTTCTTAAACAGTTTTAAAAAGTCAGCAATGCAAAACAAATCCCATTTCTAAAGGACTTCCCATTTCAACTCATTAAAATCAAATAAATATATGACTGGAAAATAAGATAACTAAAGAGTTCTAAGATTTTAATTTAAAGCATAAGTCTCAAACATATAAACATAATTTATATTCAATATGTTTGTTTATATAGAAAAAGTAGCCATATAATCCATATTATAGGGCAATATGTGTATGAACAATAAATGACAATGCATATATGAGTGTAGCTGTTTTACTTATATACTCCGCTGAGGCTGCTGCCCCCACAACCTGACCTCAAACAAGCAGAAAAATGGATGGATGGATGGATGGATGGATGGATGGATGGATGGATGGATGGATGGATGGATGGATGGATGGATGGATGGATGGATGGATGGATGGATGGATGGATGGACTTATATATTCACTTTGCCAATAATTCCTTTGTCAAAAACTGCATTCTGCCAAAACAAACTTAAGAGTTGTCTGACTGATTATAACCTAAAGCACTGCACACTTAAACTCAATCAATGATGTGTTTGAAAGTATTTATATTTGGTAAAATATTACATGTGCACATTTTGCTGCTGCTAATTTTAGATAACCACAAAAGTCCATGTAAAAATGTTTAATGCAAACATGATGATTTATAAACTAATGCTGCACTGATATGCTGTGAAAGTCTGAAAATAAAGCTGTTTTAACAGCTAGGACTAGCCGTTAGCTCATCGATCCTTAATACATTCTTCAAAATGGCAAAAATACATTAATACAATATCGTTTTGCCCTTGGGCGACTTGTAATTTCAACAGGAGTTCTGTGATTAAGGTTAATCATCCTCCTTCGTCAGAGCTCAGGTGTCGCAGCCTCAGAGTGGTCCGTGAACGCAGCAGCAGGTCCAGACGCCGCCTCGCTCTCCTCTGACATCAGACCGGAGGAATCCCAGGAATGCCGGGCTCCTGGGAGAAGTCCTCCTTGTTTAAGGGTTTTCCAGGGGCCACGGAGGAGACTAAACGTGGAACAAAGGAGTCCATGTCCCCGCTCTGTCTTTAGAGTGATTTACAGCGATTAATATGCATAACCTACATTCATGCAACACGCAGGCCTATATGCAAATATGCACAGCATTATATTTGTTTTGTATGATATTCATATATAGACAAAGCATACTCAGAATTACTGGTAAATAACACACTTTAAACCATAATTAGTTCATAAAAGGCTAAATGAATATCAATTGTTTTATAAAAACATATCCACAAAGGAGAAAACTCGCCGACAGTATAAATAAGAAATTATAATTGACAATAATCCAGATTAGCTGAATTTATTTTCACACACAGGAATAACTCAAAATTTCCCACCAACAGGGTGACGATGAGACGCATTTGTGGACAAACTGCAGCCTCTTGTGGATTTCCTTGTTCACAGCAGAATGAATCAACAGAAGACCTAAGAGGCATCATCTGACCATCAATTAAAATACATGTTTTATGACTGCAAAGTATTTGTAAAATTTTAAATAAAACCACCCTGCTCTCTGATTTTCCTTAGTTTTCCTTCTGAGCTCTAAAAAGACGTGAAATCTCCACATCCTCTCTGGAAGCTGGACAGATTTTTGCCGCTACATCCATCTGATCCATCGTTTAGCCAGAGGCAGCCTCATGTCTGGCTCAGAACCAGAACTGTTTCTCTTGAAGTTCCTGATATGGGATTTGATGGTGTGAGATGAGTTCATGCTACCTTGTGGGTGCTGCTAAGCATCATTTATTGGATTTTTGCCCCCGAAACTCTTTGATTGTGTTGTTAAAGTTAGAAACCCAAGGTTAAACGAAGGGTTTATTGTCCACACACAAAAAATACCTCTAAAAAAGCACTAAAGCACTGCAAAAAACATAATAAATGCACTAATACAATCTTATGCATTCATAAATATCTTCATTAGCACATCCATTGATGTTTAAATGCTAAGACACAGAATCTGCATGTGAGAATCAAACACCTTAAAGTCTTTAGGCAGGAAGAAAAGGTCAAGAGGGTCAAATCAATGACGGAAGAGCTCTAAATCACTCAAATATGAGGACATTCAAGGTTATAAGAAGTTTTGTTCAGAATTATCAGCGACGGGGACGAGGAGATGATAGATGAATGATGGAAACAAAGCAAAAGTACTTGAATAACTAGATGTTCTTCATCCATGGTCACGTCAATTCAAATCAGGAGAGGGATGAAAGAAAACTCTTAGTGTTTTCTTCCTGTGGTTATAGCTCGCTCATCCTTGAAGGAATAATAATTACAGACCTTATTACCCATCAGGTGAACAAGTGAATGGAACGTGTGTGTGTGTGTGTGTGTGTGTGTGTGTGTGTGTGTGTGTGTGTGTGTGTGTGTGTGTGTGTGTGTGTGTGTGTGTGTGTGGGTGTGTGTGTGTGTGTGTGTGACGTCAGCAGGGTGAGTCAGGCTCTTCTAATGAAGTTTCCACACTAGGAGACATGCACACTGAGGTCCTCACAGGAAGACAGATTGAATTGTTCGAGCTGATTCCAAACTCTTACCAAAAAGACGTTTTGGGTGTTAAAACACGAGTAATTTGGACTTTTTTAGGATTTAAACCATAATTGTGAAGAATTCGATTAAAAAACAGCTTCAAAAAACATATTATGATTAAAATGAAATGTAATGATCACACTTTACAATAACAGTCCCTTTATTAAAGTGACAGTGTGTAGTTTCCTGCCAATAGGGAGCAGTACATACATTTCAGGGTAGTTTTACACCATATCGCCGTGACTGTCGATGGTTTATAAATAACATAACGGTAAATGTTACCTGTCGAGCAGAAAGCATGCAACCTCGGTGTGACTCCTCAGACTTCGAGTTAATTCCATGGAGAGAATGCAATGCTGATGCTAGTTTTCTGGCGTTGTAGGTTCTGGATCAGCTACGGCAATACCACTCGGCCAAAATATTTTGCATTTCTGTCTTGATTCTGTTGTTTCACGTAGGTTTTGGAAAGAGTTTAGCAGTTTTGTTATTAAATTCATGTTTCTTACCGCCTAAGTGTTTTCAAACGTGGTAACGTAATTTCCGTAAGTCGTACGTCCAGCCAATCATAGTGTGATGTCATCAGCAGGCGCAGGACCCCGAGCCAGCTCACAGAGAAGGAAACATGGTGTCTACTATGGCGTCCCCCAGAGACTTGGACTCGCGCCCTATGTATTTTAGACACGATTTTTATGGTTATATGTTACAAAGTCGCCTATATTGTTTAACAACTGGACATCATTTTGTTAATTTTCAACAACATTTCTATGAATATTTCCAGAGATTAATGGTAAAAACTACAAATTGTCACTTTAACGTTACTTAGTGTGTTATTAAGCATTAATAAAGTATTAAATAAAGTATTAACAACTGCTTAACCATATTATGTAATGCATTACTAAGCAGATACCTCCCCTGGCCCTTTGTCATAACCTTAAGGACACTTAATAGTTAAAAAATAACGGAAACATTAATAAAGGGACCATTTGTTTATTAATGTTTAAGAATGAGCTAAGTAACGTTAATAAGGAGACCCTTTGATTATTAATGCCTAATAATGCACTAAGTAACGTTAATAAACCCTTATTGTAAAGTGTTACCAATGTAATTTTAAAAATCACCCTTTTGGGACGTTTGAAGACTTTAAGAGTGTGTTAAATCAAAGGAGGATTGCAGAGAGCAATGCTGGATCAATATTCTGTTGAAGGTAACCTGCAGCATTGATGAGAACCGACGTGGGTGGTCATTTACGAAACCACACACACTCCTCCTGAGCTAAAGAGGAGCAGTCGAAGCCTCACCTCAATCACACCCAAAGGCCTTGAGACTTGATGCTCCTCAGCACTTCACGTGTCTCTAAAAGGAGCTTTTTTTTCTTCTTCTGAAGAAGAAGCAACGACAAACTCCTCTCCTACTGAGCGTTTCATTACTCGGAACAGAGAGGAGGAGAGCAGCCCAGAGTTGGAAGTCTGCAGGATCTGTGGATAAAAGCAGCGAGCGAAACAAAGAGAGGAGAAATATTTGAAAAAGGTAAGAATATCGATGAAAATGGTTTTGTTTTGGTTTTTTCTGAATGAAAAAGAATTGACGCCTTGATGAAATACTCTGATTTCAAATTTTCTCACATTTGACAGCTTGTTTTGCTGTCGTCACCTGATACGTATAATTATTATCATTGATCTGCTTATTGCAAAGTGTTAAAATAACTACAAATGTTCCATATTTTCATTGCAGCTTTAGTCAAATCAAGTGCAAAATGTTTAATTGAGTCAAAAAATAAGAGTCACAATGACAAAAGATGATTACCTCACCTCTTTGGTAAATGTCTCAGCCACCCACAATCAAAAATATTACAAAAACACTTATTTTGATCTTTTCAAGGAGCTTTAAATCATTAATATAAGTAAAATTAAGGTTATTAGATGTCAGATCAGTGCAAATATCAGTCAAAATCAAATGTCTGCAGCTAAATTTAATCAGTACTTTATGATGTGTAGCTTATTTATGGGTCAAATAAGAATATTTAGTTAGGTTCGGAACATCCCAGGGTCAATAAAAGATTATCCGGTGCATTTTCTCTTTATTGTTATCTGAAATCTGTGGGGTTTAAGTGAATGCTCTACGATTCTCCACATTGAAAATAGCACAAATGAATTGTGGATAAGTGGCTTTAAATGTCGTTTCACCTCGGCAGAGCTCTTTAGAAGAAAACAAAGAGTTGATCGTGCTAGAGACACTTAGATTATTATACATCTGATATAGTAGCTGCATTGTTGCATCCTTTCAATCTTCTGGTTAGAATTTCTGTCTGGGAGATTTTTCTGAATGGTGGATTTTTAGAAAGGATATTTATTCTGTTTTGATATTTAGATCATTTGGTTGAACATGCATAACCTCTGTAGCAAATGTGCTGCTGTTCAACTCGACCATGAGGGTAATTTTGAGAAGAATGATGACCAAGTGTGACACAGTCATAAATCATCTTATTCCATAATGTCATTGACACAAATAGTTAAATAAGCAAGGAAAGGAAAGGAAGTCAAATGAATAAGAGTTTATTTCATGGATGTTTCTTTCTTCTGGGACTGAGTTCTTTCTCCTTTTGAACTTCCTGTGCACCGAGCTGGAGATGGTGCGTCTCTGCTGGTTGCTCCTGGTTGTCATGGCGTTCGTGTGCAGCTCTGGGTTTGGGTCGACCTGCTTGGACAGCGCTGTGTGCAGCCAGCTGAGCAACAAGGATCAAATACTGGTACGTTGAAGTCCCTGCTGTTGTTTTTAAGTAATTTCTTCTCATATTGTGGCATCAAAGGAAAGATCATCCATGCTGTACTCACATGGAAGACAAAACATTTAAAAATGAGAAACATTTTTGCATTTCTCTCAAAACTACTGCTTTGCTTTGTCATGTTTATCCTGCAGGAGTGTGTTTACCTCTGCATGTCTGTGATCCAAACTGAAATCCCGGATCTGAGTGAATCTGCTCATGATGATGATGATGATGATGACCTCTTACTCTCCATCATCCTGTCCACCATGGCTTCTGAAGACAAGCCATCAGATGCAAACAGCCACAGCGATAGGCGCCGTTCCTATTCCATGGAGCATTTCCGCTGGGGGAAGGCCAACGGCCGGAAACGCAGACCTGTAAAAGTCTTCTTCTCCTCTCTGGAGGGCGAGGGCCCGTTTCGGGCTCGCAGGCACCTGTTTAAAGACCAGGCTGAAGCACAGAGAGGTGCTTTTGATGAAGATCATCTAAATCAGGGTTTGTTGGGGTCCAGGGTCAGCTCCAGGTCAGGCCTGCCCAGGAGGAAATTTAAGCCCTACAGGATGAGTCACTTCAGGTGGGGCAGCCCCCCAGCAGCAAAACCAAACGACCGCTTCATGAAGTCGTGGGAGGAGAAGCCTCAGGAGAAGCTGAATCAGTACCTCCAGAACACCGTAGTGAAGAATGAGCAGAGGATTATGGGATAAATGGAAGACTGCATGTTAGTTTTAAATTTAAATAACTGTATTGTTCTGTTTTATTATGTTATTTAACATGATTTATGGGCTCATTGAAACTTTAAAGACTAACTTAAAGGCTAAATATAATAGAAATGCCTTTAAATGCAGCCTTGAGCTTGTTGGAATCTTTAGAGGAATGTAATTTATCACAAATATTGATCCCAATGTTTATTATTTATTTGAAGGAACTACGTTCTTATGTTTACTCATCATTTCATCGACAGAAAGGTTAATTTTCCTGTAAATAAAATAATAAATATATCTTTTTGCAAATGATAACTGTCAGACACTTTTCATTTAAACATACTGTGTGTGGAAGGCAGTGCATCAAATATTAATAAATAGCTGATAATAAACACAACCTGGTTTAACCTTCAGTTTTAGACACAAACTTGGAGATCCAGCCTCATTTCTATAATTAAACTCACTGATTTCATTACATTGATGCTAATTTTGTCATTTTTGCTGATTTTTTTTGCTAGCTTCCTTCTCATCTTGTATTACTGAGATCAGTTTCATGACTAACTACAAATATGAGCACTTTTACAGCGTAGCATGCACAGCTGCAGAAGTGGAATGCAGCCATCTGCTTTTTAAAAAAGGATAGGTTATGAATCTTGCAGCGCCCCCTTCTGTTGATGTGGTCTTCCTGCATCTGATTACATAGAGCAGGGGTGTGCAAAGCAGCCAGTATTTGTATCTGTATTTGTATACGAGTAAAACTCAAAATAGGTGTAAAATCCCTTTTTTTGCATTAGACTTCTAATTTATGTTATAGTGTATAAGTGTAATGCAAAAAAATTGATTTTACACCTATTTTGAGTTTTACTCGTATACAAATACAGATACAAATACTGGCTGCTTTGCACACTCCTAATAGAGAGAATGAGAATTTGCATCACTTGAGAAGCATTAAAGCTTTGTGTTGTGATGCAGGGTCAGATGGGCAGAACATGTTAGATTTCACTCATTAAAAAGTAAAATCAGACACATCTCAGGTCTTTAACTGGTTTGTGATACATTTATTGTTCAGCACAGTAACATTACTAGCATGCAGTCAGGTATGACACATATAAGGCATTTTCTTCATATCAAAGCTGCCTTTTGTCACTAGATAATCCAGTTTTAAAGTGCAAAGTCCACAGATTTGAATGGATTTGACCTACAGCACTACACTGTAAACAGATCTACTAACTAGACGTGTCATGAAGAAAAAAGGAAGTTATACTGCACTACATGATGTAATGAAAACACGCAGACTGATAGATTCACGGGTCCTCACTGCCGACTTCAAGATGCTGAAAAGACAATTTTACAAAGAGATCGGACTGGTGCGGGCTAGTAGAAGTTGTTCTGGGTTTACCGGGTGGAAGTAGTCACTGGACCAAACCGTAAACTGTGTGTAGGGTTCGGCCTCAGACGACAATAAAGACACGGACTCATAAACAGATATGCTCACTCGCACGATAAGAAATAAGAACCAGACACCGTCGTAGACATTAAACAAGACGTGTTGGATAGTAGCACAGGAGGAGAAGTGCGGTCTCTTTAAACATCACACACGGAGCCATCACAGCACCACGACAACAAGAGGCACAATTTAAACGCACAATGATTTAGATTCCTTCCTGCGGGGATCGTGCCAAAATTATTGCCATTATACTTTTTTGTTCATACCTGCGCGCGTGCACACGTGCACACAGAATGGCTTATCAGGTCTGGATGAGACAGCCGTGGGAAGGACTGAGGATGTAATGGCAACAATTCTGTTTCTGCTGTGGACTGTTCATCTGGATTTCATGTGTTGCTGTTTGCAGCTTTTTAGCGTCTGGGTAGATTTCTGCCTCGACTACAAACACAATCAGTGCTACACACACGCTCCTGCTCTGTACATAGGCTTAAAGATTTATATAATTCTCTGTATTTACACATATATATGGGAAGGACAAAAATAACCATTTATCTAGTGATTGGTGTGGTAAACAATGCGTGTAAACGCTTCAGAATTTTTCTTTTTATGGTCGAGACGTTGCGAGTTCTCATGTTTGTTCCAGTGGCTGTTAGCGTTAATTAAAAATACCTAAGAATTTAATAAATAGAGTAAGAATTAGGAAGTGAATGACCACCGTAAAAGAAGAAAAAGCACTTCTGGCGACCACTAAGAAGGCAAAAAAAAAACCTAAGCACTGAAGAGATGTTCAAGTGCTGAGTAGCATAAGCGGTGGTAGTGTTAGTTTTACATCTAAAATTAAATATTTATGAAAATACACTAAACTAAAATACACTCTGGTCTTCAAATCTATAAAAATAAATAGAAAATGTGAACGAAAATAAGACTGCTCCAACTAATATGATGATGAAAAGTCGTTATGGCACCCTGTGAGGGGAAAAAAACATCAAAAGGAATGTCTAAACGTAACATTTCCAGTTACGGGACACATTTTGCTGTCACAGTTCTTGGCATTTTGCTAATTTAAAAATCCAACCAGTGGAGTTTCTACAAACGTGTAATCAGATATGAATGAAGTGACTTTGTTTGCTGCATTTTCTGAATTTCATCAGCTTGTTTTGGCTGCAAAGAGGTAAAAAGGAAATGTTCTACAGCTAAGTTAATCAGAAGGTGGCTTGTTCTCAAGTTGCAGCCGAGTTTGTCCCAAATGCATTGTGGGTGATTTGATTCCACTTCATTTTGTCACGTCGCTGCTGACTTTGTGCTTCAATACACACAAAGGTCGGGAAACTTCATCTCGTAAATGGGAACGGAGCGACTCTGGGTTTGGCCGTAACCTGATGAAATGGTTCCAGATGGGCTGGGAGGGGGTCTGAATGGTACAAAACAGAAAAGTCACCGTCACTCGTTCTGTGCGTCACACAGGAAGTCCAGATCTTTGTCATTATCATCTCTTACCTGATCGTGATCTCAAATATCTGATTCAGTTTGCTCTGCAGCATCGTGGCCTGCAAAAGAAAGTTAATAAAAATTATTTGAAGTTAATCTAAGTTAATAAATATTCATCTGAGACAAAAAAAAAAAGAGTTGAATAATAATTTTGTTGTACCCTGGCACCGCAGTGAGCCGCGATTTCCTCAAAGGGAGCTTTCTGGAACTTCTCCACCACTTGTCTCCTCCGCTCTCTCTCCTGCTCCTCCATACCGACGCTGTCCACTAGAGGGAGACAGAGACAGCACAATGTTTGAGAATCCTGACAAAAGCAGATGTACTGAAAATGATGCAGCAGTAGCCCCTTTTTCTCATTTTGGAACAGCTTTGTATGATTTTTGCAGCTCATCCATGCAAATTCATGAGAATTAACGTACCGATTGCATTTTTGAGGCTTTCGAACGTGATCTCCTCGGCTGGCGTCCTCTGCAAAACAACAACCACAAAGCCAGGGTGATAAGGATAAGGACTTTCTTCATTTTCCTGATTAAATAAGTAGTTTTCAGATTTCACCTCCTCCTTCTCTGGGCTGTTTCGAGACTCAACCTCCACTTGAAGAGAGATGGTCTCCCCAATGCTCTTTCTTTTGGACAGTCGGTCCTCATCTGGACAAAATGTTCACATAATTCAAACGTTCATGATGTTTTTATAACTAAAGACATTGATAATAAATTCATCTTCATGTTTCCACTTAAGCAAGCAGATGCTTCGGTCCTCTCACCGGTGTACTGAGGGACATATGGCATTCCCAGCCTCTCTGTGTTATAACCACTTCCTCCCAGAACCTCCGTGATCTTAGACTGGAGGAACAAAACCTCCCCTTCCACCTTATCCACGGATGAAGGAAGCCTGGGAAGAAAAGAAGAGGTTAAACGGGATGTTTAAGTTCCATCCAGGATGCACACATTAAAAAATAACCATACATACTTGGGACTGTCAACAAAAACATCCTCGGGCAAAAAGTACGGTCTCTCTTTCTGTCTGACCTCAATGACCTGAATGGTGTAGAGGAAGAATAATTAATACCAGCGTGAGTGCTGAGGTTCGCACAACGAAACGGCGAGCGTCACCTCGTGTATGTGCTGGCAGAAGGCCGGGACGGTGGTGAGCTGGCAGATGAGGTTGAGGTAGGCAGCAGAGAGGGCGTGAACGGCACAGCGGTTATAAACAGGCAGACCTTCGTCCGTGGATAGAGCCAGGTCCTGCACGGGAAACGGAGAGAGTTCAGGAACAGACCAAAGCTGTCTGGCTCCAACCATCAGCCGTCACTCAGATGAGAACGAGCGTTCCTACCTGCAAGGCAAGCGCCAGGCGAATGAGATCTACCACCACCTCTTCGTTGGCCAGCTCCACACTCAGAAGACCTAACAGAGTGTAGAGGGTCTCGTAGTGTTCCCGGCCGCTGCTCTCTTCCTTACAGCCCAGGTAGATGTGTCGGTACAGATGCTGGCCGTGCTGCGGACAGCAGAGAGGAACCTTAATGTTGCAGGTTTTGTAATTTTTGATTGCAGCAACAATTTAAGGTTAGAAGAACTATCTGAAAACATGTCCACGTTGTACCTTCTTCATGAATAAGTTGTCCTGCCTGGAGCACTTGTCAACTTTGAGCTTCAGCACAGCGATGTCTGAGATGATGCTGGACAGGAAGAAGAGACAGAACGTTAAACTCCAAAACACATCACACCTTTAATAACCGAGCACGCAAAATAACAGACCTTATTTTGGAGAACTTGGGCCTGTTGTCATGCCTGTCGATGAGACTGAGGAGGATCTGGAGCACCAGCAGCCGGACCTCCGGGTCGTCCGTTAGAGAAAAGGACAGCAGCGGCTCCAGGAAGGAGCTGGGCAGAGCCGTGAGCATGTTGGTAGTCTGGAAACCTGCCGTCACCTGAGAAGGATCAGACAAATGTTTACTAAACAACATAAAAGCTGATTATAACAACACTTAGATTAACACTTACCTGGACCAGCGACTTGAGCAGCATAACCTGAAACATTCTTGTACCCTCAGAACTGGCAACGAAAACGGCAAATTAATCGTTTTTAAATTTAAATGAATTTGAGAATAAAAACTGTGACATCAACGGCTGCGTGTGAAGAGATTATCATGTAGTGAGATCTGGGAGCAACGTACTCAGATCCAGTAGAGGGAAGAGTCAGATTCATTCCAGGGACGGGGATCTTGCCCATGATGAAGAGCATGACCTCTGACCTCTGGTAGGTGGGTAAAGTGTTGGCAAATGACCCTGGGGGAAAATGGAACAAAGGTACAGTTCAAAACAAAAGTCTTAAGATGACAATAATCATCATCATCATCGCTACAAACACAAGCTCACCGATGGTCCTGATGACGGCCTCCTGCAGCTGCCTCTCCTCGTGAGCTTTGATGATCTTGGTGCCGATGCTGGTGCTGCCGTCATACGAGCCGGTCATCTCGTAGTCCACGCTGAGGCGAAGCTGCCTCAGCAGGGTGTTGAACACCTCCAACACTGTGGGACCTGGAAACACAAACTATAATCATCTGACGTCTATAACAGCGATGCAGAGTCAGCGGCGATGCGACGCACCTACAGAACCGCTGGCAGCAATGGCCGCCGCCTCCAGCAGGACCTCTACGATGCCGGCCCGCACCCGGGCCGAGTTCTTGCTGTTAGCATCCAGGTGGCCGAGGAGCTGCTGGATTACTAAGTGAGAGTGCTGCGACTGCAGTAAAGAGGGAAGGAAACAAAATCCATGAGAAGAAAAGCTAAACATGGTTAGAAAGATGGAGGAAAGCAGAGTGTGTCGCTCACCTGGATGGAGTACATGATGATTTTGAAGCAACGCACCGCGAAGGTCTTTCCCTCCCATAAACAGTGGTTGTCTAAGTGCCTTAGGGAGGACAGGAAGGAGGGAGATGGGGAGGAAGTGGAGGATGTAATTAAGAAGTGTCAGGAGAGATGGAGAGCAGAGAGCCGTTTTAGAGGCTCAACATCAAGGCTATATTTGTTACGTATCCTTTTAATAGTGAGGAAAACCGGAGGAGGCAAAATAAATCCTCAAAAGATAAAAAACAACCAAAACGACATCAGATACAACAGCTAATAATTTAAAGCTCTGTCTAATTTTACTGAGTTATAAATAAATTAAAAACAGCTTATTAATGTTTTTAATCTATTGGAAAATAATGATTCCTTCCACCAGAAATGCAGGAATGAACATAAAGAAAGGTGGAGATAAAACAGAAGGACAAAAAATGGTGAAAGATAAAAACAAAACACAAATATAAAACTACGTTCTAATGAGAGTAAAGGAGGAAGAAAATTAGGACCAAAGCAAAAAAATAATAAAAAAATCACCACTCACATTGAGCCAGGATCAAATAATCTAAATAAATAACGCCTAAAGCTAGAAATGTGAAAACATACGCAAAAATCCATCCGGTAGGATGACCTACATCCCAGAAAAGTCAAACAGATGCAAATCAAATGTAAACAAACTCTAGTCTAGAACAATCGCACCACCTTCCACGCTCCTCTGGGACGATCCACATCAAGATACAAACGCAGCTGAGGAGCCCTGAGATGCACCACTACCCCGCGTCGAATAAATACCAAAAATAAAAAAAACAACAGCATAAAACTAAAGATGGAGGCTGAAAACAAGACGTTTGGCAGCAGGTCTTACATTAGGACGGGCGTGACGGCGTTCTTGATGTTGCCGTAGGCGGCTCGCCCCAGCAGCTCCCTGAAACAGCGCTCCGTCAGCTCCACCGGGCTTTCCTTCTCCTTCTCCGATGCCTGCAGCGGAGAGGGAGAGCGGCTGCTGGGGAGCGATGCAGGTGATGAAGCAGAAACAGAGGAGAGGAGAGGAAAGGGGCAGGGAGGAAGTGAGGGGAGAGAGAGTAAGAGAGAGAAAGAGAGGGAGGGAAGGTGTTAAAGTCAGTTTGATTCAGCAACACAAACATTCCCCCTGGAAGTCCATTTGTTACACAAAAACACTCCGAGGAGTCGTAGCTCCTCTAAATGAGACGATTTAACCCGATGCAGTAAAATTAGGTGATGTGTGTGTGTGAATGTGTGTGTGTATGTGTGTTTTCTGCACATCTGTTTGGCCCATGGCGGTGTCCGTGTCTGCGTGTGTTTGTTTTCCTCCTGCATAATTAAAAGCCTCCACCACCACTGTAACTTGGTCCTGACGAGCCTCTGGTAGTCCACCACTGATGACATTATTTATTAACAGCCCAACTCTTTCATCTGGTTTCTGGCTGCGAGGGAGGAGGACGTGTGAAACTGAAAAAATTAAAGACTGAAAAACAAACTAAAGAGAAATGAAGCGTCCTTCAGCGCTTGTTTGGGTTTTTGGATCATTAACAGCTCGTCTGGAAACTCGTTTTTCTCACCAAGTAAAGAAATGTGAAAACAAAGCGTTTCAGAAACATTGAAAATAGATTTTTATTCATTCCAAAACTCCCATAGATGTTCTGATCACGCTGGTGAAACACCATCTACCTTTTAAAGGAACGCTTGGAAGTTTTGCCTTGTTTTTTAGCACCCCCTAGTGTTTGTTAGCAGAACACTAGGGGGTGCGTTCATCTTTTTAACACCTTAACTGCTGAAATGTCTCCTCAGCCTTCATTAGTGTCTACAGGAGCGGTTCATCACTAAATCAAACCAATCAGCTGTGTTCATGATCTAAAACATGCAGGAAACATGCTGGAAGCAGACTGCAGCACCAGGTACGTCAGCTGAATGTTTTAAAGTCCAGCAGGGTCTGGACCGGTACGCTGAAGTTGCAAATGCGGTATTCTGGCCACAGAGGGCGGTGGGGGTCTGAGTGACATTTCATTAACCCTGTAAAGGGTCTTTTTAGCACAAACTGGCTAAAGAAAATTATTTAAAAATATGAAAAAGTTGCATAGTATGTCTTTAATTCCAATGGGAGCTGGAACTGGAAAGGGATCAGCATATTATTATATCTGGGTGATTTATTTAGCCTATAAATAGCACCAATACTAATATTATAATCCATCATCACATATATTTGTTAAAATGCTCAGGATGTATCATTCTCTGATAACACCACACACACACACTCCTATTGGAGATCAGTGTTAGCTTTGCAGACCTTCCCAAAGCTCTTGGTTTGTCCTGAAAACCAGATTTTACTCCATCACACCTCTTTAGAGCACAGACTGCAGTTTTTATTGCAAAAAGTTTGGTTTTCAGTTTTGCCTGCAGTCAAAATGCAAAAGATGGAAGATAATGTTTTTGCCTGTGTTTGTTAGCAAACTCTCCCCTGAACCACTGAGCAGATGTTAGTGAAACTTTCAGGAAGTGCTAGTTGGATTTTCATCGATAACTTTTGGTTTCAACCTCATTTATGACACCAACTTAGCTTTTCTCTTCAATCAGAGTCATGTGACCACTAAACAAATGCCTTTTGATTAGATTAGCTATCGGTGTCACATCTGAATCAATATTACTTAGAGACATTATCACACTTGTTAGTGATGTTCTGTCACTAGTGATTAGTCAGTGTTCAGGTGACACACTTTAAGTTTCCTGCTAGCGAAGCAAACAGAGAAACCAGGTGTGCTCAGCTTCTCGCTTCTGCTGAGTCAACATCTGAAGAAAAAGATTGTGCTTATTCTAAAAGCACGACACGCCCAGAAAAAGCTGCTGTTATCTCTGGAAGTCTCCTCTATTTGGTCTTTAAATAAAGTGGTACACGTCCACTGGGAGTAAGGAGAGGAAAAAGCACGACCTTGAGGTAATTAGATTCTGCGCCGACTGCTGTGAGTAATGACAAGTGCAACTCGGTGAGAGGAGGAAATGAGGATGCACAGCAGGAGGAGACCACAGGACGTAAACAAAGAGGAGAAGCTGAGAAGGAAGTATGACTCCGTGTTGGAGAGTGTCGCTCCGTCTCTGAATGTCAATAACCTCCTCGTTTTTAGAATTATTCTCCATTCTTCGCTCTGCGTTCAACATGCTGGCTTCCCTTTTGCTCCCACAACCCTCAGATCTCAGCGCTGACGTCAAAGAGAATTTCATCTTGTGAAACGCTGCCAACTACTCCAAGCTCTGCTGCATCCCCTCAAAAACTAGCATCCTCCAACTCTGTGTTGCACTCTTTCTGTTCTCGTTCCCCCTTTCGTGTTCGTCTCTTGTCTTCCTTAATATTTCACTCTCACCGCGGGTTGTTTGCTCTTGGATGTGGGTTAATAGATCCCCACGAGGGAGGCAGAGCTGTCAGCGGGCTCGCTAAGTTTTGACAATAATGGTGAATGACGTAGGTGGTGGCTTGTGAGGCTGCCAGGATGGATTTGACTGAAGGTGAGTCAAACAGCACCGGTTACAACTGACCAAAACGCTGCGGGTCAGATCTCTGATTTCACAAACGCACGCTGGATGTGACTGCTCATCAGATAAGAAACAAACAAGAATCTCATTCAGATCCATTATTCAGCTGATTTCACATAGTGTTCATCCGTCTGGCGTTCAAATAAAAAGCATTCAGATGAATTCTTAACAGGAACTTGCAGCACAGAAGCTTGTGGGGAAACGTCTCCTGATGGATGCAAATACATCCGTCTGTCAGATCTCATTAGAGTTTCGGTAACCAGCGGGGACAAAAGACAGAATATACGTTCAAAGAAAATCAAGTAAAGGCTACAAACTGAGGCGGAGATTTGAAATTTAAACAATTGAAAAAAAATCCTAGCATCGATCAAACACTGAAGTCTATGATTCGTGGAAAGAGAGAGAGAGAGAGTTACATAAAATATAAAGAATGGATTTTTCCATCTGTCATGCAAGTTTTAAACTAAGATCCTGTTGAAATGTGATTTATAGCTGTTTGGGTCAGATATTAAAGGCACACTTGGCAGTTTTGGCTTGTTTTTAGCAACCCATAGTGTCCGTTAGCGAAACCAAAAGTGAAACTTCTCTCGCTTTTCTTTTTAACACCTTAATCTAGCTGCTGAAATGTCTCCTCAGCCTTCATTAGTGTCTACAGGAGCGGTTCATCACTAAATCAAACAAATCAGCTGCATTCATGATCTAAAACATGCAGGAAACATGCTGGAAGCAGACTGCAGCACCAGGCATGTCAGCTCCACTTTACTAAGTCCAACAGGGACCGGATCGGCACTCTGAAGTTGCAAGTGTGGTATTCTGGCCACAGAGGGCGGTGGGGGTCTGAGTGACATTTCATTAACCCTGTAAAGGGTCATCTGAGCACATACGGGCTCAAGAAAATGATTTAAAACATGGAAAGTTGCACAATATGGCTTTAAAAATAACAATGAATGATTTCATGATATTAGAAGATCTTGTTAGATTTGTTTACACTGAAAAAAATGGCAGCTACAGCCAATTAGAGCTCAACATCTGTAAATAAACTGAGTTTTAGTCGTGTTTGTGTTTTCTACTGCTGGTTAGCCATGGCGGCCATCTTGGATTGGGTTGACTCCAAAAGTTACATCCAATGATTACTTTTCTGAGACATTCGTAAACAGTCCAGTGGTTCATGAGATCCTTGACTAAAACAGACACAGGCAAAAACATTATTATACCCAAGTCATGGTATAATAAAGGATCTCAGGTATGGTTTGATACAGATCGAGTAAAAAGATCAAAATTCTTTTGGAAAAGTCTTTTTTTTTGTGTGAGTTACACTGAAGTCAGTTTTAATTTATACGTATCAACACTCACCTCTCTGTGCGCTTTCCACTCTGCAGGTTGAAAAGCAGCGAGGGGACGATCTTGTCCATGTGCTGAGGGTCCCAGATATTAGCCTGCAGCTCATCATTCACGGTCTTCCTCACCACTCCCTGCAGACCTTTGATACCCGCCATCCGGATCCTGATGGGAATAATCACACACACACACACACTAAGCATCCATCTGAATTCAGCCACATTCATTTTGATCTATTTTTACTCCGTGTCCCTCTGTGCCTGGTTGCTGTATGCCACTAATTCTATTTTCAGCGAGGACTTAAGATCACAAGATTGCTTGAAAATGAGTTTAACAAAGACTCGTCCTATAATTCCTATAAACAATCTCAAAACGGGCGTTTATTAATAATTCTGTCTTCAACGTGACTTTGTCCACTTACTTGGTGCGGATGTCGGGGTCCTCGTAGTTCGAGTGGCACATCTCGCTGAAGCGTGACACAAAGAAGTCGTAGCTGCGGTGGTAGGACGGCGTGTCCTCTTCTATGTTAGCAAACTTGACAAACTGACAACAAAAACCAAGCCAGTCAAGACTTTATTTTGTCTTTTGACCCTTTATAATTTAAATACAAGTCAAGCTGGAGCTCTGTAGCGTCTCGTTAGTGGTGAAGAACGCAGAGAGGAAGGGGTAAACACTCCCACTGAGCCAGCAAATGTCAGCCAAGCAAACCGGCTAAAACCCCCATCCAGTTAATAAATTATAAACAAGCTTTCCTAAAGAGTTTAATTCGATCATGAAGCTAAAGTATCAGCTGACAATAAAGCAGATGGTTAAAAAGCGATTCGATTAGTGAAATCTCATAAAAAAGTCGAGGTCATGTTGAAAACCAACTCCCAAAGAAACAATAATATAACATCTTTTTTTTGGATGTTTTGAAATGAAATGAAATATCTTCGAGCTAATAAAACGAAGCGAGCTTATTGCTGCTGTTGATTCCTGAAAGCGATGCGGGTGCCAGTAATACCCAGCAGCTCACAGGTATGAATGCATCAGCTCTGTCCGCGGAAGCAGACATCAGATCTGACTGACGGCTTTAGTAGATAAAACCTTCGGCTAGATGGAGAGTAGAAAAGGTTGCGATCGCTGCTTTAATTCCTCAACATCAAAGAGATTAAAGGTAAAAACACTTTCTGGGCATCAAGCTGAATGAATCAATAAGTAAATCATTGTGAAGATATATCTTCTCTGTCCGTTTAAGCTCATGATGTGATTTCTTTAACGTGTCCTCGGCTGACCCGTCCGACAACACTGATGGTGACTTCGCACAACAGAGGATACTCATCACCTTCTCTTCCCATCGCTCTGTCGCTGAGCGCTAATCTTTCTATTATTAAAAAAACCTAATAGTGCTTCTCTGAGGGTTTACATCTCCTACAGTGTGACATCGCTTCATGAAAGTAAATGCAACCTGTCAGCTTTGATTAGATAATACGTCTAAATCCACTCAGATGGGCACGACTTGATGCTTTCAAACTCGGGCACGTTAGAGGCAAAATGGATATTTATAGCTCTGAAATAAGCCGTCTGAGCTGCTTCTGTAAAACTCAAGTCACAGATTTCTAGATCATTTGGAGACTATGATGCTCAGCTGAAATTATCAATGATCTATAAATATTACGGTGAATATTTGAGCATTTTATTTGATCACGAATCATGTGTGTTGGTAGCAGGTATGCAGAAAAAAGCTGCCCTGTTCTGAAAAGCATACCATCATGGGAAGTATGGCAGGCTAATTTATTATTATTTTATCATTTCAGGTTTTCTGAGTCAAAATGAATAGTTTAGCTTAAAAAAACAGGTTTAATGTTAAATATTCAAAAGGAGAAATTATTTCAGATCTCTAACCATAATCATAAATATCCTCAGATTATTAGGAAAATGTATTATTCATATTATAATTAATACAAAATCTCAGAAAGCTGTTTTCGGAATGATGACAATTAAAAACATATTTTAAAGGTGTAGTTCACTTGTTCAGTGGTCTCTAGTAGGAATGAATGCCTTGCAGGTTGCACTCTGGAGAAAAAAAGCTCTGGTGCACCTGTTTCAGGAACTAGAAGTGAGCCACATCAGAGCTGAGCTTCAGACGGCAGAATTTGGAGTCTTATTTCCTGATGTTTGGACAAGCCTGGAGGAGTTCTGCCATGTGGAGGAGATGCTAATGCTAACAGTTAGCTTCTACTAGCAGAGACGTTCTCTGCTGTTTCTTGGACGCCAAACCAACAACAGCCTTCCTCGTCGTGAGTCAAGATGGGTGAGTCCATGAATGTTAAGTGACAGTGTGACGTAGATCTGTCAGGATTTTCAAATCCTAGAGTTTCACCGTCTATTTTCTATCAGAAGCTCATGCAGGAGATAGGTGGAGGAGACTATTTTCATGTTCAGCCTGCATGAAACACTCAGAGTTATCAGAAATAATCATTAAAAAATGGTTTTTCAGGGAACCACACCTTTGAAAATCTACTATTTTATCATAAAATGGGTGAAATGAAAACTGGACTAGTAACAATGACATAATAGACATTATAGATGTTTAAAATTCTAACTTCTTCTTGTAGGAATTCTACTTCTGAGACTCCTGACACTTATTCTAGATAGAAAGAACATGTTTGTGGATATGTGGAGCTGAAAGCAAATTAAACATGAATGAAAAAAGCTACGTTATGTTGTTTTCTAGGTAGAATGTTGCATATTTAGCCATTAAATCTTGAAAGTGTGCAGAAACTGACGGTAAATCATCGTAACGCTTGTGTAAAGAGGTAACCAGTAGGGCTGTAACAATATTGGCAATACTGCGATATCGTCGTAGTAAAATGACCACAATATCATCGTGGTCTTGTCAAGATATCGTACAGAACGTCTTGAGGTAAAAATAACACTTTTCAGTCTGCTCCACCAGAGCATAGCAAAGTAAACTACATAGACCATGACCCTTTGCTTCCGCGTCATCGGCCAGTTTGCCAATGGGAGTGCGTGCAGCCCACACAGCAAAGATAAACAAACATGGAGTATGGAGGCTACAGCGGTGAACGCAGCACGGAGGATTCCAGTCAAAGTATTTTATGTTGTGAGTCTTATTATCGTCAGCCTCCCCACAATATCGCAATAAATATTGTATCGTGAGGTTCATATCGTGACAATATCGTATTGTGAGATTTGGATATTGTTACACCCCTAGTAACCAGGTCGGTGTGTTAGCGCAGAAAGAGATGTACAAATATCACCCAGAAAACTCACAGAGTTGGTTCCTAGGATCTGCAGGGATGGTTTGTCCGACTCCAGCAGCTTTCGCACCATCTTCAGAAAACTCTCCACAAACAGGTTGATGCTCTGGCAGTGGCAAGCCATCAGCAGCTGGTCCAGGGCCTCCATAGCGATGCACACATACCTGAACAGAAAGGGTAAACAGATCATAACAAAGATCTTTATATTTTGGTTGTTTTTTTTATTATTTACCTATTTTTAATGAGTTCTGATCTCAGCTAAGTGATTATTACCTGAATTACATCACATGACAATCTAAAATGAAAGCTAAATATAAATGCGAGAAAAAGATGATCAGGTAAAACGCATCAGGGCAGAGATCAGAGGAATCCTGTGAATGACGTTACCCGTATCGGTGTCGGGCCACATCCCTGGACAGCCGCTCAGACAGGTAGGCCCCGATGCGGTCCAGCTTCTCCGGAGCCGACAAGGCGTAGAATGTCAGCTTCTCCATGTTGGCCTTGACCAGCCCATCCTGGGAGGGTTATCGGGGTAGATAGAAAGAAAAGAAATCAAATCAAGATTAAAACACAAAGTCGAGATAAATATAAAACATTTTTTTACTCAAGCTGCCATTTTACCAACATTTGTGAACTAATCCAGTAGACGGAAAGCAAAAGGAAGCACTTTTCAAACACTCTGAATGTAAAGTGTATAACTAGACCACGAAGTTCCTACTTGACCTACTTCACTGCTTTTCACTTTGGCCATGGCTGAAAGAGAGCTAAAAAAATCTGTAGTCCACTGAGAACCCATTTACATTCAGTCCAGACCCAAAAAAACCACAGCAAAAGGAGAATAGCACACAGTGAAAACAAGCATTTGAGGCTAAAAACGATGCTCAGACAATCAATTACACAAGAAACATAAAACATATGTGTGCAAAGCTACAATAAAAGCTTTACTTTGAATTATTTGGCAGAAACACTCAAATCCTGTACATGTGCAGGTTTGAATCAGCTGGTTTTATTAAACCAAGGTTACCGGGGCATCATTAGTTTTCTACAGCTGCTTGAAGCCAAAATTAGAACTCCTTTTTATGGGAGTGCATCAGGCAGGTGCACGTCTACATAAACACAAAATCTTTCAGCATCTTCTTTTTAAACAATGAACTTGTGAGAAATATGAAGTGTGTAACCACAGTAGCACAGCGTCTACACACAGACTGGTTCTCTTGATGAGTCAGATTTAATCATAGAGAACGGTGCGATAGATGAGGTCTGAGACAACCCTGCAGGTTTTTTATTATTACCTGAGACCACCTCTAACTCCCTCTTCTTAAATAATTGATATATCAGCTTATAGCAGATTTAAACAGGGGAGAAAACCTTATAGGCGACGGCTCAGCAGGCTGGAGAAGTACATAAACCTCCAACACGAACGACAGTAAAACCTAGGGCTGGGCGATAAATTGAAAATTTATCAAAATTTCTGACTCTAACCGATATCATTTGTCCCATGTCAATAAATACGGTAATAAAAAAATGAAAAGATGTGTGTAGGTTGGCGACGTTCATGACCCTTTAAGAAGCTGCATCACCTCGAGTCACATGACTCAACGTAATACACGTGGCTGCCCTAAGACCAGTTTCTCACCTCCGGATCTTCTGGGAAGATGTTGTCCACCAGCCTCTTGTACCGAGGCCTGAGCGCCCCGCAACACCCGCAAACCCCTAACCAAAGACAGAAACAGAGAAAACAAAGATGGTGAATTACACAAAAGCTTAAAGGTTGAATATGAAATACGGAAACTCTGGCGACTCCTAGTGGTTACAGGTGGTATTGCAACAACAGAACAAATTTTCCAGCCATCGGGGTGTGGGTTCACTGCTGATACATGAAGTGACCAGCCAGCATCATGTCCAGTGACGAATCATACAGGCCAGGGTAAGGACTAATTTCTACTAATACTTTTATTTTACAACAGTATTTACCGTTAGAACATCTTCTGGACTCAGAATCAGCTGCTTGACTTGTCGAGTCCGCCATTTTACACAGTCCCAGCCTCGCCTTATCGAGCGGACTTTTTAGTGCACCGGTGCCCTCTAGTGGCTGGTAGATGTAAACATAAACCCAGTGTCGTGTTTTTTTAAATATAGCTTTTAAAGGAAAAACTGTAGATTCATTCTGCACACCTCTAAACTCCCCATGGAGGTATTATTTTTTAAAATATAGCTTTTTATTAAAATGTTCCATATTCCACCTTTCTCTCTCCTGTTAGGTCTGATCCACTTTACACAACAGTAATAAACAACTTCATTATACATATACACTGTAGTGTAAAGCGCTTTGGAGTCCCCTGACTCTGAAAGTCTGAAACAGCTGTGTTTTGCATGTTAAAAGCTAAAAGGAAAACTTCACGGCTTCCTGCTGAAATGGTTCACTGCTTTTTTTCTTTTCCACCAGCAGAATTTGTGACGATAAGATGAACCGACGTGGTTCTGACTACACCGACACAGACGGAGACACGCGAGGAAAGCAAAGCATGCAAAAAGGATAGAAGTTAGAGAAAACAATGCAGGTAAATCCAGGCAGAAAAATGCATCTTCCATCTACCTTTCTCTCAACCAAAACAGCCTCGAGATAAGTGCAACACACACACACACAAAATATGAACAGTGATTTTTTTTCTGACTTTGCATTTGAGAGGAAGGCAGCCAGAGAGAGCAAAATTCTGATTGGCTGACAGACTTCAGCAGTGGTGAGTCATAGAGGGCTCTGGGAGAGCTAAAACATGAAGAAAGGGATAACCTCCAAAAACCCCCAAATGAGTCCTTAAAGCCTTCTCTCGGTACTAAATATAAAATATAATCCCACTGCCTTCAAGCATTCACCTCATGAGTTTCAGTCCCAAATATCTGATGGAGAAGTGGGTCATGAGGCGCAGGAGTCGGAGGTTCGACGCGTCGAACAGGACAGTAAAAACAGCTTTGATTAAGTAATCTTTTATTTTGAAAGTTTCATTTTTTTTAATTGTCCCAGCTGAAAATGAAAAGAAGTATCTGTTACACCGACCGAAGCACGTTAAGACCCATCATCAACAGCTTACTGTGTTTCAACTAGATGACAACGACACATTAATCTTTTTTAAAAAAGCACTAGAAAGTGATTTAAAAAGCAGACTTTAAACCAACACAGACAGGGAGTCTTATGCTTGTTCTCTGAAACACCCCGGCTCCAACCGAGGCGAGATTACCCAGACCAGCTGTCAGCTGGTGCCATTCGTCCTCGAAATCACAGGACTTTTATCCTTGATAAATAACCAGCCAACTGGTGCATATCCTGGATAATATATCCGAATGAGCAATGCACATATTAACCAACGCTGTACCTCCTTCTAATAAAAATGACGTTTTGTTTAAATGAAGATCACAGCAATGATTAGTCAGGTTTCAAAATCTAAAAATGGTGAATTTCATTGTAAAGAAATTTGTTACAGTGACTGATATCATCACGTTAGGATTGAAAAAACATTGAAAGTGTTTAAAAAGTACTCCAATAACCAGGGGTGGACCGATATATCGGTCGGCCAAAATATCAGGCAAATACTTACCGATTTTTTAAATATCAGCATCAGCCGATATTTGTCCTTAGCAAAGCCGATTTAAAGTCAGGCACATCCTCAGGCAGCCTGGTGCTGTTGCAGGATTTAATTTAAATGTATTTTTATGTTCACTAATAACCTTTGCATAATAAATACTCTAAATTAACTTTATTTACATGTCGCATTTTAACACTGAACAGTGCACAAAGTTAAGATTTAACAGTTAAATTCAGAGTTCAAAAACTGATTCAGCTTCAGACGTTTTGTGCATCAACTGATGTTATTAGTGACTTTTTAGCATTAAAATAGGCTAATAGATATCGACCATGAAAATTGGCCCATAAAAATCGGCAGTACGTATCGGCCATCAGCTGACCACGTCTCCTACATATCGGTATCGGCAATAGAAAAAACAATATCGGTCGACCTTTACTAATAACCCAAAGTTTATCCACAGAGTCAAGCATTTCTTGGTTTTACAGATGTTTAATTATATTAATATTAATGTTATTGTCGTTTAAAAACTATTCATATGCTTTTTTACTAGAAGTAGTACTATTAATTGATAATTATTGTACTCGTATATGTATTTAACTTCTTACTCAAACTGTCAAAACAAATAATTTGGTCTCTCTGGAGCCTTAAATCTCCAGTGTTCCCTCACTGCTGCCTGCATTATTCTGTTACCATGACCAAATATGGTTTTAATTGTGCTTAAAGTGGTACTTCACTGAAAAAATGTTTTTTAATTATCATTTCTGATTATAATCGGTCAGTTTTCCATGCAGGCTGAACATGAAAATAGTCTCCTACACCTATCTCCTGCATTAGCATCTGATAGAAAATAGACGGTGAAACTCTAGGATTTGAAAATCCTGACAGATCTACGTCACACTGTCACTTAACATTCATGGACTCACCCATCTTGACTCATGATGGGGAAGGCTGTTGTTGCTTTAGCATCCAGGAAACAGCAGAGAACATCTTGATTAGTAGAAGCTAACTGTTAGCATTAGCAACTCCGCCACACAACAGAACTCCTCCAGGCTTGTGTTATTTGTGGAGATAAAACATCAACGTTGCAGAGAAAACAGAGTCAGTGGTAGAGTCGCGTTGCTGTTAGCCAATCAGAGGCGAGATATCCGAATATCAGGAAATAAGACTCTAAATCCTGTCGTGTTTAGCTCAACTCTGATCTGGCTTCTGTTTCCTGAAACAGGCGCACTGGAGTACGACTTACATTCATTCCTACTAGAGACCACTGCAAATGTATTAAAAATATGAGTAAAGTACCACTTTACAAGGTTAAACTGTAATACTAACCAAAGGTTGGTCAGGTGGAAGGTCCTGAAAAAGTAAAACCATCTTAACCACATCAACCAGTTAAAGGACACTTGGCCTGTTTTTGATAAGTTCACTTAAAGAGCTTTGTGTCTATTCATAGCATCTCCTCTCTCCTCCTCCTCCATCACTTCAAACACTAATAAACCCTCTGCATCCACTTCCTCCACCTCCCTCCCCTTCTCTCACTTGCTTGCAGCATTGGACCGGGGCCTGAGTGTAGGAGTCACTGATAAATTAATGAAAATGCAGCAGGTCCCTGGTGGAAGAGGGAAAAGGTGGAGGACAAAATGAAAGAGTGACAAAGACACCAACAGGGGACAGAGAAAAGCATCAGATGGAAGTGTGACTGAGATGCACTGAATGAGTCACAGATTAGTGCGACTTATCGTATCTTCTTTGTCCAGAGTGAATCTGTCCTGTCCTTTGTGTTAGCGCTGGATCAGATAGAAGTGTTTGAAGACGTGACGTACGACCAGAGAGTTTATTTAAAAGGAAACGATTTCCGCTGTAGTAAAACAGAACTTGTATGAATTTACTAGCTCACTGGCTGTGGTAACAGAAACGGTTCATCTTCCCTCTGCTGCTGCGTGGTGGTGGAAGTTAGCTTCTCAGGTCATTTTCTACATTTTGCACTAATATATGATAACACGTGTTTGTCTTAGGCTAGCAGAACTGCAAAATGTACTCAACCGTTTTAAGCTAATTCAAAAAAAAGCATTAAAATTGCTTCAGCTGAAGACTGCTGATGGCAGTAATCATGAATGCAGCTCGACATGTCGCCGTATCTTTAACACAACCACTTTAAACCGTTTCCCACCTCGGGGGTGGCTGTAATTTCATAATGTGCTGCATAAGTGTTAGAAACTCGATCTGACTCACGGCTGGCAGAGAAAACCCTGCGAGTAGCTGGTGTAAAAAACGAGTACATAAATCTAAGGCGAGCTGTTTTGTGTTTCTGGTAATGATGGGGTAGAAGGGAGCACAACAAGGTGGGTGGACAAGGATTTGCATGACAGCGGTGGAAAGCGGAGGGGGGGTCCTCACGACTTCCACCCACTCTGCATGACAAGCTGACCGACACATTGAGGGGCTAGACACCAAGCTCCCCCACACTTCCATACACACTCATAAACAGTATATTAATAAATATCGCAAACAGGGTCGAGGACACTCTGGGAGGCTGGAGCAGTAAAAGAATGAGTCACTGGTAAATACAACAAGTAAATCTAGACAGCTCTGCTTCCTGCTGCTACAGGGAAGCATTCACCTGGGGGTGGGGGGGTCTCTAACCCTCAAATCAGCACAGGAAGGAGACAGCCAATCACAAATCTATTTATAGCCTTAAAACAATAGGCGGTTACATTAACAGATTACCCTCTCCATGTTCCCCCGGATGTCAGATTAACATTTTTACATTAGGGTGGGAGATTAAAACGAGGAGGGGGGAAAAAAATAGTCATCTTTAATTTTTGTTTGTGAATGCGAGCGAGCATATATATATATATATATATATATATATATATATGGTGGGATTCGATAAAAAAATGTATCTAATTAATTAGAGGCTTTGTAACTAATTAATCTTGATTAATCGCATTTTAATCGTTCAAGAAAATTTGCCCCAAAAGCAATTTTTTTATTTAAAATAAGACAGAGAATCAAACGATAGACATGGACATTATTAATGTAAACGCAAGCTTTTTTACTTTCTAAAAAAATACTTTTAAATTGTATTTCAATTCATAACAGAAAAAAAAAATCAGCTGTGCAATGAACTAATGGTGCACATGTCACACTCGCATACAGAAACACTACAGAAGAAACACATTAATCTGTTGTCACCCCCGTGTTGTAAATATACCTGTATACAGTGCTTTCTAGGCACTGCTCATAAATTCATACCAGGCATGGAGTCCTTCAGGGTTGCCATTATGTAAGGAGGAGGAGGGACGGAGATAAAAATCGTGCTATTTTTACATCCGCTGAAAAAAATCTTCAAAGAATGAATTTGGGCTCACAACTGATTATCCAATCACAGGGGTGAGCAAACAAAGGGAATATAACAAGCAATGTGTGTCAGTCAGCGAGTTCAGAAAAGCTGAACAGGAGAGGGGGTGAATATCGCAGAGAGCAGGCTGACAGGATTATGAGAGCGTGACACTGACGACGTTTTTTCTGCGTGTTTCTCTCTAAAACAAAGAATGGCAGATATCCAAATGCGTTGCATCCTAAAACTATCATATCCATCTACTCAGTCTTTATTCTATTATAGTTAAGCCAGCATCTCACTGAGTGAACAAATTTGGACAAGCATTCATGAGGGAGTTTCCAAGTTTTTTTTTAAGCGTACAAAAGTTACCTTGCACCAGACGTTGACAAATCAAGAGTCACTGAAAACATCGGAAAACTGTCGCAAACACTTCTGTTTCTAAGTTAAGTTTCCATGAGGGGTTGGCAACCAAACTATAAATAAATTGAGACATAATCAAGGCCATGTACACACACAGCTGGGTTTTTGTAAAACGAAATGTCCTCCTATACTCATCTAGGAAAAAACGTGGGTTGCCATCACCTCGCTTTCAGCAAAAAAATCCAGTGAAGCACATTCATAGACATGCCAAGCCTGTAGGTGGCAGTAGTTCCCCAAATCATCTGCGTCTTTGCCAAAAAACATTCCTTGGACGTGGAATAACTAGGTGGTGGGCAATAACCGTCGTTAACGTCATCCTTCGCCTGTGGTCTTCTACGCAGAGCTCGTAAAAACAAGCGAGTGTAAACACAAGCCATGCATGTGATATTAGTAATTTTATCGTGGGTAGAGACGTTTCGAAACCTAAAACCCCGGTTATTTACGTCCACAAGCAAATGATGACAACGGAGAGTTGGCAAATCTCCACTTTGGTCAGAGATGTTGAAAGAATCATCTTTGGTGCTGTATATCTTTACTTTTGTGAGGATGGTGGGCCAAACCGTAGAAAAATACCTTAATTTTGCGGGATACCCGGCTACATGTGTGCAGGGTCTGAGACTATTTGTGACTGAATTGGAACAGTTGCACAATATCCATCTGTCCCAACCATACATAAAACTTGTCGCTAAAGTGCCATCCATACCAATTCAGTTTGATTCCAAATAAAATCACACATTTTCTTGCAAATTTGTGTCTTAGTCGCCAACAATCGCAGCCTAGTGAAGTATTAGACGTGACAATTTAAGAGGCTTCTTGAATTTGAATACACATGGCAGAAACATGAACATAATATACATATTTTGCCCACCAGGCGCACCAAGGCAGCTTCGAAGCACACATTCAATCCTGTGTGGGAGGCAGCAAACCTGGCTTGTATTAAGAAACCAACAAACTGATGTCCAGACCCAGCAGCCTACAAATTCTCATGACATAAAGCCTTTCTGACACACTATGAATCAGTGTCAAACAGCCTCTAAAACTGAGCTAAGGAGCACTCAAACATAGAGCTCCATAGACCAGCCAAACTGCCAGTATCCACCAGTCTTTTACCTTACACAGAAAATATGAAGATGGTTTTCATCGGCCGTCATCAGTGAATAATAAATGAATCTGTCCCATGTAACCCCAAAGATAAGGTAAATGGTAACAATGGAAACGCGTACAACTACAATCGTAAAGAAAGCGTAACATATAAAGAGTTTGACTACATCTTCAAGTCAGCACAACGTAATTCAATCTCACAGAAACGATGTTAGTCCCTCGTCTATAATAGAAGAACAGTGTGAGTAAATCAAATGTGTATTACAGAAAATGAACATCTTCACAGCGGCGTCTTCTCCCGATCTAATCACGTAATCGGATAAATCCTCGTAAGAGTCCAAGTTCCCATAACGCACTTGTCAGCAGACGTTACACTCTGTCAACGGTTGCAATCTACTACAGGAAAGGAAAAGGGGAAAAAACATGTTTTGAAGAATGTTGGGAAACTGGCTGAGCGATACAATGACATTACTCACATTCTTCCATGGCTCAGAACACACACACACACACACACATTAATGCCCGGTGGAAAAAAGGTTGCCACTCTTACCGTACATCGATCGTGATTGGGAATCTCTCACGAAAGATTTTTATTTCTCCGTTTCTTCAGTTCCTCATTCAGGCACGCTGCTGTGCTGAGAGGCACTGGAGATACCCACACACACACACACACACTTGTGCATACACACACACGCAGCTCAGTCAGGAATAAATGCCTGCACGTGTGCTAGGAGCTAAAAAGCATATGAACGCGCACGGTGATTGGTGCAGAGTGAGACTCGACGCTGTGAATTACACGGTAACACGCTCTCTCCCTGCCGTGCAGACACACACACAGAGAGAGAGAGAGAGAGAGGACTAAAATACGTCAGAGAAAAGCACGGTATGTGATGACCTTGGATTTTCCCCGTTCTTCTGCAACTGCTTTCCTTCTCAGTGCAGAAGTTTACATGCAAACAAAAACATCACGAATAATAAGTGCATTACAGAGGAGAAATTTAAAAAAATGTGGAAGTGATTGAGAACACGAGATGATCGAAAGGGAGAAACCTCCCTCCCACGCAAACTCATCATCGTCGTCGTCGTCCTCCCCCTTCTGGCCAGTGTCACTCTTTCCTTTCTTTTTATGAAATATTTGTCCCGTTGCACCAAATTTTCTTTTGATGCCTGTATGCTTATGTAACTTTATGCTAGACTTTATTTTATAGCAACAATTAAAAGATCTTTTCTGTTACTATAAGATGCAATCTTTGCTCTGTGGAAACATTAAATATATCAGAGCAGTTTTAAATGGGTCACCTTCTTGAGTTTGGATACTGTAAAAAATGTATGATAACCACATACAAATTATGAATTTTACATAGTTTTACTCAAGATGTAGGTAAATATCAATACACTGAAATGTTGCAATATTTTGTTATGATATTAAATATATATTTTAAAGCAGTTTTGATTTTTTTACAGATAATTTACAAGCAAACATTTACAGTATTTGTTTTGTGTGGTACAATTCAAACTCCGACAGCTAGGTGGCAACAGTCTTCAATTGCAAGTTCCCGGCCAGGGGTGCATAGGGTGTCCCAATTCTCAAGTGCGGAAGATGACCACGTCTCTTTTGCACAGTTGATCCGCACTCCACCCAAGTCTGCATTGATGCGGACTTCGGGCAAGGGTATTACCCACAATCCATTGCTGTGTGGGAATATTGAGAAGAAGGCGGCACAATGGCTCAAGTGCCTTATCTAAATATATGTATTTTCAAATGAAAGAAGTTCATTTTAAGAGGATTAATGATATTTATTCATGCTCTGAACGTTTTAGACTAAGATGTAACGTGGACAGCAATAAATTTAAATGTAGTCAAATAATTGTTTGTTTGAAAGTTGTTAATAAAGGTTTTAAAAAAGTAGCACAAACAGCGACCGGCATCCCAGCATGTCTTGCGGTCGATGATGCAATGCACCCTGTCCCAGTTCGGCAAACTTGTGTACTACGTACTCGAAGTCTTTCTGCGCACCTCCTCTAAGTGCACTTCACAGAAGGGCATAGGGCGTAGTGCGAGTATTGGGGTTGGGCTGATGTGTCTTGGAAGCGTCTGGCTTGAGTTTTCCAGTTATATTCAGTCTCAAAAATTGCAAATATCGTCTGGTTTTTAAGTATCACGATATATTGTATATCGTCTCCCTTTTGTGATACAAATCGATTACCGGCTCTAATGCACAATTCTGCAGGACCAGCAGAAACATCATGATGCTTAAAGGCTACTGCACACTGAAAGTATCAGCGGCGCGGAACGTCGCCTCTTCAAATAGAATCCATTATAGTCTATGGGGGTGTCACAAACCAGCCGCAATGCAGCAATTTCAGACGTGTCCCAGAAGCGGCACGCTGTGCCGCGCCACTAAAGATAGGATTGGGTTCTATTTTTGCCACGTGCCGCTTCTGGGATGCGTCAATTTCCGCAGTTAACATAGGGCTAGACAGGAAATCACACTCTGTTTCAGTGTAAAAATGCCCGGTAATTTTCAAAATAAAAGTCTGTTGCAGCGATGCGATTTCATATCTATGTAGATTATGTCTATACGTGTGACCTCACGGCTTATTTACTTACCGCATCGTTCGAGAAGTGCAGCGGTGTGTTTTTCATGGGTTTAATCCTGGCAGTGGTGAGTAAAAACATTATATATGACATCAAACAGCAATGTCAAACGTGATTTCCTTCTTTTTGGTTTAATGGCGGACGGCATAAACAAACCGTGACCTTTGAAGTCTTGAGGGATCTTGTGATCTTGCAAGTCGAGCAAGGAGTGCGGTGGTGAATTCGCTTCGCTGTTGACTCTCCCGGTGTGCACTGGAGTGGCGCGATTGTCAGAGTTCAAAAACTGTTTCAGCTTCAGAAATTTTATGCATCAGCTGATAATATTAGTTAGCCTAGTGAACTAGACCAAATTCTTGCTTTGCAGAGTTTAGTCTAGGCACGCTTCATAAGAACCCTCGCTGCCTGTGGCTGTCCAATCACAGCTCGCTATAGTTTTGGTTGGACCAATCACAGCGCTCTATATTTTGGGCCAATCACAGAGCAGGAGTAGCCGATGACGTCAGCGCTGCGGCCGCGAACCCAAGCAACATGGCGGCAACTCAGGAACCACGTTCGTTTGAAATGGCTTTGTCATCAACATTGGATTATTTAGACTCCAACGTGCGTAAGTCTGTCTGATATACTTAGTGGCTTCTTATTTTTATCAAACAAAGTAGTGCAATGTCCCAGTACACCTGATATTCACATGTTTTTCATACAAAAACGACAGAAATCATTGATGTTAGACGCCATTAATGCCTCCCGCTTTTCCGTCGCTGTGATTACGTCACGTTGTTCGTTATTCTGATTGGTTCTAGCACTATCCAATTGTGTGCTGACATTTTGAAAGACAACGGTAGATCCCGCCTCACGACTGAGAGCCGTCAATGGTTCGTGGCCAGACTATATATTCACATATATAGGATGGCTTGCCAGGCTAAATATTAGTGGCATTTTAGCATGCAAATAAGGTGGAAAACATCTAGATATTAGCCATGAAAATTGACCAAACAATTGTCAGCACATATCGGCATCGGTAATAAAAATAACAATATCGGTCGACCTCTAGTTCAGATCCTTGCTTGTCTGGATATAAACAACCTGAAACTACAAGAGCACAAAACTGAGTGCATTTAACACAATAAATGACGTAAACAGATTTAGATTCACACAGTTTTCTTTCTACCTTTTAAAAAAGCCATTGAGCTGTACCATAACCTGGATTTAGTTTAGGTCAAATATTTTATTAAACATCTAGAGCTTATTAAATGGCTCAATAGTGATTAATCACATTTCATAAATTGGTTTCATCGTAATTTCTTTGCTATTGCATGCCAGCAGTTTCGATCAATACGCTATGATGGGATACCAAATATTTCTCTTACATTTGGCTACATAAGTAAGCAAATATTTCTGTGACAGTAGGAGATGCCAGATGTCTGATTGATCAAAAATAAGAAATCAATACATCATATTATTTTAACATGACATGGAGGCAGTTCAGTCAAGTGGAACTCCTTGAAAAAAATGTTTATTAGCTACAGGACTTTTTTAAATAGAAAATCTTTTCTAACAAAATATTTCTCTGCCCATGTTCCTGAGCCAGAAAGAGAACAGAGGAGGTGGTGTTTTCTCACCCTTGCCAACGCGATGGTCCAGAAGGGTACGGCAGTCCAGTGCCAGCCTCTGAGTGGCTGGGACATCAGGCGCAGGCAAAGGCATATCAGCCAAACACACACACACACACACACACACACACACACACACACACACACACACACACACACTCTTTCCCAAACTCAGCAAAAACCAAAGTCAAAAATATTCATATAAAACTCAAACTGACAGACCTCAGCTCACTGGTTACTTTTAAAGACAACAAAAACTCAACTTCACTCTCAAGTTTGATTACTTAAATCAGGACAAACGCACAAATCCACTACAAGCCTTTTCCGAACACAAACCTCTACATCCCTGCCCCGAGGTTCCTTAGTCATGTATATTAGTACATAAGCAAGTTGTCCGCATTAGCCTGGAGATTAACAGCAAATCCTTCAATAGCAGCTCTGCTTCCACTGTGTGTCATTAATAAACATCTCAGAGACACAATGGACCTTACTATCCAACCACAGAGAAAAGAGGGAGGAGAGAAGTTGGGACACCGTGGGACAGTCATCCAGTCAGTGGGCTTGGAGTTCTGGGAATGTGGACTTGGATGTGATGTGGGTGCAACTGAGGAGGAAATATCTGCTTGGAAATGTCTGTGTAAGTTCATATAATATCTACCTTCCTCCTGCAGGATTAGTCATATCGAACACGTCTGGGATACTAAAGTAAAACTTCACCCATAAAACAGGATTTTTATTTTATTTTTTACTTTAAGGTATTATTTTCTGATCTGTCTGGAAACTTCTATTTAAATTTTCCATCTTTTGGAGGACATAAATGATGTTTTTCGACTGTGATAGAGCAGGTGTAAACAACTGGGTGTAACTCACCTGTCATGTTGCGTTTTGGTCACAAGGCGGCGCTGTTCCTCCAGTTTCAGAGACGGGAGTCGGGTTGTGCCTCCGCTCTGAACTGAGCCTCCACCAGGCGTCGAGAATCAGGAAAACCGCAGGCTTGTCTTTGGCCTGCTGAAGTTTGCATGTTAAATTTAGCTTAACCGCAAACAAATATTCTTTATACCTGAATATACTTGAATCAACTCGAAAATACTTCGATTAATGAAAAGTGGATTTTAAACACCGTCAAGACGGGGATTTTCAATGTTTACAAGTGATAGAAATTAGTCAAAGCTAGCATAGCATAGCTTCCTGTCACCATAACAACGCGCACCACAAATGCGTAGACCCGTACGGGGATAGTAAATAATAGTAAAACGAAACGTTTATATTCCAAATTCAACAAACGCTATGCCAAAATAAACTATATTTACTGTTGTGAGTTTATTTTACCAGGACTACTCGGTGTGCTAACGAGCATAGCTAACCAGCACAGCTGTCCTTATCGGGGCGTCTGGGAAAATAGCCATTCTTTAACTTACCATGAAAAGTAAAAAAAAAAAATCCAAATCCTTTAAGTGATGAGAATGCGAGGAATAAATAAAAGTCACTTTGAGTTCAGCTAAACCATGGCATCATCATCCAGTTGCTTCAGCAAGCGTGATTTCCCTTCAGCTCCCAAATGTTAAAAGCTAGCAGTGACAGCTCAGCAGCGCTAGACACCACCTTAATGTCATCATGCTGGCAGCTGGCAGAAATCAAGAAATGTGACAAATAACTTTAATATTAATTTAGCAAATGCCATAATAAAGAGTTTTTAGGGCCTGCATTTACCAACTTTTTAATTTTCTTTCAAAAAAATAGACACATTTTGAATCCAACATGAGCATTTATAAAAACGAGATAAACTGCATTTCTTGGAAAACTGCTGTTTGAATACTGATTGCTGAAAAAGGTAGCTGAAGCTGCTTAAGAAGCGAAGTGAACGTAAAATCGGAATAAAAATAAATAAATAAATAAATAAATAAATAAATAAATAGAGGAAAAAAGGAAACAGTCTGCCCGGTTGCTATGACTACCGGTATGTTGACCACGCCCATAAATGACGTCAGTGTCGTGTCACAAAGCCATTTGAGCTAGTCCCGGAGCCAGCCTGAGTCATTTCAACCCTCACATCCAATGAGAAAACATCTCATCACTGACCGACACAAGGCAACCGCAGGACGCATTCACAGAGACAGTTATATCTAGAAAATGTCTTTTTCACAGAAGAACAACCGAAGAACAACAATGCCGAAGACTAATGCCAATTTTACTAGAAAAACATCAAACGTTGGCTCTCAGCAATTGAAAGCAAAAAGTGGACTTGAAAAAGGTTTCGTAAAGAAAGATTTGAAAGGAATCAAAGAAAAAGATTTCAGCGGTCCGTCTACCAGTAAAAATTCAACTGGTCTTTCTGGTAACAATTTTAAACAGCGCAATAGTGCTATGTCAAAAAATGTTATCACGCCCAAAGAAATTCAAACACAGGAAGAGGAGAAACATACAGACAGTGGGAAATTATACTCCTATCAAGATGTGGTGGAAAATTATTTAAAAAAACATTTTGCCCAGCATAGAGCTTGTAGTCCAGATGAGACATGTTCATTGCCTGACAAACACTGTAAACAGAGCAATGACTTCAACATGTATTTATCACAACAGGACAAAGCAATAGAAATTAACAATTTTATTTCTAACTATGAGTCTGCTTGTAAGAAGGCACATTTTATAATTAACGAAGCCACACAGGACGCTTCTGCGGGTCTTAGTGAACTTTTTCACAAGATAGAAATATGGCAAAAGGAGTCAAACACTTCTACAAATGATGGACAATCTTACCCCTATCAAAGCAAATTAGAAAGTTATTTAAAAAACTATTTTGCCGAGCATAGGGCACGTAATAGTCCTGAGGAGATAAGTTCAACACTGTCTCCAGTGTTTGAGGAATGCTTATCCGCAGATTCAGAGACTCACGATGAGTATTCAGATAATTATAAAAAAACATTAAGTTTTGCCTGTCTGGAATTTGAGACTGAATTAGACGGTCATTTATTAAACAGAGGTTTGAAAGAAGTCAAACCAGAAATGACCGAAAACGAGTTCAGCGGACCGACAAGCAGTTCAGAGACTGACGACGAATATTCAGTCAGTTTTGGGAACGCATCAAACTTTGAAACCAGTACAAATGCCGCTTGTGTTTCTACTGGTGAAAGTTTAAAATCCAAAGGGAAGGCCACAGCTTTCATTAAACCTGGGAGTTTTGACAAATTTAAACGCACATGCAAAAATAGTGCGTCATCTTTAAAAACAACTAGTGTAAAAGCCCGCAACTTTTTAAAATCAATTAAAGGGAAAAAAGCACTGAAAAAAGATAGGATTGAGGTGTCTTGTTCTGAAGACAGTCTCAATTATAGCAATGAGGACAGTTTCTCTTCATCTGACGGTTCAGATTCTCCTGAACCAAGATCCATCAGTGAGAGGAGCAGCGTTTTTCCTGAACAGCAAGATGCTGCAGAATCCCTGGAAAGAGAAGTGACCTCCACAGCGCTTAAACCCTCTAGCACGTCGGTGTTCTCACAAACATTGCAGAACACAGATGAGCCATTTGCTGAGAGGAAATTACAAGATCCCACCCATTTTACACCATCAGATCCTCTGAACCCGCTAAAGAAGTCGTATAATGATGTATTTCAGAAGTACTTTGACAAACTTCCTGAAAAGTTTCAAAGTACTTTAAAATCAAATGACAGTCTGCTACAAGCACTTAAACAGAAGATGATTATTACAATTGAGAGTGCTGCAGACAATGTGAGAAAAAGCAACTTGAAGTCTGCTCACACGTCACCAGAAATGCATACACTAGATAAAGAAGAGCAGGAGCGAGCTACAATAGCTAAGCGACAACCTTTGATGGGATCAACAGCGCCTAAATCGATTACAAAAGGCCAAAAAGATGCAAAAAAATATGTTTATGAGGACTATAGTTCAGAGGACAGTTTCTCTTCATCTGACGGTTCAGAATCTCCTGAACCAACATCCGTCAGTGAGACGAGCAACATTCTCCCCATGCCGGGAGTTAATGATGTTGAATTGACCGCCACAGCGCTCAAACCCTCTAGCACGTCGGTGTTCTCACAAACATTGCAGAACACAGATGAGCCATTTGCTAAGAGGAAATTAAAAAAGCCCACCAATTTTTCTTCAACGTCATCAGATCCTCTGAAGGGTCTAAAAAAGTCGTATAATTCTGCAATTGAGAAATACTTCGACAACCCTCCTGAGCGGTTTAAAAACATTTTAAAATCTGAGGAGATCCGCCAGGTATGTAAAGAGCAGATGACTCTTGCAGTTGCAAGTTCTCTAGAAAGCATGAAAGAGAGAAACTTGAAGTCCGCTCGCACTTCTAAAAGTGTGTAACAGTAAATGCCACAAACATTAAATGCAAGATGGCAGTATCCCCTAATTTGTGTTTTAGAACCTCCATATAGGTTTATTTAGCATTGTTTGAGCTGCTTGGGGACAAGAGTGGACATGGCATTGAAGAGGGAGCACCACTTTATTATACTGGAGGGGGAGCTGAAACCATGATGAAATAACAGAAAATATTTTTAAATAAAAACAAGAAGAGTTGAATACATGATGCGGGCAACAAAACATAAATTATACACTAGAACAACGGCTACTCCAAAAAATAAAACAATAAATTTAAATGGGCTATTTTTGCCTAAAAGAAGTTTTAAAAAAATCTTCTTTCTTTGTATTTGGTTGTCACAACAAAACAGATTGTTTAGTTGTTAGATTGTCTAAAATACATAAAAACTAATTTTTAAAAACTAAGCTAACAAAAGCTCATAAAAGATAAACAAAACAAAAAATATATAAAAATTAAATAAATAAAATAAAAATTGGGCAAACAAAGAGCCCATAAAAATAAATAACAAATAATAAAAAAAAAAAAAAGATCCCATCTGCTGAATCACCACCTTAACGTGGTAGATGGGTTTGCGTACCCCTATGATCTGGAATGCTGTGTTAGCTTCAGGTATCTCCTGTGGCAAAAAGCTACCTCAGGTCAGGGGTCAGACTAAGAGTGATTCAAAGGAATTATTTGAAAGAAATCCATATAAATATATATTTTTTCTCACACATCACACTCTCCTGGAGACATGTTGCTCCAGCCATCTTATGGGATTGCAGTTTTTCTAAATTGTTTACACACATTTGTGAAAGCATGCCCCATGTTCTCAGAACTCTACACACAAATCCAAAAAACCACACACAATGGTCAAACCCCTCAATTATCCTGCAAAGGACACCCCACATTCAAAACAATGTAATTTGTCTTCAAAATTAGTTTTTGTTTCCAGAAAACAACGCCACAACATTACGGCAAATACAGAGAAGAAGAATAGACAACAACAACATACATACAGTAAATTCTGCTGTTGTTTTGTATGTAGTGTATGTACAACTTTGTGTTGATTGGGAATGGGATATGCATTGTGTACAATACGGGAAATAAAATATACAATTCTACTGTGTATTTGTGTGTTCTGAGGGTAAAAACAATATTCTCAAATATTTTACAACACATTTATGTATATTGTCTATAGTAAGTGTAACACTGAACCAAAAACGGCTTATAGAAGTGTTTTCCATTGATCATAGTGTTTTACATTGAGCACAACAGTGTTTAGCTGGTTCTTATCAATGTTTGTGTGTGTCATTATTTGGTAACAAAAACCCATTTTGAGGAGAAATTAAATTGTTGTGAATGTGGAGTGTCCTTTTGCAGGATAATTGAGGGGTTTTGACCATTGTGTGTGGTTTTATGGATTTGTGTGTAGAGTTCTGAGAACATGAGGCATGTTTTCAGAAATGTGTGTAAATAATTGAGAAAAACTGTAAGAATTGCAATTTCAGTGTAACGCAGGAAATGTGCTTGTAATTTTGCAGAATTGGTAAAGGGGATTGTTGAATGAGTTACATGTTGTGGTCATTGTGTCTCAAGTACCAGAATTTGTGTGTAAACAATTGAGGAAAAACTGTAATATCCTGCCTTTAGTCATCATGGGAGTATTTTATCAATTTGAGAGCATTGATTGTTGTTTTCATGCTCAGACCTTCTACTGCTCTCTCAAAACACTATGTTCACACACTCCAAGAAACGGACAGCCAGAGGCATGTGTCCAGCAAAGTAATTTAAAAAATATATTAGGTTGAAACAACTAAATTGTCTAATATGAAAAAAAGCAATTCAATAATGTGGAAATTACATTTAATTTTACAGTTTTGCTTAGTGGGTTACACACAATTCCTTGTACTTCAGACATTACGTACAACATGTAACTGATGTGTATGGAGGTAAAAGTGGTGCTAAAAGATTTGTGTCTGGTCCCTGGGAACTTGAAGTCACAGCGAAAAATCTGGAAAAATTCTATCTTTTCACAGGTGCAAAACAACAGCTATGCCTATACAAAATCTACACAAATTGCAGTCTTTGAGTCAAAAATCAAAACAATCTTACAGTTACAATTGTGCCCCAATTAATCCACAACAAATGGTGCAAAACACATCCACATACTTGTGTATGAAAAAAAAACTTTTTTTTCTTTTACTGGCACTCACAGACATAGATATCATATAAACACTAGATGCCTTAACTGGGAGTCGACAGCGTCCCTACGCGGCGGCCATCTTACCTCGGACAGCTTACGTTCCGTTCTCAATGGTAGCAGATGGAAGGTGAGTGAACAACTTAAACAAAAACACTCTTAACTCGATTAAATATTAACGGATTTACAAGTGGGTTGCATTATTACAAACCTTATAACACATAGGCTTGATAGGACATACTTTAACATTTTTTAATTAACGGGCCAAATCCGTCATATTTTACAGCCACATCTCTGGCGTTTATAACAAACCAACCCGTTTGAAATTCGGTTGAAAATTGAGCAAGTTAGAGTTATTTAAATAGTACATTCACCATTGACACCAATGTTACGAAAGGGGGCAGCTGTCCGAGGTAAGATGGCCGCTGCCTAGGGACGTTCGTCCAATCAACGAACAGCGCGGGTAAGGCATCTAGTGTTTATATGATATCTATGCTCACAGACACAAAACTGCTGATGTGAGTCACAAATGCTGCTTTTCAAGCCACACATTCTTTTTTTCACATGGCCCAATTTTGCACCACTTGTCTCAGGCAAGAAAATGAGACGTAGCCTGTGGGTAATTCGTAGGTCTGTACACCAGGGGGCGTTTATAATCTCAGTCTTAAACAGGAAGTGTATCCACCAAGGACATCAGGTCTAAGGATGAGACAGATGTCTGCTGCTATGGTGGCTTTCAGCTACTCTGCACTTAGCTGTTGAACAACAAGTTGGGGTAAGTGTAATGTTTCTTGTTTTACCTTCGTTAAGGCATGGCGAGTCTTGTGGTGTAGCTGAGACAATGATGACAACTTGAGTAGCTTTATATTCAACCATCTTTACTTTTTAACTGTGACAACCAACAACCCCGCTGAACCGCCACTCAACCCATATCACTCCGCCCCTTCAGTGGGCACTACTTTTCCATAGCATACTAGTGGCACTATATACTACATCCCCTTTTCTTACATTAAACAAGCTTTAGTTTATTACAGACAAATTCTTCTCATTTCTTTTTTTTTTTTTTCCTTCTTCACATTCACCCCGTACAAGCATAGCTCTAGTTAACACACATAGTCTTTAAACCTCACAGGGGTTTTAACAACTCGTCCATACCTGGAACGAGTAACCACTGGACTATTGGGAGGGGTATTGTGAACAGTCTCACCACCGTCAGCTTCATTGGCCACTACAGCATCATCTGTAGGCATTGCCGACTCCACATCTTCTGCACAGCCACTGTCCTCATTCACCGGAACAGTGCTGGGTGTCTTCCTCAGATGACGCCCATTTCGCCTGTACAGTTGTCCGGAAGGCGTCACCACTTCATAAGACCGTGGCTCATCGCGCCGGGCTGTGACAACAGCAGGACACCAACCTCGAGCCGTTTCCATGTGAACACTCTGCCCAGGCAACAAACTAGGAAGTGTCTTAGTCCCCCTGTTGTAATACAACCTTTGCTTCTGCTGTTGTTTGCGCAGAGCAGGCGCCACTCCTGTCGGTACTGCTGGTTGAAGCACAACACTTGCGCTGGGAAGAGTGCTTCTCAGTACTCTACCCATTAGTAGCTGCGCTGGAGAATACTCCATGCCAGTAACTGGTGTATTTCTCAAAATAAGCAAAGCAAGAGATGGGTCAGACTTCTCCTGTCTGGTCTTCTTTAACAGTTGCTTCACCGTCTTAACAGTCCGTTCTGCTAGACCATTCGACTGAGCATATCCTGGACTCGAATGGGTGAGTGTAAAGCCCCACTCCGCTGCAAACTTCTTCATTTCCTGGCTTGCAAACGGCATGTGGTCACGGTGTGTGCAGTCTTATCTGAAATGTTTAACACTTCAGGATACTTGGAATAATAATCCACTATCAACAAGAACGACTGGCTGTCTATCTCAAAGATGTCTGTGCCCAGTTTCAGCCAGGGAAGCTCAGGTATGTCATGTGAGATCATTGGCTCCCTCTGCTGTTGAGGTTGATATTGTTGGCATGCAGCACATGACCCAACTAACTCTTCTATATCTCTCGTCATGCCTGGCCAATACCAGTGGACCCTGGCTAATGCTTTAGTTCGCTGCATGCCCTGGTGAGCTACATGTAGTCTGCTCAGCATGTCAGATCTCATCTCACTTGGTAGGATAATCCTGTCTCCAGCCAACAATACTCCTTCCTCAATAGATATGGTGTGTCTAACCTGCCAGTATTGCTTCAACTCTCTTGCCACCTGTTTTTTGTGCTGTGGCCAGCCATTCTTGTGAACATCTTGTAAAGCTTGTAATATTACATCTCTCTGTGTCTCGACTCTCAGCTTTGCTAGCATCTCCGAGCTTAGCGCTTCTGTGACCTCTAGGGCGTAAACTACCTTATCTTCAAAGATCTCACCCTGTTCTTCTGAATCTCGCACTGTAGCTCTCGATAGTGTGTCTGCAACCTGTAGCTCCTTACCTGGGGTGTAGATTATATTCAGTTCATAGCGCTGTAGCACTAACAACATTCTCTGCAGTCTAGATGGTGCTGCTCCTAACGGCTTTCTTAAGATCATTTCCAGAGGTTTATGATCTGATTGCACATCCACCTTGACTCCGTAGACATACTGATGGAAGCGCTTGACCGCGAACACAATCGCCAGCAGCTCTTTCTCTATCTGAGCGTAGTTCTTTTCCGTGTCCGTCAGTGCTCTGGATGCATATGATATCGGGTGTCCTTCCTGCATGAGACACGCTCCCAAGCCATCCTTGGATGCATCGGCTTGTATCACAACACCTTTCTTTGCGTCGAAGAAGCTGAGGATCGGTGCAGTCACCAGGGCTTCCTTGAGCTTCTTTACTGCTTCCTCATGCTCGTGCTCCCACTGCCATACTTTATCTTTGCGCAGCAGCTGTCTCAATGGAGCTGTCATCGTTGCTTCCTCTGGGATGTACTGTGCCAGATACTTGACCATCCCTAGCATACGCTGCAGCGCAGGTTTGTCTGTAGGTGAAGGCATGTCTACGATAGCCCTCACTTTGGCCTCATCCACCATGACCCCTTCTGAGGTCACGATGTGTCCCATGTACTTGACACTGCTCACTTTGTATTGGATATTTTCTTTGTTGAACTTCACGTTGGCTTCCTTTGCCCTGTTCATCACTCTCTGCAGTATCTCGTCGTGTTCTTGCTCTGTTGTTGCTGCTATAATCATATCGTCAGCAATGATATGTACTCCAGCGATGTCCCCGAACGTCTCACAGTTGCGTTGCTGGAAGACTTCACTCGCCAACTTGATCCCAAATGGGAGACGATTCAATCTATATCGTCCCCATGGTGTGTTGAACGTACACAGCAGAGACGACTCTTTGTCCAGTTTAATCTGCCAATAGCCATCTTTCTCGTCCAGCACAGTGAATATCTTTTTTCCTGCTAGTCTGCTTATCACTTCTTCTGTTGTTGGTATGGAGTAGTGTTGTCTCAAAATAGCTTTATTCAAATCAGTAGGATCCAGACAGACCCTCAGCTTTTTTTTATCTTTCTTTTCAGTCACTACTAGACTGTTGACCCACGCCGTGGGTTCAGTTACCTTGTCAATGACACCTGATTCCAGTAGATCTGCTAGTGCAACTTTCAACTTGTCAATGACAGCCAATGGTATCTTCCTGCAGCCATGTATGACTGGAGTGACGGTGGGGTCAATGTGGATGTGATGCTCACCTGAGAACTCCCCCAGCCCTTTAAAGACACATGCATTTTGCTAGAGCATCTCCTCTTTCGTTGTAGGGCTCTTCACTGACACTGTTGCAATGTCTAGTCTTTTTATCAGACTCAGAGCTTCACACCCCTCCTTTCCCAGGATCGCTGTGGGTGAGTGGTCTGATATGTAGAACAGTAGGTTGGCTCTCGCCCGAGCCGTCGAGCATTCTAGCAAAACAGTTCCCACAGGCTTCAGCCTAGCCCCTCCATAGGCCACTAAGACCGTTTTAGTTGGTTTAAGGCATATGTCAACACTCTTCACACTCCTGGCGCATCTTTCAAGCTCCTTAAACACAGTCTGTGGCAACACATTGGTTTTAGCGCCTGTGTCCTGGTGTTGATGATAAGAGCTTGAGCGTTAGTCCAGAAAGAAAACGCAGACAGGGGCTTGAGCGTTAGTCCAGAAAGAAAACGCAGATAATAGTTAAACAGCTGTGTTGGGTACGCTGGTAAGATGACTGTGGAGTGTTCTAAATTGGGGTTGTCCACCGCACGGACTCTGAATCGTTTCGGGTGGTTTTTGAGCGTTTTTCCGTGAATTAAACGCAACCTCCAGTTATATAATTGTTGGTCTGTCTGTCTGTCTGTCTATTTGGTTGTTCCTTGGTTGGTAGTAGTGGAACGAGTTCCCACACAGATAAAAGGTAGTCTTCCACCTACTTCCTAGTGCATGATTTGAGTGTGCGGATGTTTTTTGTTAAGGCGTGGCTGATGGTATGTAGTAGCATTTTGTCCTGGTGCTGAGGTGTGTGGCTACGTGGATGAATGACCAGTTATTGGTGGTCTTGGTGTGATTTGCGGTGTGCCTGCTGTAACTTTGTCTAATCCTGTTGCGTTTCATGAGTGATATTGGAACCTGAGTGTGTGCTGAGTGATAATAAAATTATCTAAATGAAACTACATAAATATAAATTTTGTTTATTAACGACTTGGTAAATGTATCCAAGGTACTCTGTACCATTCTGTTGCAGATGACACAACACTGTTTTACTCGGGATTGGATATTAAGGAGGTGGCGAAAGTGATGAATAATGAACTGATTAAGATTAACAACTGGTTTGATTTGAATAGATTGACACTGAATGTTAATATAACACATTTCATACTGGTTAAAGATAAACACAACAGTGATGTGTCATTGGAAATAGATGGGACTGAAAACACAAGGGTAAAAGAAACAAGAGTTCTTGGAGTGTTTATTGACGGAGACTTGACCTGGAAATCACATATTAGTTAAATAAAAGGTAAAATGGCCAAATCCTTAGGAGTATTACATAAAGTCAAGTTCTTACTGACTAATGCTGGTTTGTTGGAATTGTACAATTCCCTGATTGTTCCATACTTAACTTATTGTGTAGAAATCTGGGGAGCAGCATACAAAAGCTATACACAACCCTTATTTATTTTACAGACCTCCGAGAATCATCAGCTATAGTGGCTGTAGAGATCCATCAAACCCGTTGTTCATCCAATATATAAATTACTGAAATTTCATGATTTAAAAGACTGGAAAATCTTACAACTATGTATAAAGCCAACTTAAGTACTCTGCCAACAAACGTTCATAGGATATTTGTAAAGAGAACTAGTGATTATATGCTGAAAGAAACTGATATGTTTACAAAATCTATATTTAGAACTCAGATTAAGGAATGGAGTATGTCTGTAAATGGTGTTAAATTATGGAATAACCTTAAAAGGGAAATTAAAAAATCACTGTCATTTAATATATTCAGAAAATGTACAAGATTGAGTGTATTAAGTAATTATGAAAATTTTACATTAAGCCAATGGTCATGATCGCTCTGGACATAAGAATAGGAAGTACTTAAAAATTAATCTGTATATGTGTCTGACAAATGGAGACTGTGTAGATATTTTTTTCTGGAAAAGGGGGCAGAAATTATAAGATGTTTTCTTCATTCTGCTCCTTTTCATTCAAAGTTGAATTTTTTTGTTATGTATCTCTTATGGGTTAGATGTTTTATTTGTTTTATTTTGAAGTCGATTGAAGGTAAAAAATTCATAGCTGAAGTTACCTACGGAATACTGATTTTAATTTGACATGACAACCAGTATGATATATGCTGGGAAAGCAAAAGAAAATAAAGCCATGTTTGTCTGGCCCAAGGGCAATGAGGCCCCCGTCAGCTGACGTGTGTGAGGAGCTGAGAGGGGAGAAAACGAACACATTTTCCCTTATCTTCAAGATTAAACCCTTCAAGGACTTGTGCCACCAAAAGTGTGGCAGAATTCTCACAGTCTTCCAGAGTGAAGGAAGAGATCCAAGATCTTGCATTGATGATGGTAGAGTCTGACCGCTGCACAAAGCCTTCTGCAGCACATCCCAAAGATTCTCAATGGGGTTCAGGTCTGGACTCTGTGGTGGCCAATCCATGTGTGAAAATGATGTCTCATGCTCCCTGAACCACTCTTTCACTATTTGAGCCCGATGAATCCTGGCATTGCCATCTTGGAATATGCCCGTGCCATCAGGGAAGAACACATCCATTGATGGAATAACCTGGTCATTCAGTATATTCAGGTAGTCAGCTGACCTCATTCTTGGAGCACATCCTGTTGCTGAACCTAGACCTGACCACCTGCAGCAACCCCAGATCATAGCACTGCCCCCACAGGCTTGTACAGTAGGCACTAGGCATGATGGGTGCGTCACTTCATCTGCCTCTCTTCTTACCATGATGCACCCATCACTCTGGAACAGGGTCCATCTGGACTCATCACACCAGTTTTTAATAATGCGTTGGACAGTTCTGAACCCAGTTTTAGTTGTTTCTGCAATCTCCTTAGATGTTTTCTCTGCTTGATGCATGCCAATGATGTGACCCTTCTCAAACAGACTAACATCTTTTCCACGACCACCAGATGTGTCTTTCCACATGGTTGTTTAAGAAATGAGAAGCAGCTCATTGCACCAGTTGTGGTTAAATAACTTGTTTCCAGCTGAAAGATAATCACCCATGCAGTAATTATCCAATAGGAGGCTCCTACCTGTTTGCTTAGTTACATCCAGGTGGTGATTTTTTTGTTTTTGGCCGGGCTGTGTCTATTGATATGTGAATCTGTGATCACATGATGTCTTACTTGAGTTAGATCCTGTGTCTTTGGCAACTGCAGGGGTGGGCCAATTCTAGTGGGTCAGCGGGCCAACTTTGGCATAGGGCTCTACGGCATGCATACAACCCAATGACTGTAGAAATGATACAATGATACAATCATTTCTACAGTCATTGATACCATAGACATGAATACATAGACACCCCATTGGGTGCTGGAGAGTGTAACAGCGTCGCCGCCATATTGGATGGGTCTCCTCACTCTCCAAAGTCAATGCAGAGTGGGCAACTATGCCCGTTTTTGTTCAGCCTATGGTTGCAACAACCGGCGTACTATTGAAAACAGATAACGTGGGATTACTAATGTCTTTTCTAGCCTACCTGATGGGATTTTATATTTTAATTATTTTTCATTTATTTTGTTTAATTATATTTGTAAATTAATGATCATGCCATACCATGTGTCTGAATTAGTAAAGAAGCTTGATAAAATGTGTGTTTTAGCTGGGTAAGCACCTTCCTCAGTAGAAATGAATGCACTGGGGGAAAGTGGAGACCCATCTAAGATGGCGGCCGGCCATGCCGTATAAGGATTAAAAGGAGAGGTTTCCTCAGTAAAGTCCACTTTGTCCCTACCTGACCTGCATGCTGACCTGCATGCTGACCTGCATGCTGCCACTCCCGCCTCCTGCAGAAATTAGCAGGGCGATTACTGAAGCACACCAACAGACTCAAATAGATTTGTGTTTCTGGCATCAGTGTGATGTTTGGGGAGGATTCACAGGCCATGGGGTCACTTCTGCTGTTGGTTTGGTTTCAGCACAGATAAGAATGAGCTAATTACTAAACATCCAAAGCAGTTAGCGTTAACACTAAGTAGTTACACTAAATCCTCCCCCATGTGGGGAATATTTTAAACTAAATGCACACATGTCCACAGCACAACTCTGATTTTCTCCACATCAGTGGGTCTTTATTATGTTGCTGTGGTTGGTGATTGATGCCGATAAGGCATCGGTTATTGTACATCTAGATGCTGCAGACCTGAAAGCTATATTTAGTAGCTCAGTAATCAGTATGAAAGGTCTCTGCTCAGTCACACGGAGACAGATGGGAACACATTAGATCAGTCTTAGGGGGCTTTGAGGGTTGCCTGGAAACAATTAGTGATCTCAGAAACTTTAACCAGCTTATCACCATGTAGACCACAAACCTGCTGGAGGTAGAAAGCAACAGAGAGAATTTTTTCTCTAATACTCTTGGATCTGTTGCTCTGATACTCATATTTATTTGCTTGTTTTGTTTCCTCCCTGTTCCTTTATGTTGTTAATGAGGTTCTGGTCAACCATTGGATAGATCATATTTAAGTGTTTATTTAAGCATGCACTGCACTTACTTCTTAAAATTATTATTAATATTATTGTTGTTGTTTTATTTTAATTCCTAGACTGTTCCAAACAATTTTAATAAATTCTTGCTAAGGACCAGACTTTCAAAATGTAAGTTGACTCCATTAAAAATAATAAGTAACACTTTACAATAAGGGTCCCTTTATTAATGTTACTTACTGCATTATTAAGCATGAATAAACTCTTAAATAAAAGATTAACAACAGCTTAATATTATGTTATTAATGCATTACTAAGCAGACCCCTGCCCCCCTGGCCCTTTGTACTAACCTTAAAGCGGCTGTCTGGAGTTTTCCCCTTTCAGGAATTATGTATGACTTTTCAGAAATCCGTAAAAGTGATTGTCTTAGCAATACGTCTTTTTTTTTTTTTTTTTGCTAAGCCCACCCCCTGCCCCGTACGGCTCCATGCAATAGGTAACTGAGCGCCGGTCAGATCTAACCAATAGCGTTAGACTACCGCTTACGTGCTTCAGATTTAAGGACGCACATCAGCCAATGCAGCGTTGATTAACTTTTCGCGGACAAATAAGTCTTTAAAATATAAATATATGAAAACACAACATGACATGAGAATAATAATCGTAAAACAACGTGTTTTAGCTCTGTCGGCTACAGAAGCACATCCATAAACAAGATACGTGCAATCGCCATCCTAAATAACCGACTCGACCGACTCTTGGTGTGATACGCTTGTCAGCCACTAGATGGTGCCATCAGATAAAAGAAATACTCCAGACAGCCGCTTTAAGGACACTTAATAGTTACCATTATAGGGAATGCTAATTGTTAGAGAAAAAGAGAATAAAAATGACCTCAGGTGGACACAGAATTCAATTTGGCTTGCAAGGGGTAAACAGAACCTGGGTCTCTGGCAATGTTCTCCCAAATGCTGTCTCTGCTCGACAGCCTTGTATTTAAACTTTGGTTACACCGCACTCAGTCAGGGGCGGTTCCTGCTGAAACAGATAATCTTAGATGTTAGACAAGAAACAAATTTGAAACCATTAATCATCAGTTCCTCTTATCAAATGTCTAAACACAGGGTGCGGGTCAAGACACTGCTCTTTGTTACTCATAGTTTCTAACAAAATAAACACTGGATAGATAGTGTGAAAACATCTTAGACAAGTCAAATCAAGCAGGATACAAAGCTTAAGCATATTGATGATAATTTATATACAATAATTTCAACATTAATAGAGGTATCCATGTTTATTAATGCTTATTGCACTATAACATTAAAAAAGGGACCCTTATTGTAAAGTGTTACCATTAAAAAAAAGATCTAATCATATTTGCATTTGAATCAAGAAAGTCTCAACAGTGAAAAACATGAAGACTATGGATGTAAATAAAATATTTTTCTGTGAAATGCCAGGATTCTTTTTTTATTCACAGCGTACCTTGACAACAAGGGGTCAAAGATCAGATTTGTCTACAGTGCAGTCAATTTTTTGATAGAGCTAAAGAAATAATAATGATGATAACTGAATTCCTCTAAAACATAGTCTAATACTAATTCCATGTTTTTTTGTTCTTATCTTGTACACAGAGTAGCAAAGTTTTGTTTTTTTACCTTGTTTGCTGACAGTTTCTGCGTACTACATTAGCCATCTTCAGAGTTTCACCAGCGTCACTTCCATTGTTTATCTGCGACTGTGGTACGCCAAAACTGTTAGCAAACAAGGTAAAAAACCAAAACTTTGCTACTCTGTGTACAAGATATGAACAAAAAAACATGGAATTAGAAGAAAAACACAGAAAGAATTTAAAAAGATAGTCTAATACTGAATATTTGCACTACACTGAACCATAGAAATTGTAATGAAGGAACACTCACATACACAGCAAACCCAGCATGCTCAAATTAACATGGTCATAGTTGATTTCAACACTTTTAAAGTGTCTATATGCATCCACACCAGTAAGAGTTCATTTAACTCTTTTTGGGGAGTTGGTACTTTAACTCTGATTTAGTGTCAAAAACCAACTCTTCTGGAGTTGACAATGTAACACCAGTGATAGAGTTAAAACTCTTAACACTAGATTTTTGTAGCTCCCTGTTATGATGCATAAACATTTAAGTTTCTGGTGAACAGTTTCATTTGAGTTTGGATCCTCTCCAGATTCTGTTTAGTGCTCAGGTGCGTTCAACAACCTAAAAGCAGCAATAACTCAGAAGGTAGAGCGGGTAGGTCCAGAAGGTTGCAGGTTTGATCCCGGCTCCCATCAGAGAATGCTGCTGTGTGTCCTTGGGCAAGACACTTAACCCGCCTTGCCTGCTGGTGGTGGTCAGAGGGACTGGTGCGCCCCAGTAGCCTAGTGAACTAGACCAATTCTTGCTTTGCAGAGTCACATATATAGGATGGCTTGCCAGGCTAGCGCCCCAGGGCAGCTGTGGCTACATTGTAGCACCATGCGTGTGAATGGGTGGATGAAGGATTGTGTTGTGAAGTGCCTTGAGGGGTTGTAAAACCCTAAGAAGACGCTATACAAATACAGGCCATTTACCATAAAAACAACTTGTCACCTTGTGTGTTTAATTGCAAAAGTATCACCTGTGTACTACCATCAGTATTGGAGTAAATTAAAACCTCATTACTTTTCTCGTGGCCTGGGCCTGGGGTCAGTGGACTCAGCTTTGCAGGACAGTGAGAGTGCCTGCTGACTAATTAATCCTCTTAGCATTCTTCACTCTGCAGCTCCTCTTTGTAGCAGTTGTTGACTTCTTTTTTTTTTTAAAGAGTCCAGGTGGTGACCTACAATTCTGCCAGAACAAGTTCACACATCTCTGATGGGCAGATATCGCGCTCTGCGCTTCATCGCAGCGGGGAATAATCTCTTTCCTTTTATGGGTTATGTCTGTGTTTTCATGCCCGTCTACAAACGCTGAGCAATGGAGTCGGCAGAAGTGGATTATGACAAGCTGGCGACATCTGTGTTATGACACAAGCTGGACATGAAAAGTGGAGACACGACATGTAGAGGAAGACAGGTCAGTGCTGTGCAGATTCTGGCTCCACGTTTAAAACAACAGTTAGAAGTGCAGAGCAAATGCAGCCTCCCTAATCTAACATCTCACAGTGAGTGCTCTTTCTAACGTGACAGACTTGTTTAAAAATGCAGCGCTTGCTCTGAAGTGTTTCTGGACTTGTGATTCTAGTGAGAAACAGAAGCGTGGACAGCAGCCTGAAGAGCCAGAAGGACCCGCAGAAGTTGAACTCTGCATTAACCAGCTCAGGGCTAATTCTGGCCTCCAGATAATTCATCTGAAAGCTGCCTTTTCTTCTGGCACAGATTGTGTCCACGTGTAGCGCCAACTTGGAGTCTGCAAGAAAAACCTGTCCCAGGAATCTCATAAGGATTTGAAATATTTATTTAAATATATTTTTTGGACAGATAGTCTGATTTGCCACATTTTGTCTGAAATTAGTTTCAAAATAAAGATTTTCATGCCTTTGGCAATCATTACTTATGGGAATCACTTAAATGGGACATGTGCAAAACTCACCTTTTGCACCCTTTTCTGCTGCCATTTGGGTCTCTACTATCTCTATAAACACTTCAAACTTAAAAGAATCCATCCATCCATTTCTGTCGGTGTTTGGTTTTAGGAATTATGTGCCTAAAACAAGCCGTTTTTAAAAATCCACATTTGTGATGTCACAAACAGGAAAATTAGAATGGATCCACCTCTCATGTGCGAGAGAGAGCTGCAGCTGGAGGAGCAGTGGCTCTACTATGAGCCCCTTCCGGATATCGGAGCTTCTCAATAAATAGCAGCCTGTATGGTGGATGAGTGGGCGTGGCCAGCTGCAGCTTGTTTTCTTAAAGTGACAGAGCCCTGAAACGGCTCACGGTACTGAAAATTTCAAGCATAAAACAGCTGAAATCGCTTTATGTGAGGCATTTTATGCTTCATAAACATGTTTTGTATCGACCATAAAACTATTATAACTTGATGAGTTACAATATTAATTTGCACTAGGGTAGAAAAACTCCATCCAATGATGAAGTACATTGCAGGGCTGCAAGAAAAATGTGTTTATTTTCTGTTGTGTTTCTGTTGTGTTTATTATAACATAGGGCAGCAGTAGCTCAGGAGGTAGAGCGGGTTGTCCAGTAATCGGAAGGTTGCAGGTTCGATCCCGGCTCCGGCCAGAGAATGCTGCTGTGTGTCCTTGGGCAAGACACTTAACCCGCCTTGCCTGCTGGTGGTGGTCGGAGGGACTGGTGGCGCCAGTGCTCGGCAGCCTCGCCTCTGTCAGTGCGCCCCAGGGCAGCTGTGGCTACATCGTAGCTCATCCCCACCAGCGTGTGAATGGGTGAATTGAGTTGATTGTGTTGTGAAGCGCCTTGGGGGGTTGTAGAACCCTAAGAAGGCGCTATACAAATACAGGCCATTTACCATTACCATTTCTCATTATAAGTCAATCCCCTTTGGATTGATACCAATATACAATTTCATTCCATCTGTGAAACATGATGGTGGAGATAGTTGTTTCACTGTGTGTTGTCCAGTAGAGCTCATCTTGATTGATGGAACTTACGAATAAATCTGGAAACAATCTAGAAAAAACATCAGGAAGCCAGAAACTCTGAGCACACAAACAACACCCAAAAGGAATTAAACCTGAGTCAAAGACGCTCTGCTGTTGTAAAGTCAAGATCTTTTCTTCTGTATTTCCTTCCAAATCTTGTTTCTATCATCATCTTCCAGCCAACCGCTTCCTCCTTATCTGGAGCCAACAGGTAATGCCAGCTAAGGTTATCACCATGGTGACCTTTGCTGACACAAGGCAGGTGTCCCCTGTGGAGCTGCAGGAACCTCCGTGTGGGAACGCCTCGCTGTCTCCAGGACTCAGGCGGAAAAAGAGGCTGTGGCAGAACGCCGTGAAGCACATCATCATCCAGCAGGAGCTCAGTGCTCAGGTGACTGTTCTGATCATCCAGATGTGACGGTTTTACCTGTATAGAGAATTCTTTATTTGATCTGAGTGAAAACTGTGCGTGCTCCATACATTTTGGGAGTTTTGAGTCAGAGCTGGATCATTACATCCTACTGGTTTACCCTTTCTGACAGGTGGGTGTGGAACCTGCACACAAAATCTTTGTGACAGACGCCTACATAGAAGAAATCAACGCACAAATCCGCAGCAAAGCCTCACGTGGAGTCACAAAGCGCCGCCTCTCCGCGTTCAGAAGCCAGGGTTGTGGTTCCACCAGCGCGCGCGGCAGTGTGAAGGGTTCTGCTCAGAGCTACACCAGCGACGCTGACCTCTTTGTGCACTGGGGTAAAACGGTCTGTGGGGTTTACGTCCCCATGCTGGGTCAAACCTTCAAATCTCGTGACGTAGAGAAACTCTACCAGCAGTACTCTTCTCATCAGAGACGCAACTCTTTAGCCATCACTAACGTGATCGATGCAGTAGCCAAATTAAACACGCTGGTCCTTTATCTGGCCCTGGCCCCGGACGCTGCCACTGATACTTTACGTGGCTACCTGACTTGCATCTTTATGGTGTTAGCAGCCGTTTTGTGCATGACGGTGTTAACCTGCAAGGACTCGATGTCCCCACGATGGCTCCACTACGCTGGCCTTGCCAGCTGGTTGTCACAAACCACACAGATCATGGGGGGGCTCGTATATGGACTAGAAAGAGACCCATCCTGGTATGTTTTGTTCACCTTGTTTGCAACATACACCCTGCTGCCATTACCTCTCCTGTGGGCCATGTTTGCTGGCTTCCTTACCTCAATCCTGCACCTTATATTGGAGATAGTGCAATACCACAACGATGCAATGCTTTTGAAAAAGGTAAGAGAATCATCTAAAAACTCGCCTAGGTGGCGCAAATGTGTATGTGAATTAAATCATGTGTGTTATGTGTGAACTATTTGGATGCAGGTGTTTGCCAAAGGCCTGCTGTATCTGGGTATGAACACAGCTGGCTTGTTTGTCCACTACCTTACGGACCACGTGCAGCGGCAGGTTTTCCTGGAGACCCGGCGTTGCATTGAAGGTCACCTCAAACTGGAGCAAGAAAACCAGAGACAGGTAAATAAACGCTGCTTTGGTCTGTCTAACTGATCCAAAGGAAGTCCGATCACAACTATCACATCAACCTTTGACGTAGTCGCCATCTGTTATCGTAACTTTACGAGTTTGCCCAACAGGAACGCCTGGTCCTGTCGATCCTGCCTCAGTTTGTTGCTTTGGAGATGATTGCTGACATGAGCTCCATGGAGGATGACCTGAACCCCCAAGAGTTTCACAAGATCTACATCCACCATTACAAAGACGTCAGGTACACACACACACACACACACTCAGCTTTTATGTATTTCCTTTGTGGTTCCAGGCTCCTGAATCACAAGTCAACCTTTGAAAAACCAAGCTTAAGGATAATCATCTGGTATAAAAAAACAACTGCACAAGTAAGGCGAGCACTTCTGAAATTCTGAGGTTGGGGTAGAATCAGAAATACAGCTAGGGAAACAGCTTGAAATGCAAATGACAGAGACAAGCAGCATGCTGATAAACAGCATCTGTATATGGCTGAGTCAATCTGGTAAGGAGAGATTTGTTTACAGAAAGATTGATGAGATGAGGTGCAGCTGGTGAGGTTTTGCTCAAACGTAACGTACTGGTCTTACCAACTCAATCACACACACAGGGTGAGGGAGCGCATGTTTCTCAGCATGGACCAAAGGACAGGGTAGATCATTTCTCAGATGCAGATGATCCAACTGCTATGTTTATCTTACAGGTGTCATTTTTTTATTGTGAAACTATTCATGCCCTCTTGTTTCTGTCCTCTCCAGCATCCTTTTTGCAGACATTAAAGGCTTCACTCAGCTGGCCATAAACCTGTCGGCCCAGGATCTGGTTCGAACCCTTAATGAGCTCTTTGGACGCTTTGACCGACTAGCTGAGGTGAGATTTTAAAGCCTCTTTTCTTTCCCCAAAATATTCCCATTCCAACGGGCTCCTTCTGCACTTCCTGTCTCAGGAGCACCGCTGTTTGCGCATAAAGATTCTGGGCGACTGCTACTATTGTGTGTCTGGGGTGCCTGAGCCTCAGCGCGCCCATGCCCGCTACGCCGTGGAGATGGGCCTGGCTATGATCAGCACAATACGGTCAGTGTGGATTTAGACTCGCAAAGGGGCGTTAGAAGAAAGATGAAGTTTAAATGAGATCTGACAAAAAAATTTGTTTTGTGACATATCTGCTGGCAGCAGTAGGTACAAAATAAACCTTTATCTCCTCACCAACACTAGACTTGTTAGGAAGCAGCTGAAATTTGATCTGGACATGAGGATCGGTATCCACACCGGCTCGGTCCTCTGTGGCGTCCTGGGCTTACAGAAATGGCAGTTTGATGTCTGGTCCTGGGATGTGGGCATCGCCAACATGCTGGAAGCTGGAGGGATACCTGGGTGAGTTAAAAAAAAAGTCTTGGATAGCTTTTTCAGGCCAGTTTTTGATTTCAGAGGAGTCTTTTGTATGACAACCTGAGAAAAATGTTTATTTGCACCCATGGTGTCCAGTTTTCATCCTTGGAAGCAACTTTACAGTAAGTTTAAGATGTTTATCCACCTGAAAACATCTGATTTAATTCAATGGTTGATTCATTAGTCTCTGCAGAACTTTAGAACACATAAATCAACCCCTGAATCAGGTGAAGTATCAAGTTTGTTTGTGTTCATCCAGGCGTATCCACATCTCAAGGGCAACTCTCGATTGCTTAGAAGGAGTCTATAAGACTGAGGACGGTCATGGCGGTGACAGGAACGAGTTTCTCCACAAGCACGACATTGACACCTTCCTCATCTGCCCTCCTGATGAATGGATCCACGAAGGCCCCGCCGTGCCCGTGAAGGTTCAGAGGACTGTTCGAACCTGGAACCCAGAAATCCCTTTTGGCCAAACCATTGACATGAATAGCGTGAGTGTTGGGATGCGCAGCAGAGAGGAAGATTTTTTCATGTATGTGCAATGCTGTGAGAGGTTTAGTTCTAATGCGTGCTCAACAAGAGGAAATTTCACCTGCTCTGACCTGATCAATCATTTACATGCTTCCCCTGCAGATCCTGGCCTCCTTCACTAATGGCTCCCTGCCCAGCATATGGCAGTCGACCTCCAGAGAGATTAATAAACGCATCAAACACGCCATTGAGGTCCGGAGCAGCGAGCGCATGCACAAGGAGCACATCACTCCTCTGACCCTGGTGTTCAAGGACTCGCACATCGAGGACAAGGTACGCAGGTATCAGTGCAGATCAGAAACAGTTCATGTAAGGTTACTAAAGATATTCTGACATGAGTTCACTCAAACTCCTCGTTTCATTTGGTTTGGTTCAGTTTTCCCAGATTAGAGATGAAATGTTCAACTCTAACATGGTCTGCTCCTTCATCGTGCTCCTCTTCCTGATGGCTGCTCAGGCTGTCATCCCCACTCCCAGGTGAGAGGACAACAAAAATCAAAACTCAACAAAAGGTGATAGAAATGATCAGAAAGACAGTAAAGATTATTTTTGACACAGTGACAATATTATGTCTTAGTACAGTCATAAAAACATTTCATTTTACTACAGAAACATAACTTTGTACAGCAATCAAAACAAAATTATGCAAAAAAACTTAAATGCACCCTGCTAAATAAATTAAATCAGAACAAAACCCCTAAAAATAACCAAGTTTAAACAGCTGAGCACATAAGAAATCCCTTTAAAAATACAAAAACACATCTGGCCCTCACATAATGAAGTCCTTTTTCTCAGGGCACTTGTCAAAGAACCTCTCTTATCATTTTTGCTCCATTCTTTAACTCGCTCTGTGCTTCCTCCCTTGTTCACCTGCAGGCAGCTCCCTGCTGCGCTCCAGTTTTCTCTCTTTCTGCTGGTCTACGTTCTGCTGCTGCTGCTCGCCTTTGCTGAGGAGTTCAAGTGGACTCCAGCAGCTCTGCAGCATTTCTGCTGCTGGATCCATGAAAACAACAGCGCCCGTAACCTGCTCACCCTCACAGCCATTCTTATTAACTTTGGCCTGGTTTCTACAGACATGGTGAGGCTGTTAAAGTAACAGTGAGCAGTTTCCTGCTCCTCTGCCCTACTGGTTGAAAGTGGAATTACAGCTACCATAAACAACCCTGCTGCAGCCTGCTGTAGCTAGCGCTAACAACGAGCTAACACTAACATGAGTCAACTAAAACTAAAATAAACCACAAAGTAAAAAGATCCACACTGTTGGACAAAAATATTCCTTACAAGTCCAGTAGCAACAAAGCCAGGTCACCATCAGTCCGTAATTTTGTAGCCTCCTTTAGCTCCAAACTAGTTGTTTGCTCCAGTTTTAGCTCTTTGTTTCACCTCCAAAGACATTGCTCTCTTACTTTTACTTCCAGGCTCCGCCAAGATGCCAACAGAAGAAGCAAACTCCTTTTTCTACTTCTTGTGCTTTTTTTTGACGATCGACAAACTGAAAATGCTAACTGCTAGCATTTCAGCTAACAGCCGTAAAGCTAGTATAAGATACCCCCTAGAACACCTACCCGCTCCACAAAAATATCTAGTGCAGTTTTTGGCCACTAGAGGGCTGCAGAGTGGTGTCAAATATGAAACCGGTCAAGCTTCTAACCCAACAATCACTGAGATCAATGTTAAAGCTCTAGCTTAAAGTCTAAAAAACTATCTGTTGTTACTTTAAAGGGGCAATAAGAAAAAGCTTAAGTCGATTCAAGGAACAGCTAATTCTTGCATAATGTTTATTCTTGTCTTTGCATCTCAAACTGTTGCAAACATACAATTTAATATGTGAAATTACTTTCTAGTAGTGAAAAAATTGTGTTTTAGTACCAAAATATTCTATAAGTCAAATATTTACTGTCAGTTTCTGATAATTTTGTGTTTTATTTTCTGGTTCTGTTTGACTCCTCTTGTTATTGCCTCTTCTGCACATTTAAGCTTTGAATACCCACTCCATGATACCAGGCAGTAGACATGCAGACAAGTGAATGACAATAGAGCTTTAATACAGGACAAAATCGTTATTTTTCTGTGTCAAAAACACACAAAAAATATTATTTAGCTCTCTTTTTATTGTCAGAACACTGATAAAATTGCCTTGATTAAAAAACAAAAAACAAAATCTTCACAAAATCATGCTTTTGCTGCCACCAAGTGACCAGTCATATTATTGCAATCTAAGTAGTTGCATGTAATTGTGTATTATGTGTTACTAACAGGTGTGGTGCATCTTCACCATCACAGAAGAGGATGACTCATCAGTCAGGGAGAACACAGAATCCCGTCCTTTCACCGTCTGCTCTCACCCCGAGGTAGAGACAAAAAAAGTCACTTTCCTCATTTCCTGTTCATTTGTGGCACATTTCAGCATGTTTATTAAATCTCAGAGTTATCAATAAGATGATATTGTAGCTAATTTAAAAGTTTTGGACATTCTCGCCTCTTTTCAGTTCTTTGTGTTGAGTGGTGTGGTCGCCATGGTGACGTGTGCTGTGTTTCTGCGGCTGAACTCGGTGCTGAAGCTGGCCGTGCTGCTGTTGGTGGTGGTGCTTTACTCCTACTTCATCCAGCTTACCTTTGTCCCACTCTCACGCAGCGATTTGATGCACAGGTCTGTGTGTGCAGAGTCAGTCACTGATTAGATGTTTTTGTACGATTTTAAGTATAACTCTACTTTATGACATAAACTATCATTTGCATTATTTCTTGTAAATTCAGGTCTCAGTATGTCAGGAGAAAAGGACTTTCCATCCTTCTCATGGCCATGTTTATTGTTGCTGTGTTCTACAACGGGCGCCAGGTACCAAGAAACAGTCTGATTTTTTTGACTTCCTGTAGCCAAGTGGAGTCAACTAATACTGCTAAATCCAAATTGAGCACATAGTTGGAAGAATTTTGTCCAGGGAAAAAAATGTTGTTTTCCAGTGGGAAGCTGCTGCCAGACTGGACTTCCTGTGGCGTCTTCAGGCTCAGCAGGAGGTGGAGGACATGAGGGAGTTGAGAGAACACAATGAGTGTTTGCTACACAACATCCTACCTGTGCATGTTGCCCAACATTTTCTGGAACGGAGCAAAAATGATGAGGTACAAAAATCCACAGCCTTGTCACAGAGACTAAATTATGATTTTAAAGCTTTTTGTTTCACTTTTTTCCATTAAAATACTGGAAAGATATTACATTTCTGCATCTGCTGAGAACTTTCTTTTATAACTCCATGCAGCATTGAATAAATCACTTCATTTATCAGATGTTTTGTAAAAATAAAACCTTTTTCGTGGCTGCAGGAGGTTTACTCCCAGTCCTATGATGAAGTTGGTGTTCTGTTTGCCTCCATCACCGGATTCAATGAATACTTTGAGCAGAAAGAGATCAAACACGAAGGTGTTGACTGCCTCCGTCTGCTGAATGAAATCATAGCTGGATTTGATGAGGTAAACTGCAACACGTTTAATGTTATTGCACCATTATTATTGACCTTAATCTGTAATTTTGTGCTTTTATCTTTTAAAAAAGTTACTGGAGGAGTCGTACTTCCATTGTGTGGAGAAGATCAAGACGATAGGAAGCTGCTACATGGCAGCATCTGGTTTAGCTCCAAACAAACAGGTGACTCTACGGCCATGTCTCAACTGCAACCACTGGGATTTGATCAATTTTATTAGCAAATGGTTCAAATCTGTACTATGTTGCAGGCTAAAACATTAAGGTGATTTTATTAAAAATAATTCACACCTATCTGCTTGTTACCTATACATATTTTACCTTAAATTGAATTCATTTTAGTTTAGCTCATCCTTATTTAAACAAGTAGTCAATTTTAGGGATGTTCCACATCGGCTTTACCGATATCTAATATACCAATATTGTCTAACTATTGTCCTGCTCCTCTGTCCTACTGGTTGAAAGTGGAATTACACCTACTGTAAACAACCCTGCTGCAGCCTGCTGTAGCTAGCGCTAACAACGAGCTAATGCTAACATCAGCCAGCTAACACTAAATAACAAATTTAGTAAAAAGATCCACACTGTTGAACTAAAAATATTATTACTTACAAGTCCAGTAGCAACAAAGCCAGGTCACCATCAGACCGTGATTTTGTAGCCTCCTTTAGCTCCCTCAAACTAGGCCACGCCTATGTTTACTCTGGTTTTAGCTCTTTGCTTCACCTCCAAAGACATTACTCTGTTACTTTTACCTCCAGGCTCCGCCATGATGCCAACCGAAAAAGCAAAGTTTTTCTTCTTCTTGTGCTTTTTATTGACGATCGGCAAACTGAAAATGCTAACCACTAGCATTACAGCTAACAGATGTAAAACAAGTAAAGAGCTGCCCCCTAGAACACCTACCCGCTCCACAAAACTATCTAGTGCGGTTTTCGGTCAGCAGAGGGCCGCAGAGTGGTGTCAAATATGAAACTGGTCAAGTTTCTATTCCAACAATCACTGAGATCAATGTTAAAGCTCTAGCGTAAAGTTTTAAAAACTAGCTGTTGTTACTTTAATTTCCAGTACCGATATAAACTGATCCCTGTATATGTTGGGTCCCCTCTCATAAAAAAAAAGAAAAACTAAAATACAAGACAACTACTTTAATTTAAGTTAAGCGATGGAAAAATTTGTCATAAATTTAATCCCAAATCAAAGGCATGCTGACAAGTCCACTTACGAGCTTATCATGCTACAGGTGATGACGCGGTTTGATGATGTGATCAAGTGTGCGCCAATAGATGTCTACTTAAATGTTCAAGTTTGGCTCATGAATGCAAAATCCAGTGGATATATTGAAAGTTGTGCCAAACTAAATTATCTTAGAGTAAAAACTAATACTTCTGATATCACATTTTATCCCTAGTACATTTGTTTGTATTTGACACATTTGAGATTTGCAGTTAGAAATGTTGTTTAAATAACTTGAAATCATTGCATTCTCTCAGGTATTTTCTTATGATTTTGTTTCTACGTCGTATTCTGGCTTTGGTGTCTCTATCAAACCTATCCTCTGTTAATAACTTTCCCAGGGATCGATGGACGAGTGGAATCACCTGAGTGAGCTGGTTTTATTTGCTTTGGCAATGCAGGAGGTTTTGAAAGAGATCAACAAGAATTCACCTCAAAACTTTAAGCTTCGTATTGGTGAGTGATCCTCTGAACACCAACGCAGTTCTGTAATGACTTCTTGTCTCATAGATCTGTCACTTTTAAAACGTCTTAGGCATTGCTCATGGGCCGGTGGTCGCAGGTGTGATCGGCACCACCAAACCGCAGTATGACATCTGGGGGTCGACGGTGAACCTGGCGAGTCGTATGGAAAGCGCAGGTGTGAGCGGACGCATCCAGGTGCCTGAGGCCACACGGATGGTCCTGGCAGAGTGGGGCTTTGTCCTGGAACTACGAGGAGAAATATTCATCAAAGGGGTGAGTGATGGTTGAACTTTGGCATCAAGTTCTGATAAATTCCATTATAAAAATATCACATTGGAGATGATGAGGCTAATCGTTGTTATCACTCTAAAAACTGTTGGATTACATGTTGCTGTTCCATCTGAATCTTTTGTGTTTTGTTCAGTTATGACAAAATGAACAAGGCTGTGCACAATCAAGATAGTATTTCCTGTTTTTTATAAGTTCGAAGTACCCATGAACATAACACCATATTTGATTATACTTCTGTTCAGGTGAGTGAATGCCAGGGGAATGTTCGCACATACTTCATCAGCACCATGCGCAGCAAAAAGGCCAACGTTGGAACAGATGGGCGCCCAGGTGGCCGGACAGCGGGACGCATGACTCTAGCAGAAGTGGTATTCGGTCTTGTCCAGGCCAGACACAAAGAGAGGATGAGAGAGTCCAATGGGAATTTCACTTTGACTCCCAGTAAGCTGCTTTGCTGAGCAATGCACAAAGAAGAAGACACATTCCAGGAATGTTTTTCTAGGTTTACAAGTTGGATTAAGTCTTGCCAAACTCCCGATTCCTTCCAAGTCCTTCTGATCATATCCTATCTTGGGTGAAAGCCTCTGATTTCTCATCTAAACCTTATTTTGGAAATGAGCTATTTATACCATCATATTATACGTTAAGTTCTGTTTTCTGTTTGTTTCTTGATGCCATTTTGTCTAGTTAAAGAAAAGCCAACAGGTTTTCTTGCTTATGTTCTAGCAAGAGGTGAGACCATTAAGCCAAAACACACAATACCTCTTAGAATTTCACTCAGTGGCCTGTAAAGCCCTGGTTAAAGTTTTTAGCTGGTCATTTTTCACCAATTTTGTTTACAGTTAAAATATCATTATTTAAGATTTAATTGCTGCATGTTTTTATATTTAAATATATTTTTATTCAGACTGAAACAGTGAGCCCAAAGATTTTTTGGAAGTAATTTTACTAATTAATCACTGTGAAAAGTTATTGTAAAGACGAGTAAATTAAAGTCTCCATCAGTGTATTATCATCATATAACCCAAATTGTTTTCTAGGCTTTTATATTCAGGTAATAATTTTTTTTTTAAAACTTGAGTTTTTGAAAATCTGAAGTCCATTTTATGAACAAATATTGTTTTTACATTTTGTATGTTTTTTACAGGAACTTTCAATGTGATTTGTGCAAATAAAAATCCTTAAGCAGAAACATTGTTTTGAAATGTACGATATGACTATTTGGGTTCGCATTGATCAATGAACTATAAACAAATGCAAATATTGTAAATATATTTATAATGGATATACTTATGGGAAATATGTTTGCTTCAGGTTGAATTTCAATATTTAATTCATTATTTAATTTTTATTTATTTTTAATCAGTTTGATTTATCTTTACTCCATTAGTTCTGGCTGAAGCTCGCGCGGGAAATCTGTGACGTCTTGCAAACCAGTTCACTGATCCTATGTTGCTTACAGGATGCCTCACTTCGTAGAAGAAGAAAAGTTTATTTGTGTAGCGTCTTTACAGTTAAAAATCACAATGCGTCGGAAATTTGGGTTAGAGTGGCCTAATGTTCCTCTCTTTTATGAAGCGTGAAGAATAAACTAATTTATTATGTGGCTACAGAGTAACAACCCAACCCTGGTCTTTTTTTTTAGGTATACTAAAGAGAAAATGCCTTAAATGATCAGTGGGTAGCACACAGGCATTTAAAATAACTAAATAAATAATAATAATAATGTCTTAAATCTTAAACTAAACAACTGTAACTTAAAATACCACAAGTTACAGTAAAACAACGTGAATAATATTTACGTTAGTCGTAAACCGGAGTGGGACCTCGTCGCGTGAGCTTCCTCTCTGGGAAGTAGCACGCGGGCTGCAGCGGCCGCTCTGCCTGTGATTGTTGTTGTGGCTCCGCGTGCCTGGGAGAAAGTTGGCCTCTCCATCACGTCGCTTCGTTTGCTTGTTTGTAACATTCAGGAACAATGGCGGACTCCCAAGATGACAAGCTCTACAAGGCGGAATACGCGAAAAGCGGCCGCGCTTCGTGCAAGAAATGCAAAGAGAGCATAGCTAAAGACTCGCTGAGGATGGCCCTCATGGTGCAGGTGAGGAGGTAGCGGCGTCTGGAGTGATTTAACCAAGGAAACATTCTGTTATGAAGCCTTTTATAACCATGCTGATATATAAATCATGTGTGCGCATATAGAGAACATATTAAACCATATTAAACTAAGATAATATAGTTTATAAAGTGGTTTGACTTGTGCTAAGTGAGGCCCCTAGTTAGCATTTAAATGGCTGACATTGTCTGCTGAATGAATCTGGCTCACAAAGAGCCGCCTGGATTGTCTCAGAGGGATTTAGGAAAGTGTCAGAGTCTGATTCTGTGTGCTGCATGTGCAGTTCAGATTATATCACAACCTCAGAGACATAGATTAAAAATCACACAAGCAGCTGTTCCAATCTGTGCAATAGATAAATAATCATTTAAGAGTCTAACTCCTGCCTACTGGTTTATTTTTGACAAACCTGCAGTGTGTTGTGTGTTTTCACAAGTCAGATGGAAAACATGTAGTTTTGAATAAAGACAAAATTGTGTAAACTTTGTTACAAATTCATGATTTAATTGCTAACATGAGATTTTTTTATGCACAAAAAACATTTATGTACAACCGTAAAAACAAAAATATATAATTCTTCATTCTCACTTTAATGTTTTTTTATTATCTTTTTTGTCGTCTTTAGGAATATTTACCCCAGCATTGTTGTGTACAATCATATCTGATATTTGCTGCTGTCTCGTTTTCTTGTTTTTATCCTCCAGTCCCCGATGTTTGATGGGAAAGTCCCACACTGGCACCACTTCTCCTGCTTCTGGCAGCGAGCAGCAGCTGAGTCTGAAGCGGACATCGCCGGGTTCTCCGATCTCCGCTGGGACGACCAGCAAAAAGTCAAAAAGGCTATTGAGAATGGAGGAGCTGTTGGAGCAGGTCAGTATTGGATCTTTTGTTTAACTCATTTAAACTGGTTCAACTTTGTCTCATTAACCAGATAAAAAGTGAAATTAGCAGTAAAAAGAGTGTCATTTCTCACATTGTTGTAAATCTTTGCATCATTTTTTAAAATTCTCCATTAGATTTTTTTCCTTTGCATCTTGCAGGAAAAAGCGGCTCTAAAGGTGCAGCTGACGGGGCCAAAACTCTGAATGACTTTGCCGTGGAGTACGCCAAGTCGAACCGCAGCACGTGCAAAGGCTGCGAGCAAAAGATAGAAAAGGTCTGCAGCACACGAAAAGTCTTCCTCTGATTAATCAATAACCGTAGAACATAAATATTTAACATGTCTGCCATATTTTTGTTGCTGTTTCAGGATCAGATTCGTGTTTCCAAGAAAACAGTGGACCCCGAGAAACCTCAGCTGGGTCTGATTGACCGCTGGTATCACACGGCGTGCTTCGTGAGCCGCAGGGAGGAGCTGGTGTTTAAGCCCAATTACAGCGCCGCCCAGCTGAAGGGATTCAACGCGCTACGCGCCGAAGACAAGGAGGAGCTTAAGAAGAGGCTCCCTGCTGTCAAATCTGAGGGGTGAGATGACAAACGTTTAGTTTAGGGATTTGTTTCCTCGCCGATGTTCCTGCTACTCATCGTCCTGCAGCACAAGAAAATGTCCTTAAACGTGTCCCTGAAAGCGGTCATGGTGTATGCGTATAGGAAGGGGTTGACGGCGGAGTTTGCGTGCGACAGGATGATGGCGGTCAGCAGCAGCTCCAGCGGCACCGAGCAGCGAGGGCAGAGCAGCAGGAAGCAGTTGATGACATGAAGCGGGATCCAGCAGACCGCGAAGAGGAACAGAACAAGGAAGAGAGACGTCACCATTTTTATCTCTCGCCGCATGCTGGCCGTGGCTCTGATTTGACGCTCCGCCCCTTGGCCGACCTGCTCTGCCCCGACACGCCGCATCTGCTGCTTGACCGCAATGAAGATCCGAGCGTAGATGAGGAACATGGCGAGGAGCGGCGCGAGCACGCATGCAAAGAAGTTAAAGTAAACCATGTAGGTCATGTCCACCACCAGGACAAAGACGCAGTTGCCGGAATCGGGCGGCGTCCTGTGCCAGCCCATCAGCGGCACGAGCCCGATGAGGAAAGCCAGCAGCCACGTGGCGAGGATCACCAATACGGCGTTGCGAGGCGTCATCAGGACGCAGTAACGGAAGGGCATGAAGATGGCGATGTAGCGCTCCACGGCCACGGCCAGCAGGCTGAAGATGGAGCTCTGCGTGAACATGATCAAAACGCTCAGCATGAGCAGGCACAGGTAGAAGTTGTGACGCGGCAGACCAGCGTCGGTCAGGATGGCGCAGGGAATGGCGATCACTCCCACGCAGATGTCCGCCACCGCGAGCGACACCAAGTAGTAGTTGGTGACGGTGCGTAGCCGGCGGTTTAGAGCCACAGCGGCGCAGACGAGTAAATTACCGAAGGTGGATAAAATGGCGATGACGAGCTCAGCCGCCATGTACGGCCGGTTGGGGGACATGACCACGTCTGCAGGTGGCGGTGACGGAGAGGAGAAGGAGGTGAAGTTCAGCGAAGAGGAGGAATACTGACGGGAACTCTCCGACACGGCGGCGCCCTCCATGGTTTTCCTAAAGGAGAATAAGAATTAAGTAAAGCTGAATTATTGGGACAACATAAAGCAGCAGCTTCATCCCTCACCTCTAAACGTTAAGATCATGAGATCAAATCCGTGTTTTCCCACCAGCAGCTGTCCGGATGCAGGAAACGCATCAGGAGGAGGCTGATTTATACACGTCCCCTCAGATCAGGGAGCTTTTCTTCACACGGACTCTTTCTGGACCATCATTAACGTTGTGTTAATGGTCTCACGAGGAGGGAGAGGGCGCGTGATCCCATCAGCGGCGTCCGGGCGTGTACCGGCCTGTGTTTGTGTTTGTCCGACCACTGATGGGGCCCTGAGGACCTGGTTTAACGAATAAAGGTGTCAGATTCAGGCTTGTTTGTTCCCCATCATGGCCGCCGTCCTCTGTCCCTTTGCGACTCATTTAGGAAGTTAACGTGGATGTTTTGTTTTTCCTGTTCGTCCTTGTCGAGCCACAAAACAACTAAACTAAAGTTTTTACCCCCACAGGAAACGCAAAGGTGATGAGGTGGATGGAGCATCAAAAAAACTAAAGAAAGAGGAAGAGGATGAGAAGAATAAGCTTGAGGAGCAACTGAAAGTACTTTGTTTTGATTTGATTGTACTTTTTGGGGTGAACTTTCTCCATGAGCTTAACGATTCCCTTCATCTGCAGAGCCAAAGCCAGCTGGTTTGGGGAATCAAAGACAAGTTGAGGAAACATTGTTCAGTCAACGACATGAAGGAGCTGCTGATCGCAAACGCCCAGGACGTTCCCTCTGGAGAGTCCAACGTAAGAGAAGCTCCACTGGTGTTAATCTGGACTTTTTGTGGTGATTCTTTGGCTCAGAAATCACGTATCTCTCTAATATCGAGCTCAATTTCACCCGAGAGATTTGTTGTTGCTCAAGTCTTCTGAAGTCTAAGCGCTGTGTTTTTGTTGTCCTCTCAGGTGGTCGACTGCCTGGCCGACGGCATGGCCTTTGGTGCTCTGGAGGCCTGTAAGGAGTGTTACGGTCAGCTGGTGTTTAAAGGAGACGCTTATTACTGCACAGGGGACATTTCAGCCTGGACCAAGTGTGTGTTTAAAACCAGAACACCGGCACGCAAAGACTGGGTCACTCCCAAGGTGGGTCGCGTCGCCTCAGAAAGCGTTTATTTGGTCTTTCATTTGTGTTAATAAAGTCTTAAAGCCACACTATGCAACTTTTTCATATTTTTTAATCATGTTCTTGAGCCAGTATGTGCTAAAATGACCCTTTACAGGGTTACTGAACTGTCACTCAGATCCCTAGCGCCCTCTGTGGCCAGAATACAGCACTTGCAACTTCAGAGTGGCGGGCCGCTCCCTGCTGGACTTAGTAAAGTGGAGCTGACATACCTGGTGCTGCAGTCTGCTTCCAGCATGTTTCCTGCATGTTTTAGATCATGAACACAGCTGATTAGTTTGATTTAGTGATGAACCGCTCCTGTAGACACTAATGAAGGCTGAGGAGACGTTTCAGCAGTTAGATTAAGGTGTTAAAAAGACAGCGAGAACTAGGGGGTGCTAAAAACAGGCCAAACTGCCAAATGTTCCTTATGAGGTTTAAGCCGGAGGTGTTGGAGATGCAAAATGGAAAAAATAAAACAGAACAGCAGGTTTTCATCTGGAACTACGCTAAATTGGTACAAATGTTTCTTTTGTGAAAGGTTTTATGCGACTGGGTAAATGCAGCGTTCATGCAGATTTTTTGAAGATGATGGGTTTTGCAACAGCTGATGCTCGCTTTTCAGTTCAACTGTTTGGATAAAGGTTCGACTGGATTTTGTAAATTATGTTGGTGCCAATAAATAAAGGAGCTGATGGATCAGGAAATTGCAAAAGGGTCTTTATCCGGTTTTTCATTCATCTAATTTTGGCGGTTTTCATTAAAATCTCATTGAATCCTGTTTCAGGAATTCCATGAAGTCCCTTTCCTGAAGAAATTCAAGTTCAAGCGACAGGACAGGGCGTACCCCAGAGAGGCTCCGGCCCAAACCCTGACGGCAGCTAAAACCGAGCCGCAGCCAAGTGCGTCCAGCGGCCCGACGAAGCAAGGGCCAGAATCTGCTCCTTCAGGTCAGAGAAACCAGATGGTGTGTTTTTATTGTTCTGAATCTCATGATGGTTACATGACGTGTGTTTCCTGTCCTTTAGACAAACCTCTCACCGGTCTGAAGCTGCTGACTGTTGGCAAGCTGACGAAGAACAAAGATGACATAAAGGCTGCTGTAGAGGAGCTGGGAGGGAAGATCACCGGCACCGCCACTAAAGCCTTCCTCTGTCTCAGCTCTAAGAGTGAGTGTTTCCTGTTTCAGCCTCCTGGTGATGTTTGTCACTTCTGACACAAGCCTCGTGTTTTCAGAGGAGGTGGAGAAGATGGGTAAGAAGATGGAGGAAGCGAGGGATGCAGGTGTGCGCGTGGTGTCTGAAGACTTCCTCACGGACATCAAGTCATCAGGAAAAGCTCTTCAGGAGCTGGTCTCTCTGCACGCCATCTCACCCTGGGGAGCAGAGGTCAAAGTTGAAGCCCAGGCTTCATCTACTGCCTCCAAATCTGGAGCACCGGCTGGCAAGAGCTCCGGGAGGGTCAAGGAGGAGGAAGGTAATGTGGTTCTGGGATTATTAGCTGGCTGCTATGTTCAGTAAGTATTTCAGATTAAGAGAATAATTAAATATTTAATTCCAGGTGGAAGCAAATCCAAGAAGATGAAGCTCACGGTGAAAGGTGGAGCTGCTGTGGATCCCGACTCGGGTAATTCCTCAAACTGTTTATTCGTTTAGCAGAAGCTAACACGGAGAGAACACACACATGCTAACTCCACACACAAAGGCAACAGCCGGGATTTGAACGTCATTTTTGTTTCCCTCTGATTTTGATGGATGATTTGAACTCGTGTAGGTCTGGAGAACAGCGCCCACGTCCTGGAGCAGAGTGGGAAGATGTACAGCGCCACTCTGGGTCTCGTGGACATCGTCAGAGGGACAAACTCCTACTACAAGCTGCAGCTGCTGGAGGATGATGTACATAAACGGTAACGTCACCTGTTTGAGCCGAGCAGATTTGGTGCTTTTTATGCTCAACGGTTCCTCTGAAACATCTCTGTCCACCTGCCGTGTGCTTGTAGCTACTGGGTGTTCAGATCCTGGGGCAGAGTGGGAACCACCATCGGAGGCAACAAACTGGACAAATTCCCCGATAAAAACGCAGCGCTGGATAATTTCCTCAGCCTTTACAAGGAAAAAACGGGAAACAACTGGGGCGCCTCCAACTTCACTAAATATCCTAATAAGTTCTACCCGCTGGAGATCGACTATGGACAGGTACACACACACACACACACACACACACACCAGGGGACAAACTCAGACAGGTCAGGTGTTTGATGTTTTATTTTATTTCTGTTTTTTAGGACGAGGAGGCGGTGAAACAGCTGACAGCCACCGCTGGCACCAAGTCCAAACTGGCCAAACCCATTCAGGAACTGATCAAGATGATCTTTGACGTTGAAAGCATGAAAAAAGCCATGGTGGAGTTTGAAGTAAGACCCGTTTAACATTTCTTTCTGTCTCTAGGTGTGTTTCCATTGCCGGAACTTTTCTGGGACGGGGAAAAGACCGGGAGATTCGATGTCCCCGTCCTCTCAGCTGTTGTGGCTCTGTTCAAATTCAGCTCTCTCAGGACTTTGCAAAGATGTCAGCATATCATGACTGCTTCGGCAGTGAGTGATGTCACTGATCAGTGCCAGAAAGCATCCACAGTAACATAAAAAGCATTTATTCTGTCGAAGTTTATCATAATTTAATCCATTCAGAGGACGAGAGCAGCTGTGTGATGTAAAATGTGGCGTTCAATGACCAGAAGAAGCTCCGTTTCTTACACCGCTCTGAGAGACGACGTTGAATCAAGTCATATGTGGGGGAATTCCACCGTGTTTTCCAGTGTCTGGAGTTTCATTTTAAGCGTGATCGGTGCTTATTTTCGTTTGCTTCACCAGCAACTCTTCTAATTTTACTACTGCCAGTTGTTTTGGACGACATCTGCTGAGTTACAATCAATCAGCGTGAGTTAACCAAAAGTTCCACTCAGCGACTCCACCGGGCCTTTCCTAGTACCTACGCCTGATCAGGTACTCAGAAAGTTCCTGAAAACGGCCGTTCGGCTGGCCTGGTCAAGTGGAGACGCGCATGTCGGGAAGTTCCTATAAATTAACCCCAAAGTTCCGATAATGGAAATGCAACTTCTGTTTTAATAAGTTTGTGCAGCTTAGTCAGCATCAATTAGAAAGCGACCCTATTGAGTCTGTTTTCTTAATCCACAGCAAAACGGCAGATCAGATTTTTGCACTTTTACTGCAGATGAACAAAGTGATCCCTGTGAATAATTTTGACATTTTTATTTTCCCAGATTGACCTCCAGAAGATGCCTCTGGGTAAGCTGAGTAAAAGACAAATCCAGAGTGCCTACGCGCTCCTGACTGAAGTGCAGCAGGTTGGTTAAGATCAGCAACATTCATTCTGTCTTAATCAGGATTAAATGAGTGAATGTGATCCCTCTGCTGGTCACGGTTAAACTTCTAGGCCGTGTCGGACCGCGTCGCAGAGGCACAGATCCTGGATCTGTCCAATCGCTTCTACACACTAATACCTCACGACTTCGGCATGAAGAAGCCCCCCCTCCTTAACAACCTGGACTACATTCAGGTAAACATGTCCTTCATGTCCAGCTGTACAGATTCCCCTTTAAACACCTGTCCCACGCATCCCTGTCCAGGCGAGAGTGGAGATGTTGGACAACCTGCTGGACATCGAGGTGGCCTACAGCCTGTTGAGAGGAGGAGCTCAGGACAACGAGCACGACCCCATCGACATCAACTATGAGAAACTCAAAACCAAGATGGAGGTAAAGCGCTCTTGGATTAATGTAGCTAGCGTGTTTTTGTGTGGAAGTTTTTTTTTTCTAATGTGTAAAATTTCACAGGTTGTTGACAAAAGCACGCAGGAAGCAGAGATCATTATGGATTACGTTAAGAACACGCACGCTGCCACACACAACACGTACACGCTGGAAGTGCAAGAAGTGAGTTATTATGTAGTGAAAACTCCTATAAATGTATAATTATAAATCATAATTTAGTTTTAATCATTTCTGAACATCTTGAATGCATGTTAGCTTAGAAGAGATGTAATAAATGCGACCTTATTGTGCTTTTTTTTAAAGATCTTTAAAATTGTCCGTGAAGGAGAGCACCAACGCTTCCGTCCATTCGAGGAGCTACACAACCGACAGCTGCTGTGGCACGGCTCTCGCACCACGAACTACGCTGGAATCCTGTCTCAGGGTCTCCGTATCGCACCTCCAGAAGCTCCTGTGGTGCGTTTGTACATCTATAGAACAATAAATCCTAATTTGTATTATTTTCTTCTATCTTTGTGTTTTGTCACCTCACAAGCTTTCTGGTTTTGTCTCTCTAGACGGGCTACATGTTCGGCAAAGGTGTTTACTTCGCCGATATGGTGTCTAAGAGTGCCAACTACTGTCACACCTCACAGTCAGACCCCGTAGGTCTCATACTGCTGGCAGAGGTTGCCCTGGGCAACATGTAAGTGATGGTCTGAGCTTTTAAAAAGCACCATTTAAAATCACTTTATCGCTATGTAAATAAAGATTTTTTAAATTATTTTGAATGCAGGCACGAACTAAAGAAGGCCTCTCATATTACAAAGTTACCAAAGGGCAAACACAGTGTCAAAGGTGAGAAACCTGCAGATAAACACTCATTTTCCCTCTGATTCAATCATTATTTGTATTTTTTTGGTTGCGTTTATGGAAAAACTAACATTTTTGTAGATGTAACAGGAAATATCTTATAGATAATGCTAATTTTGGACAGAATTTGATGATTTTTTTGTTTTGGCTTTTTTAACCAGGTGTGGGTCGAACCGCTCCTGATCCAAATGCTACTGTCAACTTGAACGGCGTGCACGTGCCTCTGGGAAAAGGCGTCCACACTAACATCGATGACACAAGTCTGCTGTACAACGAGTATCCTTTGAGATCCATCCAGTTATTTCTTAGTGGGAACGTTTCACAGTAATCTCTTTATAATCACGCTTATAAACATGCACTCTATTATTTTGCATTTATTCTTTTGATTATTCCTGTTTTCTGCTTTCCTTAACCACCGCTCCAGGTACATCGTTTATGATGTGGCACAGGTAAACATGAAGTATCTCTTGAAGATCAAGTTTAATTACCAGACGTCCCTGTGGTAAATAAAAAGGCTGCGTTTGAAGAAAAACACCCTTTCTGCGTCCAAATGCCTGGACTCAGGAGTGATCTGTGAAATATTATATCACTTTACAGCTTTTTCATGGTTATGTTGCAGGCAGCCTTCATTAGGATCACTTTAATTTTGTAAAAGTGAAATCACAACTGGACAGTTGTAGAAAATACAAAGAAAAACAGGAAACCTCAGCCGATGATGGTTAACTGTTTCATGCTTGTAATTTGAGGCTTTTATTTGATCAGTTCTATAAAAGCTGTAGTTAATAAGCTTATAATAAATAAGATGTTACTGAATGTCTGCAAGGAGTTTTGAGTTGAGACCAGACTGAATAGTTGAATGGTTCTTTTCTGAAATAGCCTCGATGATACTGTCCAAGGTTTGACATGTACATATTTGTTTAGTTGTTTCTGTCTCAAGCCGTCTTCCAGAACTGTTCATGCAAAAATTGTGATTTTTTTTTTCTTCGTTCCATAAATCACAATAAAGCAGAGGACATGTAAAGACTGTTGTCTTTTTATGTTTTTGTTTTATTCTAGACAGAAATCAGCTCATAATCATTTCAGTGGTGTGTCCAGACCTTTGAAAATGGGGTGGCCCAGGTGGGGCCCTGGTTTATGCATGGGTGGCACCAATAGTTACACTTTTTTTTTTTTTGCATTCTAGTGAATTGGAATTCCACATTGTGCCATGACCATTTTCTCTATTCTTTGAGCTGTTTTGTGGTGGTTAGCAAGCCAATTATTGGTGCATTACTGCCACCAACTGGAGTGGAGTGGGACTGGGATCAATATGAAAAACTAATAAAAATAAATAATTCTGCCACCTACTGTTTTGGAGTTTATAACCCCAAGTCATTTGTGTAAAGTCGATTTAAATGGAACTCAGTGGGGTGGCCAATCAGATTCCAAGGGTGGCATCTGCCACCCCAGGCCACTCCCTGGACATGCCCCTGGATCATGTATTTACCTTTTTTTAAACATGTTGAAAGTAAATGATTTTGTGGAAGGTCAAAGGTTATGTCCATTCTTACAGTGTTCTTAGAATTGTTTCAAATCCTTGAAAATTCATACATTTTAGGATGATTTTAAAGTTTTTGAATTAAAACTAAATGAAGTTGTTACAGCACAATAGTGTTTTTGAGCATACATGTTCAGTTTAATTAATAATTAAGGTGGAAAACCTTAAATCTCACATTGAAAGTGCTTGAATTTGATTTTGGTTAAGGTGTAAAGCCCTGAAATTAACTAAAATACATGTAAAATGTGACTGCATGCTCACAAGGGATAAAAATTAGTTTAGCAACAACTATCATAAAACTACCTGATATGACTAAAAACATGTAAAGCACATAGACTAATTTAAATATTATAGAGGTCAAGAAAAACGCAAATTAAATCAAATGTGTGTTAATTCTGTGTCTGGGTGCTTGAATCCTAATTTTAGCGCTCCTTATTGTAAACAAAGGACATGTTCAGTGCGTCTGTGTGGAGCCGATGTTTAATAACCCCCTTTTTTCGAGCATAATTGTACCAATTTACAACAAAAAGATAGTATTTATATAAAGTAGACTTTGTAGTTTATAAGTCATAGTGACACGAAGTGACTTAGCGCCTGTTATTGTATTAGTTTGTTTATTTTTGTCTCAAATCGCCCTCCAGACGGATTTCCAACCCAGAATGCATTTTGACAAAGTCTTTGAAAAGCGGCGCGGCTAATTCAAGATGGCGGAGATGGACCAGCTGTTAGACGAGAGTGAGTAACAACACAAAATTCTGTCAGTTTTACGGCGTGAACAAGCAACGGATCTATTATAAAAAAGAGATAAACAGCAGACGAAACCAGAAAGGATCGTTTATAAGATGGTTATTGTAGGTTTTGGGTTTACTTTATAAGCCGCGTTTGGGTGTAGAAACCGGTCTAATGCTGGGCTAGCATCACGGGCTAACTGTAGCTAATACAGGAGTTGAAGAAGTTACTTTAGCTCAACTGGGTAAACAAATGTCGTTAGCTTAGCTGTGAGCTAACCGCTGCTAACCTTTGACTACAGCTACAATAACAAAGGGACTACCGCAACTATTAAGTCTATGTTTGTGTAATCAGGCTTAGTTTTTCCTCCTCTTTCTCCCCGAAAATGTCCCTTTTTCCCTAATAAGGCTTGTTAGCGCTTGTTACATGGTTACGTGTTTGCTGTTATTATTTATTGATTTGGCTTTTTACACTGAAATAATCGATCTAAATGAAGCTAATGTAGTTAGATATTATCTCCAGTTCACGATAGCATCAGCTCGTTTCGCCATGTCTGGTATTGCCTGTCAAGCTGATGTTTCGAGCCGTGCTTGACAGCTCAAACTTGGGAGAAAAGGCCTCTAAATCAACGGATCAACGGTTCTTTGATAGCATAAATAAAATTAGCATTTTACTCAAACATGGAGATATCTGATTTGCTACCTTTGTTGTCAGTGAAATGCATTTGGATCTGTTTGTTTTAGCTTGATAATAATGCTTATATACTGATGTTGCACAATTTCAAATCTTCCTTAGGCTCCTCAGCAGAGGCCCTCGTCAGTCTGAAAGGTATTTAATCAGTTTATTTATTTGTTTTTAATTAGCTGTTTGTACTATTAGCGATCTGGACTTAGATTTTTCACATAGCTATGTTTTTATCATTAAAAACATGAAACTTGATTGAGTCGATAGCCATATATGTGTACAACTCCTGGTTAAGAGTGGTTAGTATTCCTAAGCCCCTCACACACATGAAGCTGTGTATTATCCTCATAATACCAAGCTTATGACCTGCTCTGCCTGCATGCTTTTACGAGATAAAATCAGAGGTTCATTCATTCTTTTTAGTAATAAAAAGCACAAACTTGGTAAGAAAGCACCGTAAATCACTTGTGGATTGTGTATATTGTGCAAATTCATTGGGACTTTTTACAGAGGGCAGCTTGTCTAACACTCTGAATGAGAAGAACAGCTTCACTAGAGCTCACAACACCAGAGGACGACATTCATCTCTCACAATGGATGTGGTAATGATGATCAGTTTTAACATTTGTAATTAAGATGCCCTAGAAAAACGTTTATTATTATTTTGAACGCTAACATTACTGTTTCATAAAAACTTTAAAAGTTTGAGAAAATCTTAACGAAGGGCTTGCTTGAAGACACTTCAGAGGCGTAATTGAGATTTATCTAGAAATGGTTCTATTAAAACATTTTGATACTACTGAGAAAACTCCATATTTGTGTCTTCAGCCTACAAGGAGCTCTAAGAGAAGCCGTTTGTTTCGGGAGGAAGATGAATCGCCACAGCAGCGTCTCCCTTCCAGGTCCCCTCGGAGGAGCCAGAGGGTCTCCACTACACCACAGGTACGAGCGAAAATGTCTTTACGGGGGCTTAAAATCATCAAAAGTGCTTGAGTGTACATATACAAATTATTACACAAGAATAAATATTTCTTTGTAAAATAAGGAAGTGAAAGCGTTCTGAGCATGTGTTCATGCACGTAAGATGCAGGAAAATCTTGCCTTAACATTTATTTGGCAAAGGTGCAACCCTTGAACTACCCTAGAACTACGATCATGACTTGAGAGTTACTTTTGGGGATGTTTTTGATCATAAAAATAGTTTGTTGTTGCACTGAAACGGTTTGGGGTGTGAGTGACTTCAAGGAAGAGGAGTTGAACTTGGTCGACCCGTTCTGCAGCATTATATTGACATACTGCACACTAAAGCAACATTTTAGTGGATTTTATTCCAGCAAATTGGTTCATTCATTCCAGATTGTTAGTTGTCTAATTGCATCATTATGGCTTCGTGGCTCTTATGTATCTGCATGTGGATTGATGGTAGTTTTGCTTTTGTCTCTGCAGAAGTTTTCAAACATTATGACACCAGATAAGAAGGCTTCGCAGAAAATAGGGCTGAGACTGAGAAACCTCCTTAAACTACCCAAAGCTCACAAATGGTGCATCTATGAATGGTTCTATTCCAACATCGACAGGTAACGTCACACTTTGTTAAACATTTACACACAGGCTGATGAACACTTAGGAGATTTGCGTTGTTCTGTTTTATTCTCCACGTGTAGGTATAGTAACTTTAGTCAACCTGGATGTTCCAAACAACAAGTTAATTTGCTGTAATTTATTTCACTTTCAAAATAAAATCCCGTTGTTTCTTCTTCCAGACCTCTGTTTGAAGGTGACAATGAATTCTGCTTGTGCCTCAAGGAGTCTTTCCCCAACTTGAAAACAAGAAAACTGACAAGAGTTGAGTGGGGAACCATCAGGCGGCTGATGGGAAAACCTCGACGGTGCGCAGCGATCTCTACATTTTTGTTCTCCCGTGTGTCTCATCAGATCAGATCAAAGCCAGTCGATGTTACAGTGTTGGTTCTGTTGATGCATCCAGGTGTTCATCAGCATTCTTTGCTGAGGAGAGAACCGCGCTGAGACAGAAGCGGCAGAAAATGCGCCTTTTGCAGCAGAGGAAGCTGTCGGATGTGTCAAACTGCAAAGACCTTCCTGATGAAATCCCTCTGCCACTCATCATAGGGACAAAAGTCACTGGTAAGATCACCAGTTTCACACGTACTGATGATTCTGCAACATTTTATGACTTGTTAAAGGTGTGGTTCACTGAAAATAATCTGTCACTCTGAGTTTTTCATGCAGGATGAACATGAAAATAGTCTCCTCCACCTATCTCCTGCATTAGCTTCTGATAGAAAATAAACGATGAAACGCTAGGATTTAAAAATCCTGACAGATCTACGTCACACTGACTTAGCAATCATGGGCTCACTGATCTTGACTCACGACGGGGAAGGCTGTTGTTTTATTGTTCAGGAATCGGCAGCAGACGTGTCAGCTAGTTTATGCTAGCCATTAGCATTAGCAACTTCACCACACAGCAGCAGAACTCCTCTAGGCTTGTGTTATTAGTGGAGATAAAATATCAAAGTTGCAAGTCAGTGGTAGATTTGCGTTGATGTCCAAATATCAGGAAGTAAGACTCCAAAACCTGCAGTCTGAAGCTCCGCTGTGATATGGGTAAATTTTAGGTCCAGGAAATGGTGCACCAGTGTTTTTCTTCCCCAGAGTACAACTTACAAGACATTCATTCCTACTAGAGACCACTGCAAATGTATTGATTAAACAAGTGTTCCACTTCTTTAAAAAAAATGTCCGTGTCTATAGAAAATCCTTTTTACGGCTTAATTTGTAGAAACAAAGAAATTGTCTACTAATTTGTAGTTTTCACAAATTATCTGTGCTTTTACCTGTATTTAAAAATAAATATAGTTCTATTACCCAATCAGAAATCACCTTTTTGTCCAACAGCTCGCCTCCGAGGTGACCACGACGGCCTCTTCACAGGGCAGATTGATGCCGTCGACACCAGCGCTGCAACCTATCGCGTCACGTTTGACCGCAGTGGCCTGGGAACTCACACGGTGCCTGATTATGAAGTCTTGGTAAGCCCAGTAACTCCTTGTGTTGCCGTGGTAACATAGACCAGTACAATACTAATTGCAGAACTAAAAAAATTGGAATCACGGTTGTAATATTCCCTAATTTTTGTGCCTTTCAGAGCAACGAGCCCAATGAGACCATGCCCATCTCAGCCTTTGCACAGAAGCGTCGGTCAACACGGTACATCCAGAACCTCCTGAGTCCTCCCAGAGAACCCTACCCGTCTGTTACCACCCCTGTTCACATGGTAGGGTACAAAACACACCTAGAGGACATTTGCAATTGTCAGTGTCGATAAATGACTTGAGTTTGTTTTTGCTAACAGGACAATGATCCACTCATGAGCCCTTCACCATGGAGGAACAAGCTGCCTGGCGCTGAGGGAGATACACTGGGAGGATTTCCTGTTAAATTCCTGGTCCAAGTCGTAAGTTTATCCTGTCAAATGGATCCCATCTTAAAAAAATCGGCGTTTTCTTTTCCCAACATTCTTGTTTTTTCTGGGTTTTTGTAGACGAGGTTGTCTAAAATCCTCATGATCAAAAAGGAGCACATCAAGCACTTAAAGGAAATGAACACAGAAGCTGAGAAACTGGTAAAACTCATCAAATCAAATTAGATTTCTTCTAAAATGCGTTCAGCAACCCTGACTCGGCTCGATGCGTGCTTTGTGTATGCAGAAGTCGTACTCGTTGCCCATTGACCTGGATTTTCAGAAGCGGTATGCTACCACCGTCCTGGAGCTGGAGCAGCTCAATAAAGATCTGAACAAAGTTCTTCATGAAGTTCAGCAGTTCTGCTGTGACGTAAGTATAAGAATACACCTTTATACCATCAACCGTCCTGCCAAGTGTGCTGATTATACTTTTTTTTTTGTTTCCAGCTCGCTCCAGATCAGGGCATGGTTCCAGCCGACCATCCCACGGAGCTGCGGCGGCGTTGTGAAGAAGAGGCCCAGCAGATGGTGCAGCAGAGCGGGACAAACCCCAGCCTCACGCACCTCATCTCCCGCCTGACCGCTCTGCTCCTACAGATAAAGGTAGAGGAGGCGACGGTTGTTTTTATGCTCTCAGGTTGCAGAATCACGCTAAATGCGCTCGTCTCCTTTGGTTGTTTCAGTGTCTGGCAGACGGAGGAGATCTGAATTCATTTGAGTTTAAATCTTTAACAGACTCACTTAATGACATCAAAGCTTCGATAGATCCCTCCAACCTCAGGTAAGCCGCTGAAGTGTCATCCACTTTTAACAAAACGTGTTCTTTGTCTGTTTGTTTTTACTTATTTTTCTTCTTGTTTTCTAGTTGCTTTCAGAATAACGTTGAGATCCACGTGGCACACATCCAGAGTGGTCTGAGTCAGCTGGGCAACCTGCATGCATTTGCTGCCAACAACACCAATGCAGTCTGAGTACATGCACCGCCCCGAAACACACACTCACACACACACACAGGTGCATGCATATAGAAGTGCAGCCCCTTAACTTTGAGATGGTGCTTTTACTCAAACTGAAAGACACTTTGACATCGTGGATTACCTTCATATCTGAGTTTCGATGGAATTCTGCCCAGAATCGTGAGGTTTTTGGACTAAACGGAGACGTGCCGTCATGTATTTTATCCACCTTTTTATAATACAACAATGTTTGTGCAACCACCTGACCACAAGCCTGAAACAGTCTCTACCTACCCCTCTCTTTCTGCCACAATCCACATGTTCAGAGTCGCATTATTTATTGGTTCCACGTGCCAAACATTGATTCTAATCGTTTTTATTGTTCATATTTATTTATATTGGTAGATGTGTGCGGTTATAAAATAATATCCCAAGTTCCCTCTCCATGTGAGTGTTCTGTTCTGTTCGTAAGCACAAGGGGAAGCTAAAGAATCTTTTATAAAGCTGTTTATTGTAGATATTTGTACAATGTCTCTGATTACCAGGACTGTTAACATTTCTGCTGTATACTCAGAAATATGTGTTTTTAATTTTGTGAGCACTGAAAAAAGGACAAAAATGTATTTTTCTAAAGAACTCTTGGGTTTTGATGCATTTTAATCCTGAAGATAGTAGTATTCCCCCCTTCAGCATGTCTGCTGCTGCAGCACACACACACACACACACACACACAGCCTGCATCACTGAGATAACCCTAAAAATTTCAACTTATAGGACTTTGCTAGAGGATCTCCTTTTTTCAGGTTTGTAAAATTGTAAATGAGCGCCTGCGGGCGTCTGTATATAAATGTTTCCCTTGTTTTATATTAAACATAATATTGCAACACTGGTTTTGTTTGCATTTATTCACAAATAGATTTTAGGTCGTACAAATTAACAGTTTCTGTTTTTATTAATGTTTCAAACATTCTTATTACAATGAAATAAATACTGGTTCATGAAAAACAAACGTCACATAAAGCTACTGAAGTTAGCCATGGCCTCGTTCTCCCACTCAGAATCAGAATCGATGGCGTCCTCTTCTTCTGTGGTTTGGATCTGAGAGAAGGGGCTGAAGCTCTCCGCGGCTCTCGGCTGTGAATACTGCATTTGGCATCCGTTGTCTTTTGGGGATAACCTGTGGAAGTTACTTTGGGTCGGAATGGGAGGAATCACAACTTTCATCTCTGGTCCAATGGTTTTATTGGGTGGGAAATTTTCATACTCCGTCAGAACCTTTGGGTCCTGGTTGCCAGTCGTGTTGGCTTCCATATTTGGATAAAAATGGACGCCACAGCTTGGGATCGTCAGTCCGGTTTGGTTTTGCTGCGTCTGTTCAGTCATCATTCGGCTTCCCTTTCTGTCGTAGATGCAGGAAAACTGTGGGTGTGCAAAGCTGCTGGGTTTGGGTGGAAGGGCGGTGCTGTTGTCCTCAGCGCTGTGGTACATCGTTGGCCTAAAAGCTCCTATCCTTTGCATCTGTGTGGCATGGCTGCTGTTGTAAACTGTAAAAATATCAAAAACAGCATCGAGAAGGATTAGTTTTACCCCTTTCTTCATTGCAGGAATTGAAACTTAGATGTGAGGGAAAGTAAAACAGAAAAGTGGGAAAACTAAATGCACCATTCTGGAGTTGAGCAACAGGATCAGCTGTTGGTGTGTTGGGTGCCTTCTTGGGGGCTGATGTGCCAACTTGACGACGAGACTTGGCCCTTCTGTTCTGAAACCACACCTAAGATGACAAAAAAAAAACACATGAAATTTTGTGTTTTGTTAAATTTAACTCCTAAATTTGAGCCTGTTGAGCTTCATGGATGCAAAAGCTGCATTTACCTGAATTCTGGCCTCTTGCAGCCCCGTCAGGGCCCCCAGCTGCTCTCTTAGATAGATGTCAGGGTATTTGATGTCAGAGTAAAAGTTTTCCAGCACTTGGAGTTGCTCTTGGGTAAAGTTGGTCCTCTTTCTCCTGTGCGTTTGGACCACATTGCTCTTTGGCTTCGGAGGAGAGACTCTAAAGTCTGAAACAAAACAAAACACGTGCGTAAAATGCGCACAGCTCCAAGACTGACACTAGATTCCCAGAAAAAAGAGTTTTATCTGTAAAGTTTAAAGAAAGATCGTGTCTAACCTGGATCCAACGTGTTGTTTTTCTGATGAGGTCCTAACTGGGACATCAGGAAAGAGTTCAGATCCCCAGCGCGCGTGGTCCCGTGAACCGCAGACATGATGATGATCCTCCACCAGTGATCTCCGGCGACTGACTGAGACCGAGAGCCGTGTGCTCATTTGAATTAAATCCTCCCGCGATCAAAGCTAGGCTACGTGTGAATGGGCCGACCATGGAGGCCGACTGGCACCGAGCGGCCGTCCCGCGCAGCCGCCTCAGACGTCTGCGGGCCCGCTGAGGTGTGAAGGCATCACACCTGGAGCTGTGGAGAGGCAGCGCGTCTGTTTGGAGAAGTTTGAATGGCAGCTGGGCTCAATACACATCATCAGGAATAAAATAACAAAACATCATTTATCCGCTTTGGAACGAGAGGAGCAGCAATGGACCAAAACGGAAACAGTCTGGACAAGAAAAAAGTTCAAAGGTTTTCAGAAATGGGTCAGAATATTTGAGTTTTTATAAATCTGTAGCCGATTTAATTTACCAACACAAATAAATCCATCAAATACTGTATCTAAAGAAAGATAGGCATATAACATCCTCACAGGGGAGTTTTAAAATTACTTTAGAATATTAACAAAGTCAGTTTGTTTGAATTATCTGGAATAAACTAATGTCTCAAACTAGAGAAAAGGATTATTCTGGGATTTCCCTATTGAGGTCATTAGTTTCACTGCAGGGGCACTGGTTGTACACAAAATATAACAGATTAGAAATCACTTTTAGCCTCCTTAAAGTAAAAAACGGTTTCGTTTTATGGTAAATTTGATAACACTTAGCTCCAGTAAATAGAGTATTTGTTGCCTGTCTTGACTATAAATTTGACTTTTTCCAGTTATTTCTACAGATCAGATTTTGTCTATACTTAATTGTCCAAAAATTATTCTTTAAAATAAAAAACTCCTTATAGGCATTCTCTCAGGTTTCTATGGAAGCCCATTCCCACCTCTCAGATTAAAAAATATATAAATTATCTCATAATTATAACTTAGCTATCTCATAAAGTCATAATTATGAGATAATTTTTTATCTGAGAGACGGGAATGGGCTTCCATAAAACCTGAGAGCATGCCTATAAGGAGTTTTTTATTTTTAAATAATCATTTATGACTTAGCTATCATAATTATGAGATACTAAGTCATAATTATGATGAGATATTTTTTATCTGGGAATGGGCTTCCATAGATTTCCACCTCCTGTCACCTTTCAGTGGCAACAAATTCCATTTCAATACACAAACCTAAGTTTTAAAGTAACCAATAGGGGAAGGGCATTGTTATTGTAAATGCATCTTTATTTGAGTCAAAGGGGATCAGGTCAACACTAATGTTTTGTTTGGACAAGATTAGCAACAGTAGGTAGCAACATCTGATATTTTATAGCAGTTTAATTAATAAATGAAGCTTTAGTACTCCTGAACAGTATTCAGACTTTTTGTGAGGTTATATATATATATATATATATATATATATATATATGTATATAATTTAAATTATGCAGCTCTAACTGTGGTTGAGTCACTGACATAACACATTTTATAAGATTAAGACATACGAACATTTTTTATTGTCTTTATGTTGCTGGAACGTAACAAAATTGCAGGAGTGTCCTCTGTGATAGAGAAAGAAAGCAAGTAAAACAGCAAAACCAAAACAAACAGAACAGCTGTGTTATAAAAAGCTTATTCTACCACTAACATCTCATCTGAAAGTGTCTGTATCATTCCACATCCACGTTAGTGTTTATTGATCCCACGTGCAGGTTTAGTTTAGGTGGACGAGGTTGTTGGTTGGGTCATTCGCAGCTCGACGGGTCGTCGTGTCTGAAAGGCCCAGATGGGTATTGGCTACAGGACATAGCATATAGCTATGCTAAAATCAAAGTGTTATAGTTCCTGCTCTGATGGTGAGAAATCCTCCTGAAAGCTGAGGCATATCAAACAAACAATTCACTCCTCCTATGCTAATTTGCAGAGACAGAACAAGACCAGAGAAAAACACAAGGTCAGCAATGCAACTGCAGATTTGCAATATGCATTTACATTTACTTTTCCATTTTTATCTTATAGAGATAAAAAGTAGATGCATTTTGTTATCTAGGTCCTGTTAAAACAAACAAACTGCAGTTCAAATGTGGATTACCAGCCATTTCCAGTAAGGAGCTGCCTCTGAATCTAAAAAACAAACACATGCTCACACATTTAAAGACTCGGCCAACAATCTGGCCTGAGTGACCATTATTTATTTTATTTTATTCAGCAGACAGACCGGTATGTTTTCCACAAAAGTTTACAAAGATATGTTAAAATGCCCACTGTCATCAGGGCAGGCTTGAATATTTAAGTGGCTTCTTTTTTCAAACGGATCACACATGCTATGTAAAAACACAAAAATAGGAAATTTGAATGTTGGATTTAGACAGAAAATGACACAAAGCAAAAATTAAACCATACAAATGAAATTGCTTGTTGTTTTTGGCCTTTAATTACGTAACTTTCAGATATTTTACGTGAAATTTTAATCCATTTTATTTTTATCGGCTTTATAATCACTTTGTGGTTGTTTGGTGGCCCAGTTGTTTTGTGTCACAAGTGATGTCTCATTTTGGTTGTTTTCGTGGTCATTTTATGCAACTTTAAATATTTTTTATTTACGCTAGGGTTATTTTGAAGTTAAATTGCCACATTTTACCTTTAAACTGTTGCTTTCAAAAAGTGTTTTTCTTTAAAGTATTTTTTCACCGTATCTTTGGGGTCATTTTTTTATCAGTCTTATGTAATTAGTATGGAAACCCATTCCCGCCACTCTGATTTCAAAAATAAAATTTAACTCATAATTATGATAGCTAAGTCATAATAATGAGATACTATCTCATTATTATGAAAATGCTAAGTCATAATTATGAGATTTTTTTTTAATCAAAGTGGCGAGAATGGGCTTCCATAAATTTTATATTTCCTATTTGAATATTTTTTGTATTCCTTTTTTTTTCCATTTCTCATCTTTTTTTGGTCTGTTTTTGTGTTTTCTCTGTATTTGGGCAGGTATATTCTACTGCTTGTGTGTTTCCTGTCCTCTTAACCCCCAGCAGTTGGAGGCAGATGGCTGCCCATCCTGGGGCTTGTCCTCCTGAAGGTTTGTTCCTGTTAAAAGGGAATTTTTCATCACCAATTTGGCTCAAGATGGGGACTGGATCCAAATGAAGGTTCATTGCAATCAATTTGGCATTTTAGCTTTAATTCACTAAATCTGGTTATTCTGAATTGCATAATATTTACTTAAAATTGGGCAAAATTTACTTGGATTTAGAATTGGAATTACATGGGTGAATTGGATCACATAAAATTGAATTTGAATTGGACAGGTTTTTTTTTCCATGTGTCTAATATTGTTTTTAATATATACTGATATATTTATGATTATTTATCAGATAAGCCCATAAGCAGAGCAGTTCTGTAAAAACAAACGATTCAATTTGCGTATTTTTTTCTCTTGTCTTTGTATATTTGTGCCGGTTCATTAAATATATTAATTTTATTTACAAAAAATAAACGGGTATATAGTTATAAATAAATAAATAAATAAAAGACCCAGGTCGAGTGTGTGGTCCACAGGGGTTAACGCTTTGTCACTTTTTAAATAGAGATAAAACGGAACTTCCGGCAGCTTTAACCGGAAGTAAGTACGTGGCCGCTTCAGCTGACAGTCTACATGATGGCGACAGAGGTTCAGAGCGGCGACCTCAACAGCGCTACGTCCAGCCGGCTCGAAGTTTCCATCGATGGCCTCACCCTCAGTCCAGACCCGGAGGGCGAGGAGAGCCCGCTCGAGGAGCCGAACCCCGTCCCCTCGGAACCAGAGACCGATACGCCGGGTGCCGACGGAGGTGAAGATGGAGAGAAATCTGCCATAGAAAGGAAATGGGGCTTTCCTTTGCAGGAGCTGTACGGAATGGCCCTTAAATTTTTCAAAGGTATTTTACATTTTCAGAAACCTTAACGAGTCCGGTCCGAATAAAGAGCTGGTGTTTAAAATGGGTGTTATTATATTCTGAGGCCAGTCTTTCTCGCCCTGGTTGGTGTTTAAAGTTAGCATGTTGCTAACATTAGCTGCTAACTGTCACCACCAGTCGCATTACATTAGCTTTCAGACATGTTAGCTAGCTATGAATGGGCTAAACGCATTTTAAACGGTCGAGTAGCTTTTATTCACGTACACGTGTCTTTGACACGCTGTCAGTCATTTCATTAATACGACTATTTTCTTGCTTCCGTGTATCCAAACACAACTAATGAGACTGATCCATCTAAAATTAATTTTGTCGTCACGTAGTTAAAGAGTCTGATTTAAAGCCAAACTAGTCTTAATCCCATTACTGTCCCTCACAACCAACTATGGTATAATAACATCTATGCTGTTGAACATGTCTCCCATTTAAAATTCCTCAGTAGTCACATGATCATTTTTGCTAGATAAACAGTTGTGTGTAGATCACTATTTCTGAGAGACTCAAAGCTGTTTTTACTACTTCACAGCGACAGTACAAACAGGTTTGGGGTTTGTTGCTATTCTGCACATTAGAAATCTCTGCTTTGTATTTCTTGTTGGTGTGTCAGGTAAGGGTGAGGTGTAATTGTTTACTTACCGGAGCATTAATCTTCTATGTAGTTTGGCACAATTGTCTGAGAGCCTGACACCAGAATTAAACAGTTCCTGATTTGGGGGAGTATTATTGGTTTTAAAAAAGGGGGGACATGGTCACACTACTGTCAAACATTATATTTCATGTTTTTTCCTCGGTCATTTTGCTTTACCAGTTGTGTTTTTATTGCAAAATTCTGGTGCATGGTGGAGTGTGGGTGGACCTTCATAAGCAAATGAATGCAAATGAATTTCCTCCATATTTTTGCTCTTTGCTCATAGACAAAGACGGCAAGGCCTTCCACCCGACTTATGAAGAGAAACTCCGACTGGTGGCCCTTCACAAACAAGTGCTGCTGGGCCCTTATAATCCTGATGCTTCACCAGAAGTTGGCTTCTTTGATGTCTTGGGAAATGACCGCAGGTAACCCCAGCCAACAGCTTTATTTCCCATTTGTGATTATGTATTTTATATTAATACTATTTGAAGGAAATCAGTTATTTTGTTAGTGTAGTATTGTTGTTGTATTTGTGTTTATTTTCATGTTCTGGCTGCAGGAAAGAGTGGGCTTCCCTAGGAAACATGGAGAAGGAAGAGGCTATGGTGGAGTTTGTCAAGCTACTGAACCAGTGCTGTAACCTCTTTGCTCCTTATGTCATATCACACAAGATCGAAAGGGAAGAGCAAGAGAGGAAAAGGTAAAGAGCATGGATTTAACCAGATCTCTACTCCTGCTGGTCAAATGGGTGACGAACCCTCCAAGAATTTGAAATAATTGAATTTCTGACACGTTTTGTTGCTTGATTTTGTTTAGTTTTTACGCTAAATGTGTTTTTATATTTGTTCTTTTTTTAGGAAAGAAGAGGAGGAGCGATTAAGGTTAGAGGAGGAGGAAAGGGAGCGACAGAGGCAGGAAGAAGAAAGACGGAGACTCGAAGAGGAGGAAAGGCTGAGACGAGAGGAGGAGGAGAGGAGACAAGTGGAGGAGGAGAGGCTGCGGATTGAGCAGCAGAAGTATGTGTTATTGAGATGTTTGTGCAAAATCAGCAAGGTCACTGATTTTATTTAGCTTTAGAAGCTTGCAGGTTCTGTGTCAAGTAGGTCACTTCAGGAGTGTCTACATGAGGCTGAAACAACTTCCTGCTCTATTTCTTGTATCTCTGAGCTTCCCAAGTTAACCCTTCTGTTGCTTTAACCAGACAACAGATCATGGCGGCGTTGAACGCTCAGACAGCAGTGCAGTTCCAACAGTATGCTGCACAGCAGTACCCCAATAGCCCGGAGCAACAGCTGAGCCTTATCCGCCAGCTTCAGGAGCAGCACTACCAGCAGTACATGCAGCAGCTTTACCAGGTCCAGCTGGCCCAGCAGCAGGTAGGACGTTGGCTCACAGCGGCTGAGATTCCACAGACGTAGATATGACTCCAGTTTTATCATAATCGGATTGATTGATGGATTTTTAAAAGTTTTTGGCTAAATGCGTCATAAAGATTAACTTTGATCATTGAGATTCTCGTGCCATCCTTTTCTTGTCCCAGGCGGCCTTACAGAAGCAGCATCAGGTGGATTCAGGGGTGCAGGGCACCCTGGATTCTAATGGCGGGGAGCCTATTTCTGCCTCAGCAGCTGGACACCTGAGTTCGGCTTCACCACTTCACAGCGCGGAAGCTCCTACCGTCAATGGAGGCCAGTCGGACTCCTACTCGGAGAGCATGGATCGGGAGCCTGAGCCTGAGGCTGCAGAGGAGGTCTCAGAAAACGGACCTTTATTAGGTCTGTGGGTGTAGCTTTGTCTCTGATTTTGTTGTAATCTGGAAAGCAGGAAGGCCACATCCACAAACACCACTTCTCTGTTATAGTTTGACATTTCACTTTATAAATCCTGGAGGAAAATGAAAGGAAATACATTTTTTTATTGTATTAGTAAAACGTCTCCTTCTCTTTGGCCCCAACAGACTCCCCACCAGTTATAGCTGCTCCTTCCATGTGGACACGGCCACAGATCAAGGACTTCAAGGAGAAGATCCGCCAGGATCCAGACAGCGTGATCACGGTGGGGCGTGGCGAGGTGGTCACAGTGCGTGTCCCCACCCACGAAGAAGGATCTTACCTGTTCTGGGAGTTTGCCACAGACTATTACGACATTGGCTTTGGGGTGTTCTTTGAGTGGACAGATGCAGCTTCTGCTTCAGTCAGCGTGCACGTGTCGGAGTCCAGTGAAGAAGACGAGGAGGAAGAAGGTAATTGATTTCTGGGAGACATATGGAATAGGCAGGGTTAGGGTTTTCTTAAATCAACGTTAGGATCCAGTCTGTTTGGGTCTTTTCCTCAACATGGTTCTTGTGCCCACAGGTGATCCTTCCAACGAAGAGAAGGCGAAGAAGGAGACGGGGAAGCCACACGTGGATGAGATTGTGCCGGTTTACCGGCGGGACTGTCACGAGGAGGTTTACGCCGGCAGCCACCAGTACCCCGGCCGCGGAGTCTACCTGCTCAAGTTTGACAACTCGTATTCACTCTGGCGCTCCAAGAGTGTTTACTACAGAGTCTACTACACCAGATAAGCCTGAATAAAGATAGGGGGAGAGCCGAGGAGGGAATTTTTGTTTGTATTTGTGTGAGAAGGCAGCCTGTGTGTGTGTGTGTGTGTGTGTGTGTGTGTGTGTGTGTGTGTGTGTGTGTGTGTGTGTATGTGTGTGTGTGTGTGTGTGTGTGTGTGAGAGAGAGAGAAGGGAAAGTTGATTCATTATGGACAAAAACCACCAGAAGGTGACACACATCTGGAGCCCCTTTTTGAAGATTGGACTACTTTGTGTGTGTGTGTGTGTCTACATACCATCATAAAACCCCTGGGAGAAGAGTGTATTGCTGTTGTAACATCACTACCTGTCCTTGCTGCACTCACACACCAAGCTGTAGGATTGTCCTTAACTTGCATTTGACCACTTTTCCCCAGCCGGGCTCCTCGGGTTCTAGACCAGGCTCCGCTCGGCCCGGCTCAGTCCAACCTGGCTTCGTGGCTGCCTGTGCCCTGACTGACTCTCACAACCATGAACGGAAACTTGGGTATGTCCAACACTGTGAGCCAACGCTTCAAGTTTGGAAATAGTGGTTGTTCGTCCTGCAAGAACACAGACAATGTAGGAAATGAAGTGATGTTGCAGATGTGCTTCATAACACTATGCCTTTCACACAAGACCACCTGGTCTTTGCTTTATTATGAAACATCAGTCCACTCAAATATGATCTTTCTTTTTGTTGTGAAGCATTCGTGCGTTCTGTTCTTTAACCAACATGCTTACATAAAGTTCTGAGAGGCAAAAACTGGTCTTTTTGGGCTTTCCTGCACAGAAATCCTCACCTTTATGAGTTAAATACGACCTGACGGGCAGCAGAAGTTGGAAAAGCCGCTGCCAGATTTTATGAAGGACAGTCTAGAAGTCATTTATTTACACAATCAGCTGCTCATGTTCTTTTAAACATCAGTTCTTCACCCAAAAATTACTTCGGGAGGGATTTGGTTTATTTTATGCATCCGTGGGGTTCTGGCGTGCTAGCGACACTTGCTAATAGGCGGATCTATATTTTGTGGGTCATGACACACTGTTACGTTTGTGCATTGTTCTGGAATCCATAAAACTAAACACCGTTCCATTTCTTTTTTTACATTTTTTTGGTTCTTCCTGCCATGATTTGCCTCATGTTATCAGTCATCTCAGTTTTTCTGTGAGTAAACTGGCCTTTTCCTGCTAACAAACATATGCTTCCGTATTCGAGGTGCTGCCACCATTAATCGGTCTCATTTGTGCATCACATGTGTTACCTGTTCTGTATGAACCGTTTTCTGAACGATTTGGGGGGGATTGTGTTTTTTTCTCTTTTTTAAATCAAATTTAGCATTTATTTTGTGTGTACATGTAGTATAATTCCTACACCTGGTTCTGATTTGGTATTATTTTCACCATCTATAATTAAGTCAATTCCATTCCCTTCCCACTCCACAGATATGATTCAAGTTTCTGTTCACTAATTGGTTTGATTTGTTCGAGCCTTGTATGTAAATATTCTATAAATAGGTTTATGTATGGGGTTTTCAGATATGGAAGAAGGCTGTGGTTTTGCAAATTAACTTGCACTGTATTATAAGGTGAAAGATTTTTGTTTTACCCCGTAACTCATTAAAGGTATGAAACTGTAAGACCCTATTGGTATGACAGACTTTTTTCTTATTGTTTTTGTTTATTTCAGAACTCTTATAAATTGCAAAAATCTTTTTGGGCGTATATTTAATCTTGATTAAACTTATCTTCCTCTCTAGAGTGGTTTGCTTTGTTATTTTAACTTCTCATAACTGCATTGTGGTCATTTTTTCAGTTCAAGTGATTAAGTAACCTTAATCAGACCGTTTTGCTTCCTGTTATGTTCAGATTTCACTTTCAGAGCATTATAATTTTTAATCAAAGTAGGTCATGTTAAGAATGCGAGGACACAACAAAACCCCCAGCTCAGTAGGCATGAAAAGCATCCTAATTGCATAACATGTTTAAATCAACATTGTGCTGTCCACAGATGTGCCTGCATATAAAATGGAAATAGTTGAACCAGTTAATTAACGGACTGATTTATTTATCTATAAATGGTTCAAATCAAAATTAAACTTATAACTGGAAGCTGGATTTTGCTTTATTTTTGTTTTCTAAGACTACTTACTAATAAATACACCTTTTTCTTAACTTAAGCTTTTATTTGCAGTCTGTAGCTTCACGATCTCTCTGGCAGACCTGGTTATGACAGGGCTGCAGGACATATGTCTACCCTTCTTGGAGTCAGCTCTGCAGACAGACTGGTTTGGTGTGGGCTTGGCGCCCTCTTGTGGTCTAGCTGGGGTACTATAGGATTTTCACTTGTGAACTGATTTCTGATGGCTGTAGGTGACGTCTGTCTCTCTATATATACAGTCTTTGGTCTCTCCTGGTGTGAGGCAACAGTGCTTGCAACCATGCAGCCCCCAAAATGCATTCAAAACATTAAATTTCACACCATACCTTTCTTTTTTTGATAGCTGCTACTGGTTATCTTAGCCAGGTCTCTGTTGAAAAAGATATTTTTAATCTCAAAGGGATCGTTCTGGGTATGTGGGTAAAGATAAAAGTTTTAAAATTCACTGCTTTGAAATTGTAAACAATTTAATTTAGATTATTCTTTCTGATATGCATTTTTCTGTCTTGCACTGCACTTTTTGGAGGTGTTTTTATTTATTTTTGCTATTTTTAAGGCTTGATTTGCATGAGACAAAAACAGTGTATCATTCAATGAAAAAGGGACTAAATGTTTAATTTTTTGATTATTGAATCTGATACCAAAACAAAAAAGGCTTTGTATTTCATACTTTTGATTTTAGGATCAGAAATCACATTTGGTATGAAAAAAATCTGAGATTTTGTTTTTAAGACTTCCCTAGTGTCGTCCTCACCAATTTCCTGTTCAACACATTTTCTGCTGATCGAAGGACAAATGAGGATCTTACTCATGTGACAGGATGCTCAACTTTGCTGTGATTGATTTTCCATGATTCACACCATGTCACAATTGATTTCACCAGCCTTTTACTCTAGAATATTGAGTAATTTAACCCGTTGCTACATAACACATCTTTGCTTGGAAGGAAGCAAAAATGGGAAGATTTCCAGTTTGCTGACTCATGAGAAAACTGACTTTAATGGGTAGAAAGTCGGTTTGGGTCTAGTTGCAGTGTTCACTAACAGACAACAGGGGGCGCACTAGAAATAGCAGTCTGGAAACTGGACATTCAGGACTTTTTGCTTTAGTAAGAAAAACACAGCTGGAGTTAATGAATGTCGTTTTTCTGCCATTTAGAATTTATTGGAGGAGTTAAATTTTTAAAGTTCAACTAAACTAATTTCGCCAGGTACTGTTGTGTTCTATTAAAACCGTTTAATTGTAAATGTACAAACGATATGAGTAGCTTAAGCTAGTGACTATTTGTTGTCAACATTAGCTTAAAGCTACACATGTTGCTTGCATTGTTTTCTAAAACCACTGGTGAACAATACGATATAATTGTAAGTTTAACAGTCACGCTTATCACGTAATTTACAACTATAATATTCTGGATTTAATATTTTTTGACTAAAACTAAGCTAATTGCTAGATAATTGCTAACTAATGGGCTGTGGCGGCCATATTGAATAACTAGTCACAAAGGAAGTAAACTGTTTAATATTTTACGGTTCATTTAACATTATTGATACCTATTATTGTATATATTTTTCTTTTTTTTTCCTTAATTGGCATTCTGTTTTTCCTACATCTTAGTTAATAGTTTATGTGCTTCGCTTTCAAAAGGGAAAATGCGCTCTAAAATGTTCACACTCCAGTCCGTGATATTTCTCATATCTTGGACAAATCCGCTCCGGGTTTTTCTTGAAGCTCTCTTCGAAGGAGGGCAGGTAAGCCGCTCCCGCTCCAGTTGCCACAGGTGGTTTTTGGTTATTTCCGTGTTTTTATTCGCTCTCTCCCCCTACTTTTCCTGGTGTTTTTTTTCCTGCAGCCTGCACTATGTCTGGATGAATTTGAATAGACTTTGAGAGGCAACGTCTCCGGTGTACAGCAGCAGCAGTAGCACAAAGTCCCATGCTTTGGAAAACAATAAGATATGGCGGGATTGAGGGAATATTCTCCCTCGACAAGAAAAAGGATCGCAGGAATGCGGCCTTTCTCGGAGTTGTGTTAAAGTTTGTTTTATTTTTGTGAATCTTTTCGGACTTGTTGAAGTTATATATTTGAATATGCCCTTTCACCAGAGGACTGTTGAGCCGCGCCGTGTGAGTAGATTATCGGCGAGGGAAAGCTGGAAACCGAGAGAGGAACCCGGGAGACGCAAACTGCGGAAACCTGTTTTGTTCTCGTCTGCAGACGAGGTTAGCTGTCATACACTGACCAGCATAATCCAGCAGCTTTCCGATCTCTCCCGACATGCCAGCGACATCTTCCTGGACATTGAAATGGAGGCAGGGATGGTGTTCAGGAGATCCTGCAGGATCCAGGGACGGCTGCACAATCTGCAGAATCAAGTCCTCCAGTTGGATCCAAAGAAAGTGAAAATCCGTAAGTTTTACTAACACTTAAAGCTCCCACAAGCATTATGCATGGATATAAATGTTTCATATAAATGAACTTTTATGTATTTTTTAACTGAGACAAATAAAACATCTAAATATGAGACAGGTGCCCCTGAGAGGCACGTCAGATCCAAGGTGGCTGTCACATTCTGACAAAAAAGTGACCTGTGTCCCCTGAACACATGGCTGTCTTTTGTTTTTATTCAGACTCATGTTAATATGGACACGGGGTCCTGTCAAAAGTGATGGATTTCCTCTTATCAGTGACCATCTGTGTCTTTGAAGAAGCTCACAGGAAGCTGTTTGGAGGTTGTGTTGGTAAACAGAAAGATAAATGGAAAATCAATTCCCTGATTACATGTGTTTTTTTTTTAATATGGTTTCATTATACAGCTGCTACTTGCAGCCCCAAACAGTGATTATATATTGACCCAGACCCTGGTTCATGCCTGAGTCAGCAAACATTAGGAGTTGAGATAGATCAGACAAGATCTGAGGAAGTATCTCCTATTTAACAGTTTGTTTTGGGTGATTATGGGATAAAGTTACCTGCTGATTTCCGGCTTGTTTATCTAATTCGCCTCAAATAGCATGTTGTAACGTAGGATTCATAAGACCTGCCCAAATTCTGCTGAGGGTTTCGATCCTGACTCACATGCTTTTGTTTCCTTTTTACCATCCTTGTGATTGACGCGTTGCATCGCCACGTCTTGGTTCTGATGGTGACTCACTCTTGGGTCAAAACTGGTTATGGGGAAATGAGCCGAGCTGATCCCAAGTAGATGTGATGTTTGATGAGCAACAAGTTGGACATGCACTAATAAAACTGTGTGTGTGGGGGTTCTACGTTGTGATCGCTTCCAGACAGCTTCTGTTATCTGTTCCTGTTGACGTTTTAATGCAGGATTGTGGTTTCCTCTGTTTATTCAGCCATTTGTAGTAAGCCAGCAGCTGAAGACGACGTCGGAGAGCCCGACAGGAATGCCAGCTCACACACATGGCCCCAAGCGAGACTTGGCTTTAAATTCATTGCGTCTCAAACCTGTCAGCTTCATTTAAAATCTTTCCCCACATAAAAAAATAGATACAAATCTACTCCCTTTTGAAGTGCCCTCTAGCATTTCTCCAGGAAAAGGAGTGTTGGATTTGAATATGTCAAACAAGAACAGCTGGTGATGATTTGAATGAAAGTTACTGTTTAACTTGTGAGTGTTGTAGTATTTCTGAGCGTAGAATGAAGGTTTTAACCTCAACTCTTGGATAAACCGTATCTTTTAATAGCTTTGGGGAGTCCCAGAAACTCAGCATTTGCTGTACGTGCTATAGTGCTCACGGCAGCTGGTCACTACTGTGTTATCTCCTACTACTGTGGGTCTAACCTAAGCTCAGAGATGGATCATATTTCTGGGGAGGGGGAACTAGAGAGGCCCCTTCATGCTTGAAGGCTGCTGTTGAAAGAAGGTCCTGCTTAATTTGTTTGCATCCACTCAAGGTGGTTGGATAGAACAGAGCAAATGGGGTTTCCTGTCCATACTAGCATCAATCCATTTGTGCTGATGGTGCGGGCCTTAGGTCAAAGCTCAGAGGTTCTGTTGGACCTGAGTGGGGAACATCTGACACTCGGAGTCAAACGTTTAAACATAGTTGGATTGGATAGCTTGAGTGTCTTCAGGAATGTCAATAAGAGCCGCGTCGATCATGGTTAGCTAAACGACCTGTTCTGGCTCATCCTGATGTGTGAAATGAGAGAAAAGTTTAGAATCTTTATAGTCTGAGAAAAATGTATCCATAGCAGCGTTCTTATGCATTACATGGGAAGAGTAAAGTTTCTTTTTAGGGTCAATCAAATAGGGCTTTCACATCTGGGTTGGCTCAGACCTGGTAGTTAAATGTGTTCACATCTGGGTAATCTGTGCGTTTTCCTTTTGTTTACTAATTTAAGGAGGACACCACGGACTTCTCCGCATCTTTTTCCCCGCCCACGTGTTCAGAGACATCCGCGTTCATTAGAAGGCTACAAAACCTGGCCGCGCGGTGGGCGGGCCAACCCAACCAAGACTGTTCCAGACTGGGCTAAATGTGAAAATGCCAAAGATTAGCAGTAATGGCCTTTAAGTCTGTTAGATAATAAAAAAGAAAAACTTCAAATATGTATTTATGGGACTAAAGCCAACATCTCACTGAGCTGCAACTGTTGGTGACTGTCCTGCAGATTTGGTTCATTCCATTTAGTAGGGGAGGGAGATTTCTTTATTGCTTATTACATCACAACGTGGACATAAAGAATTCTGAATGAGTTTGAAAATGTTCTAAATCAATACGACTAATGGTAATTATGTTGAGGAACATTCACGCAAAAAATGGAACAGTACTCTAATGGTTTAAATGACCATTTTAATTAAATTTAATTAGTGTCTAACACACACACACACACACACGGAACAGAAGCTGTGTTTCCAGCTGACCTGTTGATGTCAATAGTTCACCTTATCTCTCCCTCACACTCAGACACACCGAGCTCGGAGCATTCCACCTCTGTCCCTCAGATATTTATAGTCAAATGTCTTTGCCTGATCTTTCATCTGCTGCATGCTATCATGTTTAGGGTGTGTTGCTATATCCAAGTGCTTCTCAAAGACCTTTGTGTGTGTGGGAACTTGCCCTTTTTGCTTGTGCTGCTGATGGACATTTGCTGCTCCGGCTGCCCTGGTTCTGATTGGCAAACACAGCTACTCTGTTATGCAGTAATGACACTGAAGCTAATCCGCCTGACTGAGATCCAAGTTGTTTCCCATTTGAATCGCAGTCATGCTTGGATAAACTAATTAGTGTTTTTAAAAATTCTTTTCCTGTTTGCCACCTAAAGACGCGCATATACACCGCTGTTTATCCTGCGTCCATTCCCTTTAGTCACTGTTCCCTCTGTTTCTCCGTGGTCCGCTCCATTCATCGATGGAGAGCAGTCGATACGCAGTCAGAATCCACAAGTCATTTCCCACAGGCCTCGTTCCAGAGAGAGGAGCCTGGTCTGGTTGTAGAGGTCGACCCGCTCCCACAACGGACAAAAGAAACGAGGACGGACAGAAAAAGTGAGGATAAATGGAGAAAACTTCTGAGAATGAGCAGTTGCGTTTGAAGAAATGAAGCGTTATTACCAAAGAGCTTCAAATGACTTGTGTGTGCGCGTGTGTGTGTGTGTGGCTGCCCTCTCTCATGGCTCTGTTCAAACTGCCCTAGATTTAGATTCAGTTCTGGAGGGGGCCCCTGGGAGTTTTGTTCATAAACATTAATTTTCCTCTGGTATTATCGGTTTAAACATGCCTGTTGATCATCATGGACACGAGGCTTCTCATCATCTACTTTCTCTACTGTAAAATTATCAAAGGATGATGTGTTGAACCTCATAAAAGACGGGGAATGAAATAAGAACTGGTTCATTTAAATGTGTGTGAACAGCAGTTAACTGGACTACTCTAATGTAGGCTAATGCATTTTAGCATTTATTTAATGACCTGTGTGGCAGGTTGGAAGTGGATCTAGAGTTTTAATAGCCTAGAATCTAAACCGTCATTTGCCAAAGCAAAATTGATGCTCTAGCAACGCTCCATTGGAACCTTGCAGCTCTGGCCAGTATTGTGGCTGGCCAATCACAGCGCATTTATTTAGAAAAACTATGTATTATTATATGTTTTTTAATGTTTTATGCAGTTCTTCCACAATGTAATGGCGGACTGCCTCGTTGACTGACATCTGTAACGATCCAATCACAGTGCTATGTTGGTTTGGTGGACCAATCACAGAGCTCTTCCAGTCAGGTGGGCGGGATGTTACTGCGACTGAGCGAAACCAAGTTGGCTACGGCTCCGTAGCGGTCTAATCACAGTGCTCTGGTTTGGTTGACAACTGTAGTCGTTGAAAAATATTGCAGACTTTGTAACATATAACCATAAAAATTGGGTCTAAAATACATAGGGCGCAGGTATAAGTCTTTGAGGGACGCCATCTACGTGAGCTGGCTTGGGGTCCTGCGCCTGCCGATGACATCACAGATGATTGGCTGGACGTACGACTTACGGAAGTTACCACGTTCAAAAACATTTAGATGGAAAGAAACATGAATTTAATAACAAAACTGCTAAACTCTTTCCAAAACCTATGTGAAAAAACAGAATCGAAAAAGAGATGCAATATATTTTGGCCGAGTGGTATTGCCGTAGTTTGACGTCATCAGCAGGCACAGGACCCCGAGCAGGTCAGGAACGTACACCGCCAGAAAACTAGCATCCGCATTGCGTTGTCTCAGTGGAATTAACTGAAGGACTATCAAAGTCTGAGGAGTCACGCCGAGGTAGCATGCTTACTGCTCCACAGGTAACATTTACCGTAATGGTTTTTTTCTAAATTAGTGGTGTAAAACTACCCGGAAATGTACTGCCCCCTATTGCCAAGAAACTACACACTTTAACACTCAGTTGTCCAAGAGATGATGATTTGTACTTTGCTGGTGTGTTTGGATCTCACTCATTTTGGACATTTGTGCCATATTTTCTTTAAAAACTGTTAGAGATGGATAATATTCATCAAAATAATTATATGTTGCAGAATCTTTAAGGAGATTTTGCATTTATGCAATACTTAAACACAAATTGTGTGTGTGTGTGTGTGTGTGTGTGCTGTTGGACACAGATGTGACATGACATCAGGATGTTCTATTGCCACTCTCCTTTCTGCCTCTGCTTTCCCTCTCTTCCCTTTCTTTCTTCCTGTCCTATATATCTGTTCCTCTTTGTCCTTTCCTGTTCTCTCGTATGGTTTCCAGACCTTTCCTCTCTCATCTCCGTCCATCCTCTACACTTTGATGTCAGTCCTCATACTGCCACACTGACCACAACAAACACAAGACCCCTGCTCACCCTTCATCTTTTACTCGCTCAGTCTTTCTATAATCAGTTTATTAGCTCACTCCATGCATCGCTCTCTCCTTTTTACTCTTTCTTTATGTATTCATGTTTTGATCACAACTGCTCGCCTGAATTTTATGTTCTTGTTGAGGCTGTGGAAGATAAAACAGCCCAGATGGAGAAAATTTAGGAAAATGAAATGTAAATATCTTAGTATTTTACATTTAAAACGGGTCATTTACCCAAGCTTTTTTTCTAAATAGAAAATGATTACAAACAATTGTGTTTGCATAGATCCCAGCTCTCAGAGGTGGGAAAACGGCTAAATTTCCAGACTAAAGAAACTCAGTGAGCATTAGCATCTAATCAACCAAACATCCAGTTAAAGAGTTTTATTAATGAACAAAAACAATATAAGATCTCATTTTGGATTCATATAAAAGCTCAGAACTGAAGTTTGGGAATGGGCAGCAGCCTCAAAGAACTGGCACATTTCTAAAACCTGTCACATGTGTATTTTATTTATTATTTCCAGTAATGACACATTTTATAGTTTACTTTGTCTGCCTTGATTTCTTTTGGGACGTTTGCTTTGTGAAATGTTACCACTTGCTTGGCTTGTGTTGGTTTATTGCTCCCAAAATGTAAATAATAAAAAAAACAAAGTTAGAGCACAGAATATATATCATCGTCACTCAAGTCTTTACTGTGAGCTTGACTTCTGTCTAAAAACTACATTTTATGTATAAAAAAGTTTTTATAATTTTTCTGTTCCTCTTCTCTGTAAGCGTTAGCATGCTGGGCTAGCTTAACGGGGCATTTCCATTGATCCTACATCACAAAGACCTCTACGTCATGTGTTATTCTGCCTCCATACAGGACAATACTGGGGGAAAATCCCTGGTTTGGATTACAGAACAGACCACCCTGTCCTCCACATTGATTTTAGCAGCACCCATAGTCCACAGTCAGGCCTTTTTATGACAAAAACAGCAATGCGGACCTATTGCAGAGTCTTTTTAATTGCAAAATAACAAAAGAGGAATCGTGCAAAGCTGCAGATCAGCCACCTTAGATGGCAGCAACTTAAAGGATAGACTACATCCTGTGTAGTATGATATCCCATCAGGCATACAAGAAGCAAACACACATCCATACGGTGCGTAATGACAAACTGCAGCAGGTGGAAGCTCATCTAACAGGAACATAAAGGCTATTGTTGTCCAGCATCTGCACTCAAAGCCCAGAGACACACGGAACACAGAGTCTATCAGTGCTTCAGGAAAAATAAACATCCATCACTTGCGCCACTTAAAGTCACAATGTGTAGTTTTTAACCTTAATTTCTGGAAATATCCATTGAAATGTTGTTGAAAAGGAATTAAATAGTGCCTAGTTGTTGAAAAATATTGGTGACTACGTAACATAATCATAAAAATTGGGTCTAAAATACATTGGCGCGGGTCTAAGTCTCTGAACGACGCCATATTAGATGCAATGTTGCCTTCTACGTGAGTCCGTGAGGACAAAACGCATTTACAGATTCGTAACAAGCGGTTACAAAACTTTCGCCTTTCATAAATGTTGTTTTAAACATTTACCTCTTTGCTCATTGCCAGCGATGAAAGGGAGTCTGATGTGCTTGTCATTTTGCTGGAGGTTAAATGATCTGACGAAATACTCGTTCGAAAATTGCGCTCCCAGGAATTTTTGACCCTAAAGGCTGAGTTATACTTCTCCATCTCCGCGACTAGAGAAGCATACGCATTGATGTAGATGTTTTATGTTTATACTTCTTCGTTGGCTGGGGGGTGTTGCAAAGCAACCCCCCGCCTGGACAGCAGAGGGAGTAGCACTTTTCTGGGGTATGCTGCTGCCATACAGCCACGTATCCGGTCCACGATAGTGTATTTACTACAGTGTTTACATTGTTTTACTGTATTTTAGAGACTTTTTAACACGGACGAATTTGTCCCTCATTCTCCTCCACCTCTTCTTGCGGTCGGCACCTCTAAACCAACGTTTCTCGTCATTTCTGTCCACGAATAAAATGCTCGCTGCGTTTCTTTGTACTCCTTCAGTCACGGGTGAATAAACATTCATATTTTCTAACTTTTTCCGCGAGGCGTTCTTCGATCTGCTCCGTGTCTGCCGCTAAATATCTTCAGCTCTTTTTATTTTTTGAGTCGGCAATGGCGGTGCTATTGACGTACTTCAAGGAAGCGGCGTCCTGACCAATCACAGGCTTGCGCTCTCCGTGGCTCTCGACGGACAGTTATTTTTGGGGGCATGTCTCCGTCACCCTCTGCGAGCCCGTCTGAGAGCCCTTGCGTCAAAGCAAAATGGCGCTGCGTGTCTCCGTACCGACGCACACGAGAAGTATAAATTAGGCTTAACAGGCATCCATTGGTGAGATCATACCCGAACACAAAAATACCGTTTGCTTGCAATGATTTAGGTATGTACTGCCCCCAATCACCAGGGAAATTACACACCGTCACTTTAACAAGTGCGCCCATCTGAACACAGACTCACACGGTCACGCTAGACGCTGAGGAGCAAATATCCCGAGTATCAGTGGATTGTAGTCCAATCAAACAAGAAGTGTTGTTGAATGTGTGTGGATTAAGTGCAGCTTGTGGAGTGAACCCAAAAAAGCCGTGTTTTTAATGTAGTTGTGGGAAAACAAGAAGTTTGGGTGGTTCCTTTACTATATTTGGATCGGCAGATAAGTCAGTATCTGGCCGACTCTTTTTCAGGCATAAATTTAGATTTTGAACATTAGTGACCTTGGGCAGCTTGGATTTCCTCAGCTGAATAAACAACACAAGTAATAAGAGGATCATTAGGTTTTTTTTTTTTTTGTTCCCAGAGAGAAACATTCTTTTTAACCCATGGGGACCGTGTATTAGTTAATTTACTTATTTTGTGTATTCCCTCTTGCTGCTTTTAGAGCAGCAGACTGATGGCTTATACTAGGTTGGTAGATTTTGCCTAGATGGGTAATAACAAATGACCACAATGCATAAAAAATTGACAAAAATGTTAATTTTGTTTTGATTTAATTCATTTCCCACAGTTTTGCAATGGAAAAGTTCCATGTTTAAGTCGGTAAGCGTTGTGTATCAACTGTCAGCAGCGTGAGGAGATGATGACGATGTGTTGACGGTGTGAAGGGTGAGCTGTGTTTACTGTAGCATCAGGGAGTCTGTAAAAGAGAATCCTCTTTAGTATGAAATAATGCCACATTAAAAAGCTCTGTAGTCTAAAATAATAACCCCCTTTTGTCCATAACCTTTATAATTTGTGTTTTCTAAGTCAAGATAAAGGAAAATAGTTTATTTGCTGTCCACATATGTTGTCCTAAGGAGGTCAAAAAGTTTATTATCATATTAATCTGGGTTATTGCATAAATACTCCACCCTCTACTGTACTACTATCAGAAATCGTAGTGTTCTTTTTTTTTCCTTTGTCAGACGTTTGTTACAGCCGGCACGAGTCTGAGCCACTAAAATGGTTTGATTTGAATTACACGCTATATTTAGAGTTTAAATTCTTTCCATAAAAGTTGTTAGTAACAGTACATAATGGGGAAGGAGAACAAATGTTACATGATGTGTTTGATTTACTCACATACATGTGGCCTTGTCAGGGTTAAAGTACGTAGTTTGAAAAATGAGAGCTTAACATTGTAGAATACCCAAAAAATCAAAAAGATTCTTTGTCTGAGTTAATGAAACCATGAGGAAATTCTTTTAACCAGAAGGATATTTATATTGTAGTAAAAATAGGGTTATGTGGTTAATGCTGACAGGCATCTGGATGTCATTTACCCAAATAGATCTTCCATATTTCTCATTTCTGATTTATAAAGAATCGACCTGTTAAAATAACCTAAACAATTTTTACCGGCTCAGTTTCACCAACCCACAAATGCATCCTATGTCTAACCCACCGGATGCTTAATATTTAACAAGGAGAACAAATATGGCTTTTGGGTTCAGCAGGCATTCACTTAGAGTCAGAGCTTTATTTGCTTTGCTAATTTGTTTATTAATGACTTAAAGCTGCTTTAGTGAATTTACAGAAAGAGCTAGGATTTGAACGCAAACACGTCACGGAACACTCACCCCTCCCCTTGGGTATTTTCACTGAGATGCTTCTGCCAGAACCGGACACCCAAAATGTTGTCCGTGACTTCAAATGGTGTTTTTCTTTATGGGACTCTGGTAGTTTGTCCTAAAGTTGAAGTGGTAGCAGCCGGCTGTTTCTCCTTCTCTGATATTATTGAGAGGAGAACCGCTCACACCAGTGGTGTTCTGTTGTGAAATACGCAAGTGCGTAATGAGTGGATTAGGGCTGGGCGATATGGCCTAAATCAATATCACGGTATATTGAGGAGTTCACCTCGATAACGATAAATGGACGATAACTACATGTATGCGCAAAAACAAAAGTTGTCCACTAGATGGGGCACGTGTATTACGCTGAGTCACGTCATGTGACTCGAGGTAGTACAGCTTCTTAAAGGGACATGAACATCGCCAACCTACACACATCTTTTCATTTTTTTTATTACCAAATTTATTGATATCTGTTAGAGTCAGAAATTTCGACAACGATAAATTTTCGATCGCCCAGCCCTAGAGTAGAGGAGAAGTGCGGCAGTTCAGCGAGACCAACAACCCAATGGTGTAATATTTGCTTTCAGTCCAAAATGTGTTATTAGCGGAGGTTTTTAGACAAATGCGAGAGCACCACTTTATTAATTTTTTCCGTTTATTTAATCTCCAAAATATATTTATAGCTATACTATTTATGTTAGAACGTTGTTAAGAGACATAAAAAAAATGTTTTAAGCTAATTTGTTTTCCAAATTTGCCATTGCAGCTTTAAATTAAGATTCTGAAGATTTTTATTTCGCACGCCTGAAGCAGATCTTCATCAGTCTCACCCGGTTCCCTGAAACGCTGCAAACGTGCGCGTGTGTTTCTTGCTCTGAATTATGACGTACTGCCAGCTGGAATCCCTGTTGACTACTGAATTTCCCCCTGTTGCAGATTCAGCAGCCTGCGTTATCTACAGAGGCCTCATTGTGGGAGTTTTTGTTAGATGTTCATTTCTGGATCTGTGCTCAGTTCATCTGTACCCTTCCGTTTATTGGTATTTGAGTTTTTGTGTGAGATGAAGCGTGTCAAAGATGGCTGCCATGTTGTTTAGCCTTCTTTTTCCTCATTGGGTGGATGAAAGCATCATTTTTTGAACCCTTTTTACAGTTATTAAATAGTTAATTAAATAAATATGGCTTGAGGGGAACACTAGCTGACTGGTTGCAGCATGTGCACGCTGAAATAGAACACTTAACTTGGATGAGCGCACATAAACAACAAGTTTATAGCCAGAAGCTGCGACTATGATATCATAATTATGCTTTTCAGCACAAAGTGGTGCACTGCATCAAAAGTTGCTTATTGAACAAAAAAAGTATTGATCTTTAAATAAAAAAGTGCATTGAGATGAACTCTCCCATGCCACAGAGTGAGACTGGAATTTTCAGGAAGATTGTGAGAATTTTATTTGATGCAGCCCCTGAATGGTTAATCTCTTTAGACCCAGCTGGAGTCTGAAGGCTCATTCATGTAGATGCTTGGGATTGGAGGCAGCAGGTGAACATAAGCTTAGATGAAAGTGGGAAACAAAGTGTGTATATGATTGTGTGTGTCTTACCTGTTAGTTTATAGGAAATCTGGGTGTGGGGAGGTGCAATTATGGATTTCTGTAATTGCATGTTACTTTAGTCGGTGTTAAATGTTGACATTTCAGCTCTTCTAATGATACAAACCAAGTCCTTTGTGTTTATATTATGGTCTCTCTGGCATTTTTCTGTTGCTGCTGTTGGCTTGACTTTTTCTCTGTACCAGTTGTTGAGGTTTATACTTTTCTGCACATTCAAACCGAGCCAAATTTTAAATATAAACCCATTTTTTGCTGCCTTAAAACATTCCAGGCATAAATTTGACCCTTCTGGCTTTGAGTGTCCAAGGTTCTTGTTGAGATGAGAGTAAATCTGAATGAGCAAACCTCTTTTGCTCGTGAGTTTGCACAAACTGGAGTCTTTTTGACAGTTTTTAGGTTCTGGTTTAATTGACTCAGCTGTGTGCTCGATCAGTCTGAACTATTATTGTCTATTTAGTTTGATTAGGTGTTTTATTTAGCCACAGGTGTTTTTTCTTTTTACTAAATATTTTAGATACCCAGTAAAAATCAGCATTGATGGAACTTCTCTGAGTAGGGAAATGTGGAAGAAATCTTTTACCATCTAATATAGGGATGAAAGAAAAATATTGATAATATCGCAGAATCGATATTTAAAAGCAGTATTGATTTTTTTAAACTGAAGATTTACATGTAAACATCCATCCATTCATTATCGTCCGCTTATCTGGGGCCGGGTCGCAGGGGCAGTAGTCTAAGCAGAGAGGCCCAGACGTCCCTCTCCCCAGCCACTTGGGCCAGCTCCTCTGGGGGAATCCCAAGGCGTTCCCAGGCCAGTCGAGCAACATAGTCCCTCCAGCGTGTCCTGGATCTTCCTTTAGGTCTCCTCTCGGTTGGACGTGCCTGGAAAACCTCACCAGGGAGGCGTCCGGGAGGCATCCTAACCAGATGCCTGAGCCACCTCAACTGGCTCCTCTCGATGTGGAGGAGCAGCAGGTCTACTCCGAACCCCTCCCGGATGACTGAGCTTCTCACCCTATGTCTAAGGGAGAGCCCAGACACTCTGCGGAGAAAACTTATTTCAGCCGCTTGTATCTGCAATATCATTCTTTCGGTCACTACCCAAAGCTTGTGACCATAGATGAAGGTAGGAAGTTAAATCAACCGGTAAATCGTGAGCTTCGCCTTCCGGATCAGCTCTCTCTTCATCACAACAGACCGGTACAATGCCCGCATCACTGCAGATGCAGCACCAATCTGCCTATCGATCTTGCGCTCCATCTTTCCCTCACTCGTGAACAAGACCATGCAAACATTCACTTTTTTTTCTTTTGTGTGATGGAATTCAAACTCTAACTGCTAGGTGGCAGCAGTTTTTATCACCTTCATTCTGACAGAACAAGATCTTGCCATAAGACTGGATCAATCTTGGAAGCTTCTGGCCTGAGTTTTCCTATTATTTCCTATTAAATTCAGTCCTCTGGCTTTTAGTATCACGATACTATCGTATCGTATTGTATATTTTATTGTGATATAAATCGTAAAATGACTAGGAAGAACCACAAGCAGGTATTTTAAATAATGAATTAACTAAAACCCAGGTACTTGTTTGTATTGACTCTACTGCTTAATCCTTTAAATCTACACATCCCCATTTTTAGAGGCAGAAAACAAATGTATGCAAATCTAAAATAATAACTAAGAAATTGATCATAAGAATTGATCGCACTACAAATCCTGTATTATTTGGAAAATCACTACTTCAGTTTCTCTTGTAATAAAGCATATAGTTACATTAACACTAAATTATGGGATGTTTATTGTTACAGGTGTGTTTACATGCTGTAGCCAGGAACTTGTTGGTGAAACTGTTTGAAGGAGCAGCTCCTGGCTGGAGGACATTACTCTGTGTTGTGGTAACAGAGTATCAGCTAACTGTTTTTGTGCACCTGTCAGTGGTGTCATCATGACTGAAGTTATTGTTGAGCAGGTTCAATTGTGTCAGCTTCATCTCTGCTGTCTGGGAAGAATCTGGTTTCTGGCTCAGAGCAATGCTACGCTAACTGTTTCAAGTTGCAATGTTCCCATTGTAACTATGTCCAGTTTTGGTGATTAGGGGATTATTTTACCCCGACTTTCTTGGGTTTACATTTTTATTTATTTTTGCATTTTGTTAAGAATAAGTATAAAAACTAGTAGAGGGACTCGATTAAAAAATTAATCTAATTAATTAGCGGCTTTGTAACTAATTAATCGTGATTAATCGCATTTTAATCGTTCAAGAAAATTTTCGCCCAAAGCTATTTTTTTAACTAAATATAATGAGGCAGAGGGTTAGGGTTAGGGTCATGAAGTGGGATTTCCGATAACTCATTTGATTGTAGTTGTAGTTGTGTTGGAGCAAAAAGGTTTGCATGGTCTCGTAGTCATGGTTCTGAAGATTGTTTAGAGGTGCAGCTTGATGATGTTTATTGATATGTAGGGCATGGATTTTGCTGCTAAACTTCAACATCCCCCAATTGGGGGATCCTGTGGGCCAAAGGGTTCATTTTAATTAACGCGTTATTTTTTTCTAATTAATTAATAATAATTAACGCGTTAAATTCCCACCCCCTAGTAAAAACATTAAATAAATTAAGTAGAATGGAATCAGTTGTTCTGGATGTCATAACACCAAATTGTTTATTTCTAAAACACACACACACACACACACACACACACACACACACACACACACACACACACACACACACACACACACACACCTTTTATGTTTGATCCGTTAGTCTGAGTGGGGCCCACAGGAGCTAACAAGGCATCACCACATAAAAGAACCCCTCCTCCAGTGAAGCTCCCCCTCAACCCCAACAGTGTGCTCCAACTGTCTGAGCGATCAGCTGCCCGGGCCTCACCACCGCCCCGCTTCACCTTCAAACACTTGGAAAAACTAAAATAAAAAATAGACATAAATAGGGTCTTGACGGTCCTGAGTGAGGTCGGGGTAGCGGCCCGGGTAATGATCCCAGTGAGAACTCTCGGTCTGGGGGGCGAAGAACTCCGACAACCCCATGAGACCCTGGAAGTCTGGAGGTCAAAATGAGGCTCTTTGTTGTGGGAAAACCGAGGCAGTGATGAGTGGTCTAGATGGAAATGTCAGATCCCGCAGGGCTGAGAGGAAACAGAAATCCATCAATTTTTGTCTTTTATCAATCTTTAATGTCCCAGTCTGGTCTTTGTTCAGCATTCTGCTGTTTTAGTACTAATTTTGATGTTTTGTCTGCCATATATTCTGTCTGAACCGTACATTTTACACTCATTCTGCTAAACATTGACTCTTTAAAGAGGTAAACTAGATAAATGTATTTAAAAGCATGGTTGAGCCTTGGAGCAGATGCGTCTGATGCATTTATGAATCTCCCTTGTTTGCTGCAAAGTCGGAAGTTCCTGCTTTCAAAAAGAGCTCCATTGTTGTTCTCTGATACAAACAGACAAGTCACTTTCACGGCCTTCCTTTGCTCTTTGTTCACTCTCTCTGACTCATCTTCCAACCAGTCCTTCCAACCGTGGTATTGCACACATCTTTCCTGTCGCCCTCTTCTTATTGTGCTTCCTCTTTGTCTTACTTAACAGGAAATCTGTGGTGTAGATTTGAGGCTGACCAGTTGGACAAGAAAATGTGTAACAAGGAAAATCAGCGCTAATTTCTAAGCTCTCTGGTTCTTGTTGGTTTTAGGGAGCTGGTGCTCATCTCCAGCAATCAGCCAACCAGTCACTCACTCCTACTGATAATTTAGACTTGACAATAACCTCGTGTGCAGGTTTTTAGTCAGTAGGAGGAAGCCTGAGTATCTTCAGAAAGAATGCAAATTCCATACAGAATGGTTTTAGCAGCTCTGTTACCTTGCAGTCAAAAGGTTGCATGTCCAACCTGCAGCCCAGAATCCGATCCTGGGACATTGCAGTTTGTGCATCGTTAATACATGCAAGGCTAACTATTATTTGGATCATATAAACAGTTTATGTGGATGTATTTCACTGTCTTTGGTGGTATAAAATAAGGATCTTGAAATTAAATGAGACAGAAAGAGTAAATTGGAGGGGAAACAAGTGGAGTGTTTATGGGAAACATCCACTAATGACATAAGTAGGTGTTCTAATTGGTCAGGGATGAGTGTGTGTGTGTGTGTGTGTGTGTGTGTGTGTGTGTGTGTGTGTGTGTGTGTGTCTATGCTTTGTGTGTAGGAGAGGTGCTAAGGGCCTTCAGAAAAACAGCTGTCTGTGAGACGTCTTAAGACTGGGGGCAGAAGGTCGGAGGGAGCCGTCTAAACACACACACACACACACACACACACACACACACACACACACACACACACACACCCTGTCCTCTCCCATATGGAAACCCAACCCAGTGGAGCTTTCATGTGGTGGTGGGCTGCTGATGGGAAGGGAGGCAGTTTCAGGAGCAGGGAGGTGACAGTCTAGGTCTGCTCCTCCACGTCTCTTCTCTTTAGCTCATAACTTCTCCAGTTGAGGTTCTTTTTTTTTTTTCAAGAGATTGAAGCAAATGACTGATTTGTGGTTTTGGACACCGCTCCAATAGTTTCCAGTTTGCTTCCAGAGTTTGGGTGGAGTTCATTGGGTGTAGTTGACTAAGTTTTGCCACATGTGTGGTTAAGCAATTAAAGATTGTACCCCGGTTCTCTGTGTGAGGCACACTCAAAAAGTGATGTAATATGTGGATAAACATTGTCTATTTCTGGAAACAATCGTGTAACACTTCATATAAACACGTTCATAAAGAGAAAAACCCAAACAGCGAAGATTTAACTCATTGTCTACAGTTCTAGACGAACCCACTGCAATTGTTTTGACCTTCAGAGTCCACTTCAACCTCTCTCCCTTCTTTTTAATTTCCCCTCCACATCACACAGCCTCAGACACAGAAGCCCATTGTTTGAGCTGACGCCTGCCTCCCATAGCATGGCTTAGCCAGCATGAATGTAGTAAAACTACAACATACATAGTCCCATAGATACACCTGGGTCTGGACTTGCTCTTTGGAATCAAGTTAAGTTTAATTATAAAACTATGGAAATTGTCAGTAGTTTCAATGCAGCAGCTGTGATGGTAGATTTACAGACTTTTACATAATTTAACAGTAAAATCATGTCCTGCTTCTATGTCAGGAATGGATCCTTTTTTAAGTTACATGCATGTGTTTTTTAAGTTACATGCATGTGTTTTTTTGAAGTTACATGCATGTAATTTTGAAGTTGCATGCATGTGTTTTTTTGAAGTTACATGCATGTAATTTTTTAAGTACATGCATGCATTTTTTAAGTACATGCATGCATTTTTTAAGTTACATGCATGTAATTTTTTAAGTACATGCATGTAATTTTTTAAGTACATGCATGCATTTTTTAAGTACATGCATGCATTTTTTAAGTTACATGCATGTGTTTTTTAAGTACATGCATGTAATTTTTTAAGTACATGCATGCATTTTTTAAGTACATGCATGCATTTTTTAAGTTACATGCATGTGTTTTTTAAGTACATGCATGTAATTTTTTAAGTACATGCATGTAATTTTTTAAGTACATGCATGCATTTTTTAAGTTACATGCATGTGTTTTTTAAGTTACATGCATGTGTTTTTTAAGTTACATGCATGTGTTTTTTAAGTTACATTCATGTAATTTTTAAGTTACATGCATGTAATTTTTAAGGTACATGCATGTGTTTTTTAAGGTACATGCATGTGGTTTTTTAAGTTACATGCATGTAGTTTTTTATGTTACGTGCATGTTATTTTTAAGTTACGTTCATGTGTTTTTTTTAAAGTTACATGCATGTAGTTTTTTAAGTTACATGCATGTAATTTTTCAGTTACATGCATGTAATTTTTCAGTTACATGCATGTGTTTTTTTAAAGTTACATGCATGTAATTTTTCAGTTACATGCATGTGTTTTTTTAAAGTTACATGCATGTAATTTTTAAGGTACATGCATGTGCTTTTAAAGGTACATGCATGTGTTTTTGTTTATCTCTTTATTCCCACAAAACCAGGAACTCCTTTTATTCCTGTTCCTATAATTTCCTCATCAAGTTTTGAACTCATGACAGTAGTGATGTATTTGGCTCACGGTCTTCATCATATTTGTTTTGCTGAGATTTGTGAGGCCTATCAGAAACCTGACGTAAAGAAAGAGGGGAGTGTGTAATGAAGGGGGGTGCATTTAAACGCTGACCCCCTTAAACCCTGCTATGCTGATGTGGTCCGCTATCTGCCGTAGGCTGGAATTATAATGTTTCAGTGAGGTAAAGCAGAAGTGTTTAATTTTGCACAGATCGTTCTGAACTTTGATCTCAAATTGGAGTCCATTTATTTGCTAATTCATATTTTAGCCCTTTGGGGCCAGCTGGTTTAATAAATTATAGAATTTTCTTTTTATTTATGAAGAAGCTTCTGCCTATTGTTGTTTTTTAATGAAATAACTTCTGCCGTCTAGTTTTATGTGATACTTTAGTCACATTTAGTACAAGGTATGTGCATCTTTTCTTTGTTTTGGGCCTCAACTTGATTAATTTCAAACACAAATCTTGTGTTACATTTAGTCATAGAAGCATCCAGCATATCGTTGTGTGTCTTCTTTAGTTTGTGCCTTTAACATCATGAAATGCAGCTCAATCACTTAGTTTTAACCTCAGACTCTGACACAAGAGAAGCAAAGTTGTTCTCCATGAGTTCGTGTTTATGCCATTTTATGACGTGTGTGTGTGTGTGTGTGTGTGTGTGCACTTATTCTGAGGCTGGTTTAAAGCCTTGTTAATTTTTCCTCATATTCTTAATGAACGTGACATCAAAGGATGTGCGAGGCCGCTCACGCAAACGCTGTGAAGCAGAGTTGGGATGGTTTTAGCCACATGTGTCATCGTGTGTTTCAACATGTGAAACTCAGCCTTCTGGTTGGTCTGAGTCCTGAGTTTTTTATGTTTGCTTATAGAAATTTTTACTTTTATTTGCAGAATTTTTTTCAATGCAATTTCTCGGATTTTGCAGAGGAAAAGCATGAACATTTTAGTAAATGTGTTTTTCTTTGATTTTTGTTAATGCTTAGTTGTGCAGCTGTGGCCACGATTCTGGTATTTTATATAAACTAAACCCAAACTGAAAATTTGTTGTGCAAAAAGGCAGGAAGTTGAGCATTCGTGGGCATAAATTTGGCTGGAAAGGGCTGAAGATTTTTAGATGTTTTTCAGGAATTTGAATAAAAAATCTGCACTTCTATTACATTTATTTAGGTTAATATTTTACTAAAGAACTTTGCTGCAGAAGATTTTTGCTGAAGTAAGCGATTTCCAGTTTTAATGGTGACAAAAGAGGATGTGTAGTTTAGAGGTGATCTTTTCTTTTTATATCATCTGAAGTGTTTTCACGTTTCTTAATCTCTCGCTGAGTTAGCTTGCTGTTTAAATTTAAGTTAACTTTCTCTGCCGAGTCTATTAACCAAAGACCAACCCTTTTGTCAGGCTTGCATGTCCCGGCATCCTGTTGGAGATGGCGCTGTCAACTGCATCCTGTTCCACTTCCTGCTGCTGTCGCCATCCTCTTTCTCCTTTAACACTAAACTCAAGCCTCAGAGGAAAAAATCTCTTAATCAGACAGCTGCCTCATCCAATTGCCGTCCTCAGATTGTTTTTTGTGATTGTCCTCTTGTCCAGCAACAGGATGTGACACGTTTCACGTAGTTGTTTCCTGTTGGATTGGAAAAGTGAAGCAAGCAGTGATGGAGGCTTCCGTCAGGCTTCTCAGGTTATGATTAAAGCAAAGCACTGGCGCTAAAAGTGGTCCACGTGCATAATTATCTTTAAACAAAAGGATAGCGTTCACTTTAAACAGACACCAGCCTAGATGATGTGCGTAGGACAAACAGAAAGATTGATGTGTGGATGTAAGAGTCAACCACACGCTCTCACTGACTAAGCCTGGCTCAGTACAACTGACTTTTGTTTTATGGGTGTGAATCGTGTTTTGAAAGCCTCTAATTACGACAGTCTGCTTCAGCGCCACAGAAGAGATGAGGACTCAGACTGGAGAGAGTTCTAACGGGCCAAGACGCTGTGGGAAAAAGTAAATCGATGGGGGATATAAAGCAGAGAGTCGGGGCGTGACAATAAGCAGCGAAGCGAGAACGAGATGCAGCTGGTTATTGTTTAAGCTGCAAACTCATCATTATACAAACTCATAAAACAATTACCTTTTTAATGCATCGTTTCACTTCATTGATTTTAGTTTAGTAAAATAAAAAGTCCAGGTTGTGAGCAGATTCCTTCTCTCAAAACTCAGATCTCTTTAAGCTTGATTGCTCATCGGCTTAGTCCTGCAAAGTTTATACTATTGCGCCCCCAACTTGATAACTCAAAGAGGCCCAAGGACCCGTTGCCCTGGCAACAGCAGCCTACGGCAGATAGTGGACCACATCACCGTAGCAACCTTAGGGTTTAAGGGGGTCAGCGTTTAAATGCACAACCCTTCGTTACACACTCCCCTCTTTCTTTATGTCAGGTTTCTGATTGGTCATCGTGTGTGTGTGTGTGTGGGGGGGGGGGGGGGGGGGGGGGGGGGATCTTTGCACGTGCACTGATATAAGTGTGTGTTTTTGTGTATGTTTGGATAGAAGTGATGCAGCTGCTGTAAAGACATGCCTGTAAAAGTAACAAGGATTTTGTCCCGGAAGGAAAGAAGCAGTCCTTTTGCAGGTAGACGTGTTTTATTTGTACTTTCTTTTGTTTGGACGCGTGTCTTAGCAAGAACATCCCATTAAAGCTTAAACAAACAGGTTATTAACAGGTAGATGTTTCTGTGTGAAGTCGTTTTTGCAAGAAGATGGTGTGAATGAAACGTCTAAAGGTGAGACGGGGAGATAAAGAAGGAAAATGAATGTGAACAGGATAAAACGATAGAGAGAGGGGTATAAAGCTGGTGCTACTAAGCTCCTGCTGCTGTGTAATTGTTGAGCTTGTTTTGTTCGGGCTGCTGGTGTGCATGCATGACAGGCTCAGGACTTTAAAACGTAGAAGAGTGAATGGAAACAGAGAAATGGGCTTTTTTAATGCTGGTGAATATTTCCTTCTTTAACCATTAAATGTAGAATTTAGATTTTACAGGTAGATGGTGACGGATAAAAGAACTGCTCAGCTTTAAGTCACGTATGTGATTTTTATACAGTACATTTGTAAAATTCTGCATTTGACTAAAGTTGTATTGAAGCTGAGTCCACTGCTGCTGAAAATTTAAGCCGAATCTAGGCGTGGGTGATGTAAATTTGCATAATATTCCAAAGAAATTTGCAAAAATAAAGCAACATTGATGCTGATGCAAAAAAACCAAATCTGTCACTGCTGCTTGCAGCTTTTATTAGTGGAAATGAGGAACATTTTTTATTATGACAGCATGAATATTGAGCTACAACCGTCTGCACAATACGCTGTCACCTGATAAATTATTGTCCACATTAGGGACGGTCCTATAATGTCGTATCATTTTTATCACTTTGAAATCACACAATATTATAATTTAAATCCAGTTTATTGTGGAAGATATGATATGTTATAGACTTAGCCATAAAAATTTCATTTATATTTGTATTGCAGCCGTGTGTGACAAAACTTAAGGCTTGATATTTTAAGGAAAGTAATATTTAGTGATTTGTATTTGATTAAATGTAAGACCTGTAATGTAAGAAGTTCTAGCACTCTAGAAGGCGCTATATCAGATACAGGCCATTTACTGTTCCCATCTATGTTTCTGTTGTAACTTATATTAATGTGAATAGTAACTTGTATTCAGCTGAATTGAGACAATTTTTTACAAATGAAACTTTAAAAATGAGAATATGGTGCAAAAGTCCATTTATTTCGGTAATTCATCTAGACTGAGAGACCATCTAAAGGCTCAGGAACCCTTTACAGGTGTTCTGGATTCATTAGCTGATTAGATTTGAGCCTAGAATATTGAACCTATTCACAGTATTCTAATTGTCTGAGATTTTCAGCTGTAAGCCATAATCATCACAATTATAACAAATAAAGGCTTGAAATATCTGGCTTTGCACGTAATGAGTATCTCATATATTAGTTTCACCTTTAAGTTGAATTACTGAAATAAATTAAGTTTTGCACAATATTTTCATTTTTCAAGTTTAGCTATGCCGTCCTTCATCCTCTGTCCTCTTCTCTTTTTTATTCGCTTGATTACGTCTTGAACAGATTGTGTTATTTATGTGCTTCCTCAAGCTTAACTGTATTTAAAAGCAGAGCCCATTAATAAAGACTGTGCCATTTTACAGGTAAATGCATTATTTGTTGGACTCACTCGTGCTCCAGTGGACTAAATAATCACAGCACTGTCCAGGTTAATTAGGGTCAAGACGCTTTGGGAACAATCCCAACATCCACTCATTCAGCTGCAAGAAATAATGCTTGAAACATCCAGGATGTTGAAGCAGGAGGTAAAGTTAATGTCTGAAACATTAAAGATGAGTTATTGGTGGTAAAATGGAAAACACTTTGTCAGGGTTGTCAAGTGAGACGTGTAAGGTTTGCAGATGTTCCTAAAAAATAGGAAAAAAAACTAAATTGTCCTCACTGACGTGGGAACAGTCTGAAACATTGTCGGTTGTATTTAGGATCATTATCCTGAGTTTTCTGTCAGTTCTGTGCTGTTCAGAGTCTTCAGGCGCCATTCTGCTTTCCCAAGAACGTCACTCACATGAACATAAATCTCCTTGGAGAGCCTTAAGCAACCGCCCATAAGACTTCAGCTCAACCATAAACCGTGTCAGCGCTGCAGTGTGCAGACCTGATCTCACACTCCTTTGACCCACATCACCTGTGTTCATCTTTCTGCGCCGCCAGCAGCCTGTAGCTCCTGCTGGCTTGTCCAACCAGTCTGGTCGCCCTCTTAGGTCTGGAAATTTACAGTCTTTCCCACTGTTTTTACTTGGAAATAAGAGTTTTTTTTTCTTTTTTTACATAAAGGAAATGGAACTTGTTGGGCCATGATGGTTTGGAAAATGTGCAAAAGGTCAGAAAGGTGTTGAGAGGATCCTTCCTGTGTTTTTCCTGTTTTTCCACAGTTCAATGTCGTTCTCAGTGTTCGACATCTATTTTCCTTTTATTTAGAAGGACTCTGATATAGAATATGTTTGTTAAAAGACTCCCTTTCATGTGTTTTTTTCTGGACCAGACTTTTATTTGACCAATAAAACAATTATAGCTCATTCTCTAATGTTGGAGTCTGTGCAGACATTTTTTCCTATAATTTAGAGGAACACTGTGATGTCAGTGTGTTTATCAAAAAGGATACTTTCATGAGTTTTATTCAACCAGTAAAACAATTAAAGCTAATTTTGTAATGTTAAAGCAACACTTTATACGTTTCCTGCTTCTCTCTCCTACTGGTTGAAAGTGGAATTACAACTGTCATAAACAACCCTGTCGTAGCCTGCTGTAGCTGGCGCTAACAACGAGCTAATGCTAAAACAAGCCAACTAATACTAAAGATCCACGCTGTTGGACAAAAAAATATTATTACTTACAAGTCCTGTAGCAACAAAGCCAGGTCACAATCAGTCCTTGATTTTGTAACCTCCTTCAGCTCCCTCAAACGAGTGTAGACCGCACCAATGTTCACTCTGGTTTTAGCTCTTTTCTTCACCTCCAAAGACATTACTCACTTACTTTTACTTCTAGGCTCTGCCATGATGCCAACACAAAAAACAAAAAACAGTTTTTCTTATGCTTTTTATTTATGGTCGTCAAACTGAAAAAGCTAAACTGCCTTTATATGAGCAATAGTTTAAAGTGTTAAAAACTTTTTAGAATAGCTTCTAAGTCTTTCAACATCCGTAGACTAATCAAGGTTTAGGTCGTTTATTGCAGTAGTTCTCAACTGGAGTCTGTGACCCCCCCCCCCCCCCAGGGTGTCCCCACAACATTACAAGGGGCCCCCACAATTTTGTCTTTACAGAAGTTGTGAGATAACCAAGACTATATTTGTAAAAGTTACATGTGTAAAATCCAAATAACACACCAATAGTATAATCAAAACTCTGTATAAGAGTTATAACTCTGTATGTATAAAGTGAATCACTTTTAATGTGTTTATGTGGTCAGGAGTTGGGGTTGGGGGTCTTGGCTTGTCCTGGACACAGGCAAGGGGGTCCTCAAGGAAAGAAGTTTGTGAACCACTGGTTTACTGGATTTCTCCTCAGAACCCTTTGAGGGGGAGGCTCTAGAAAAACCAATAAGAACCTTTATGTTACCTGGGTAGTGATATTTTCTTGTGGCTGTGTTTTAGTGATGGAAAACTGTTTGTCTAGATGTTGATTTTGAGTTTGTGCATTTGTGCACTGCTTAAAATTTGTCTCTGTGGCCTTCGGGGCTTGTTTCCTTTAAAATTAGTTTAGGTGCATGTGTTTAAACATGTGTCTACATGTGTGGGCTGAAGGCTACACAGGACCTTTATTTTCTGTCTCTACAGGTTATTAACTCTACTTTTCCTAAGTAATTAAAAGAGCTTTTGGGCAAAACGTTTTTCTCAAAGGTAGGACAGATGGTTCTGGAAAAAAGCTGTTCTAGAAAGCAACATTTCAAAAAAACACAATTCAAAGGTCTAACCCTCTTTCTTGATATTGTGTTTGATGAATGTATAATTGATCATTTGAACAGTTTGGCTTAGTATAATCAGTGTTTTGTTTGATCAGATGCTGTTGCTGAGTCGTCTTTATTTTTCTGTGGATTTAATTTGAAACAAAGCCACTTGTTACAGCTCTTTTTATCTGGTAAATGTCCTATAGACTGTCCCTTTAACAGGTGTTTGTTATTCAGTCAGGTGGGAGAGCGGAGTGGATTCTACTCAAACACAGCTTTATTTACACTAGAGACATAACAAGGCTGTACCTTATACTTAGCTGTGAGTCATTGTTAGAACACGGTCTGCTGACTTTATGACTGGAGTGTTTTAAAGGGACTGGTGGGGTCTACTAACCTGTATGTATTCAGGCCAAGGTCCATTGACTGATCTCAGTCGTGGGGCGGGATCTATGGTTGTCTTTCAAACCGTCTTCATGCTATTGGATAACAAACAATGTGACATACTCACCTCTATGAATGTCAGTCAACGAGGCCGTCCTCCATACTCCGTCAAAGAAGACACAAATACATCCTTTTTCTAAATAAACTTAAGTACTTCTATCTGCTCTTGACTCAAAGAAAAGTCCAAGTCTAAATAGTCCAAAGTTGATGCCAAAGCAGTTTAAAACAAGCTGTCCCCATCTTTGTTTTATCAGTAACATCCCGCCCACCTGGCTGATGGAGTGCTGTGATTGGACCGTTATAGATGTCAGTCAATGGGGCAGTTTGCCATTACATTGTGGAAGAACTACATAAAACATAAAATAATACATTGTTTTTCTAAATAAACGCACTGATTGGCCAGCCACAATACTGGGCGGGGCTGCGAGGTTCCAATGGAGCGTTGCTAGACCGTCAGTTTTGCGTCTGCGAATGACGGTCTGGATTCTAGGCTAGGGGTCTATTGGAAAACAGACTGAAAAAGTGGTTTTCTTGAGGAAAATTTAGAAAATTCCTAGTTTGCTTAAAAACATAAAGTTTTATCTTTTTTCTTTATGTGCATTTTTGCTTCATGACACACTAGTACTCAGACTACTTCTCTGCCTTTTTGCAGAACTGGGCTTCAGCACAGATTTCTCCCAGACTCTTGTTGAACTTTGATATCACGATCCAGTATTTTAGGAATTTTAAGTGCTTACAGTGTTTCATGACCTCTAGAATTTTTTTTTTGAGTATCAAATCTGAACATACCCTTATCATAAAACTGATGTGTCAAACAATTTAGTGTAAATGTAATAGATTTCTGTTTTTGGTTGCATTATTTTAATGAAATGCACTTAAGTAACAGCCAATGTTTATAAAAAAACATGTTATCTAAAAATATTATGAACACTAATAAAATAAGTCATTTCTTAACTATAAAAACAACTTATATAAAGTGTATTATTTCTTTTTTTATCTTTTAATGAGATTTATTTACCCTAGAATATACCCGTCTCTCTAAAATGTTAACCTGCTAAAGGCAGAAATATGAGGAGTGATACTGTTGAGGTGCATGAACAAATAAAATAACAGAAGTTAGGTTGAAAAGATGTTTTCTTCCCAAGAATCTCAGAAATCCAAGCTGGTTAGAAAACAGTAAGGTGCCCTGGAGGAGGCTCAGCGTGCTGATGGAACCTGAGATACAAGGAAAAATACACAATACCAGTTCTGAAATGGGAGTGTAATTTAAGTTTGTTCCATTTTATTGTAAGTTAAATAATGTTTTTGTAGCAACTGTAATCGTAACCTCACAAAAGCTTGTGAGTGGAGTTTGAACCAGAGGTGCCTGCAGCATGTTTTCAGAGGAGCAAGCAGATCGGGGCCACTGATGGCACCAAATGATCAGCCAGAACAGATTAGTTTTTCTACGCTTTTATAATCAAAAGACAACTTGAAATACAATTTAGGAGTTAGAAAATCCTTAAAAATTGGATATAAATGGCTATTTGTCCACCCTTTTGCCCCTTGGAGGTGACATTTGTCTGGAAAGTGTGATGTTTTCACAACTTGCACCAAAAACACACGATCCAGACAACAGCATAGGACGATATAGGCTGCAGACACAGGTACACGCATGCAGAAATACATGATCAACACCAGCTGGACACAGATCAACATACAGAGAAAAACCCTGCTGCGCCCGGCGTGCTGTGGGTGGTTGGCCTTTAGCTCAGCGTCTGAGGTGGGCTGAGAGTTTGTGTTTCCCTCCCAAACACACAGACTGTTAGAGAAAAGTGAGACTGTGTAGAAAAAGAGAGGAGAACAATATTGAAACTGTGATTTTTGGGCTGCATAAGTGAGATCTGAGATGGGCCAACAGAGAGGAAAGGCAGCGAGAGGTGACACGGGAGGAGGAGGAGGGTTGGAGAAAGACAGATGGGGGAGAAAGCAGAAGGGGGAGACGTATAGAGGGTGTCCAGATGGACCTCCCCTCTGAAAGTTTGACAGCTCGTGGGAGGGTTGTCTTTAGGGAACTCTATTTTCAAATCCATGCGTGTCTTTTGACAGTCTGGTCGCCATTGTGCCGTAAATATGATCATCCTTTTTGTTTTTATTACCCTGCGTGGTTGTTCTCACCTCACACTCTTCAGCTGTGTGTGCGTGTGTGGTTCTCATTACACCCATGGTCGATCTGTAATGTGCCTTGAAATCCCAGCGTGTAACGACTGGAACAGGCAGCGCGTCCAGCCAGTAACTACAGATCTGGATTGTGCCTTAAATCCCTCTCTAACAGGATGATTCACTTTGGAAGCTGATCTTGGATCAGAAGTTGGGGAAATAAGCCAGCCAGGTGGAAGGAGGCTGCAGACAAGAATCTGTATGAGCTTGTTTGTGTTTGTAAATCAAAGCTGGCCTCTGCCCGGCATTTAGAATCTTGTGCATGGTTTATGTATGAGCCCAGATGAGAGGGATGGACTCAGAGTAACGGACTGTGTGTGTGTGTGTGTGTGTGTGTGTGTGTGTGTGTGTGTGTGTGTGTGTGTGTGTGTGTGTGTGTGTGTTTGACAGCTCACAGCTGTAGATGGCAGAAAGCCAGACCCACAGTCGACCTCTTTTGTCTTTGTAACGGTCACCCTGCTGCCTGCTTAATCAGCATCACTTTCTCCGTCACTTTCTTTTTTTAATCTTTCACTCTTCCTTTCTCCTGCTCTCCGTCCCTTTTTTATCCCACTTCTCTAAACCAGTATTAGCACCAGTGCTAAATGGCTTTTCTTTTACACATCAGTTGTCACGTTGTAAGGTTTGGGCCACACAGGCTCCCGTAGCAGAGCTGTGAGGCTCCTGCTACTGTTCCTTCACACATCCTGGCTTTTATTAGAGTTTTCCTCTCGGAGCTCCACTTGTGTGCTTGTTAAAAACGCCTCATATTTGTAAACACATGGCGAATAATAGTCACACCTCTGGGCTGAAAGCTTTAACACACTGATTGTCAAAACATTTAGTTTTTGTTGTTCTCTTTTAGAGTTTTGTAGTTTACATGTCCGACACAGTGCTGTGAACAGGCCCCCTGTGGGGTTTTGATGGGCGCGTTGCCAGATTGGACTCCTGGTGGGTTGCCAGATTGGCTGTCAGCACATGAGCTAATTTTTGGCACCACTTTTAAATTCAGTTTATTCCATTGTAGTTCATTTATGTATTTATTGGCTGACAGCAAAGAGAAAGGGGGGTGTTCTTGTGTTAGAAAAATATCTCATGAACCACTGGATGGATTGTTGGGTGTACATCTACAACTAGTTGATCTTTACCCCGACTTCACACTGGAGGCATCAGCTGCGCGGAACGGTTTACTCGTGTGTGTTACTGTGCGCAAATCCACACTGGGCGAATCTCGATCTCAGCGGCTTTTCTGCAGTCTTCCTCGCTGGACTCATGAGATCTCAAAATCTCTCGAGCCTTCAAAGGTCACAGTTTGTTTATGCCATCCGCCATTAAGCCAAAAATAAGGAAATCATGGTTGATATCGCTGTTTGATGTCATATATAATGTTGTTCCTCTCCACTGCCAGGATTAAAGCCATGAAAAACACACTGTTGCTCTTCTCGAAAGATGCTGGAAGTAAATAAGCTGTTAGATCACACGTATTGACATAATCTACATAGATATGAAATCACATCGCTGCAATAGACTTTTATTTTGAAAATTACCAAACATTTACACTGAAACCTTTGCGTGATTTCCTGTCTAGCCCTATGAAAGCGGCGGAAATTGACGTGTCCTAGAAGTGGTTTGCAGCAAAATAGAGCCTGATCCTATCTTTAGTGGCGCGGCGTGGCGAGATGCTTTTGGGATGCACCTGAAAATTTCTGCGCCCACTCCAGGGTCTTTGCCAAAAAACATTCTTTTGACGTGGAGTAACTAGGTGGCGAGCAATAACTGTCTTTATTGTCGTCCTCTGCATAGACCAGTAATTGAGCTGCGCTTTTCTGAGTCTGACTTCACAGCACTTCACACTACAGAGAATCATTCATTCATTCACAAACACACTCAAGCTGGTTTAAACCATAGACATGAATACATAGACGCCCCATTGGACGCTGGAGAGCGTAACAGCGTCATCGCCGTATTTGGTTCCTGACTCTCCAAACCCAGCTGAAGTCAACGCAGGGTGAGCAACTACGCCCGTTTTATGTACAGCTTACGGTTGCAACAACCGGCGCACTATTGAAAACAGATCACGTGGCATTGCTATTGACTTTTCTAGCCTACCTGTTGGGATTTTTTTTATTTTATTATATTTATATTTTAACTATCATGCCATACCACATGTCTGATTTTGTGAAAAAGCATAATAAAATGTTTAGTTGGGTAAGCACCTTCCTCAGTAGAAATAAACGCACTGGGGATGAACGGAGACCCATCCAAGATGGCGGCTGGCCACTACGGCCGCTCCAATAGGCAGCACCAGTCTGATTTCTGTGGTTTAAATACTTACATGTGAAGTCGGAGCATTTCTGTCGCAGACAGTGACGTTTCAAAACCTAAAATCTCGGTTATTTAAGTCCACAAGCAAATGTTGACATCGGAGAATTTGCAAATCTTCACTTTGGTTGGAGTTTTTGAAAAAACTTGTTTTTAGTACTGTTTATCTTCACTTTTGTGTGGATGACAGGCCAAACTGTAGAAAAATATCTTCATTACGTGGGATACCCAGCTACATACTGGGTCTAAATATCTTAATCCACACCTGCTGAATGAGTTTCTTGAAGGATTTGTTTTAGTAAACTTGGTTAAAACAACCAACATCTTGTTTCCTGTCAATCAGCGTCTCAGAATCTGTTCACACACTTTATCCAAGCTCGGCTGCTGCACCTTTATTGCCTCTTGTAAAAAAAGGGTCCTGAGTTTTGCTCCTTTCGTCAAGGTCTTATTTTATCAGAAACGTGGGAACAAAAGTCACGTGTGTGCGCTCACACATCTGCTCCTGCGTTTTCGTTCATGTATGAGCACGTTATAAAGCTGAACATTTATTTCTCTAAACAGCTGTTGGGATGCGTACATCCTCGTGCTTTTTCCGCCCAATGCACAGTCAGTCCTACCTGTGGCGTTTTAAAACTGGTTCTCCCACTCGCCAGAATTACGCAAGTGGATTACTGTAGCAATGACAAACATGCACTCCTATAGTCAAACCAGTCATGAGTCATGCTTCAAATGTTCACGATGTACTGTTATTAAATCTGTATCTCCCCACACACAAGATTGAAAAATTTTATGGGTTAGTTAGGCTGAAATATTTAACTTGTATGTAATGCAAGATTTTAAATCTTATATTTGTACAGAATAACAGGATATATATGTTGAAACTATAAAGCTGCTATAATGCTAATGTTTGGTGCTAAAATTAAGCATTCACACATTCAAAAATACACATTTGGAGGTGCAAAGCACATGCAAACCACATCTGGCCCCAGGTCTGCTGGCGTAGTCCCTCCTCTCAGGCATGACTGATCAGGAATGCACAGCCGACCGCACCCTTTCTCTCCTTCAACCACTGGACGCAGCCCTGCTGGGTGTTCTCGGATTACCGGACTTAGTTTGTCTTAAAAGCTGCGGTGCCACTCCTTTTTCTAACTTCTATTCTTTTCAGCACACGGGATGACCTTGGTGCTGTCTTCTCTCTTTGTCTGTTTTCCCTCCGATTTCACACCATAGATTTTAAAATATTTAATTGAAAATACCTAATTTAATTCAACTGGTTCAGGTTTTTACTGATCACTCGGCTCATATCTCTTTTCATGAAATTTGTGGTTTTCCTGAATAAATTACTCCCAGAATCATTTTTTATGTGCAAATGTTGAAATGTACAGTTGAACTTTTAAACATGCTTTAGGCTGCAGCTGCTGCTTCAGGGTCACAGGTGATGGGTCAAAGGTCAGGTCCTGCTTTAGTTTTGGGGTTAATCTGCACTCACACGTAACAGAAACACACTTGTAGTTCACATTTTAAGAGCCTAAGAATGTTGCTCATGGCTATGTCTGCAGCTTTTAAGAAGATAATTGAACCACACACACACACACACACACAGACACAACTCACATAAGAGTCTTTTTCCCAGGAGTTTGGTGCCGTTTTGTCAACACTGACAAGTTTTTCTTTTTGTAAAAAAGTTTCTAAGAAAAGATAACCTGCATGTTCAGACTTGGAAGAGGTGGCGTCGATCTGCTCCAAGTTCATATCATCAAAAATAATTCTCAGCTAAAATCACTCTTGAAGATAAAAAACGAACAAGTTATAATCTGACATTTAGATTTTCTTTAATTAAAACCAGTCGTGTTTACAGTGTAGTTTATTATACATGTTCTGTGGAAGCATAGTCTTCTTTCCCACAATGCATTGCTGATTACTGCACAGTGCTAGTTATAATACTAATCATAATGTGTTTTGCTTAAAAGTTTAAATGTTGGAAAAAATGCAGCACATGTGGAGAAGGGTTTGAGATTAATAAAGGGACTCTCTGTGTTTGTGTGAGTGTGTGTGTGTGTGTGTGGGGGGTGCTCTATCCCACCGAGACCAAAGATAGGACCTGAATGTTTGAAATAGCTGTGTTATCACTGACAGAAGATTGCTATCTTTACACCACCATGCACACGCACAAGCGCCCATAAACACACACATTTTATTCCCTACATCCCATGGGATGGTGTTGTTTACTGTCTGAATGACACACACACACACACACACACACACACACACACACACACACACACACACACACGCACACACACACGCAGTGGAGTACCAAACTATCAAAGTGACCACATGGGCTCTTGGCGCCCCCACATGGTTAGAAATTATAATTGCACACAAAAGATGCAAAACATTAGGATTCATTGAGGCAGTTTAACGACACATTAGAAAGTAATATTTTAAGCTATGACGTTTATTTTTTATTTTTAACAAAAAATAAATACAAAACAGCAAAGTAAATTAAAGGCAGCTTTGATTTCAAACACATTAAGGATTTTCAGTGGTCATTTCTCAGTTACCCGTATTGTTTCCTGTCATAAAGCTCCGTCAGTAGCTCCTCCCTCTGCCACTAACAGGTTGTTGCTACGTTACCAGGTTTACTCAGCTCCATGGAGGTCTTAAGTTGCTCAGTAACTCACCTCACACGACTGTTGTTATTGTGTGACTTAGTTTCTGACCTGCAGAAAAACAAGGATCCACATATTTACTGATATGATTATTTTAAAGTGTTTAGGATAAACAGATCTTCACAAGTAGGATCTGAAATAAACAATTGTTGAATATTTTAGTTTTTATGAAATAGGTTAATTTGACACATGCATATAAAAACTACAAGTGTGTATTTGTTTTTGTAAGGAGCCCCTCCTTGCCCTCCGGTAAAGATTCCAACACCTCCTTGAGTTGCCCATTATAGAACAGAACATATAGTGCACCAGGTTTTGACTTACACGACATTCCTGCAGGCAAGTTTCAGTTTGAACCACGTTTTTACACTTTAATATTGAGCAGAATGCAGCTGCAGTAAAATCAAACTGAGCAAACGTTTGTTTCCCCTCAAAAAAGACGAAATCTGCTGGTGTCACATCTTTCTTTTGGAGTTTCCACGTGGTGTTTTGACACAAGCACCAGTGTCAGTGTCTCAGTAAATCTGAGGTTTCTCAGGGGAAATAAAAGGCTTCCTCTGTGGTGGAGCTGAACCCCTGTGTTTAACTGACACACACTCTAGAACGGTATTTACTGGGATTTGAAACTTGGCAATCGCACTTGGCCGAGGGTTTCATGTGAATAAGACAAGTGCGGACTGGAGGATGCAGTTTACTCTGATATCCAGATATTCTTGTTTACCCCTGAGTCTGTGTGTTACGGGTACTGGTCAGGGCGGATTGCTGTTACTGGTCTCATGCTGGATCCAGTTACCTTGTAACAGGATCACTTTAAGCCACCACCTCCTGTCATACAGGAGTGTGAAGCATGTCAGGTGAAATGTGTTGGTTTGATCTTAGTGGTGTTTATTTAGCAGGATATATAATTTAGTCTGTTTAGCAGGTTGGGTGAAATTACAGGATTCTCCTTTAATTGTTTGAAACTTGACTGAAAGGTCTTGAAATCATAGGTGTGTGCTGTTTAACTTTATAGTGCATCTCCCTCTTAAGCAGCTCCTTTGATCCTTAAATATCCTTTCATTTGATCTGATTGCATGTAATTTTGCTGTAATCATCCAGCAGCGTTTCCAGTGTCGACATTTGTTTTGTCTTTTATTTCAAGTGGTGACGACACTTATGACTTGGACTTCTTTTCTAAAATCTCCTCACTATAAATGAAAACTTAATTTACTTTACATTTAGACCTCTTATACACTGTAAAATCTGATTGGTTATCCTTACTTGAAAAAATAGCATGGAAACTGATTGCACTTAAAATTAAAAATACACATTAATTGTTATATATTGGAGCCACAATGCATACAAAGTTAAATGCACTTAAATGCAAGTTACTATAACGAAGACAAACCAGTACAAAGTACTTACAAATTTGCTTACTGAACTAGTATTTCTGAACTGTATATACTTAAAGTGACGATGTGTATTTTCCCTGGCGATAGGGGGCAGTACATACCTAAATCATTGCAAGCAAGCAGTATTTTTGTGTTAAAGTAAGACCTTACCAACGGATGGCCATTAGGGTCAAAAATCCCTGGGAGCACAATTTTTGAACGAGTACTTCATCAGGTCGTTCAAACTCCAGCAAAATGACATCAGACTCCCTTTCATCACTGGCAACAAGCGAAGAGGTAAATGTTTAAAACAACGTTTATGAATGGCGAAGGTTTTGTAACCGCTTGTTACAAATCTGTAAATGCGTTTTGTCCTCACGGGCTCCCGTAGAAGGAAACATCTCGTCTAATATGGCGTCGCCCAGAGACTTAGACCTGCGTCGATGTATTTTAGACCCAATTTTTAATGGTTATATGTTACGAAGCCGCCAATATTTTTCAACAACTGGGCATCATTTAATTAATTTTCAACATTTTGATGCATATTTCCAGAGATTAATGGTTAAAACTACACATTGTCACTTTAAGCAGTAGTAAACTGTAAGCACTAAGTACTTTGTACTGGTTTGTCTTAGAGTAACTTGCATTTAAGTGCATTTTACTTTGTAAGGATTTGGTGTCTCCAACACATAATTACGTAGTCCCGTCCCGTGTACTTTTGGTTTGGTTTGCTTGCTTTTTTTCAAGTAAGGGTAACTATTCAAACGTACGGAATGAAAAATAAATCAAGGTAATAACACAGATGAAAGTTCAATAAATGTTAGTTTTCCTCCTTTTAGAACATTAAAAGAGATTGTCTTCAGCTTTAATACTGTATCATGTCATCTTTAAACACACGGTAATACCCAACAGTTAATAAACCATCCTCTGTAAAGACCCAACATGCTGACAAGTGCAGTTTTGTATCCGCGAATAGCGGTATTTAAAATCACAGAATAAAAAGTACATGAATAAACTCATCTGAACATATCCAATACCTTTATTGATTATTGACATTTCATGAAATAAAGATGAAGTGGGGGTTGAACTGGGATGCTGACCTCCTCAGATTTCCTGTTGAGCTATAAAGAACAATTTTTTACTCTGACCTCCATGATGCCTTGTAAGTGATTTCCTCATCGCCACGCCCTGTGCTGGTTTACTTACTCTTATTTTTTTTATGTCAAACTGATATCATTGTGTCTGCTCAGTAGAAAGTAGCGCTGGTTAAATATTAAAGAACTTTGGCCTCGTATGGCCTTGCTGTGGACAAAGGTCTTTAAAACTACTGTGTGTGTTTCAGATTATTTTTGCAAGCGTAGTTGAGATTAGAGAACCTGGTTGTCGTCTCCTTGTATCAACAAGTTCTGTATTAGTTCTCTTAGAGTAACAAGGTGCAGTTTCCTGCTCCTCTGCCCTACTGGTTAAAAGTGGAATTACAACTGTCATAAACAACCCTGCTGCAGCCTGCTGTATCTAGTGCTAACAACGAGCTAACACTAACGAGCCAACAAATACTAAAATAATGCACGAAGTAAAAAGATCCACACTGTTGGACAAAAAAATATTATTACTTATGAGTCCAGTAGCAACAAAGCCAGGTCACCATCAGTCCGTGATTTTTGTAGCCTCCTTTAGCTCCCTCAAACTAGCGTAGGCCACACAGATGTTAGCTCTTTGTTTTTGCCTCCAAATGTTACTTTTACTTCCAGGCTCCGCCATGATGCCAACAGAAAAAGCAAACTTCTTCTTTATCTTCTTCTTGTGCTTTTTATTGACGATCGGTAAACTGAAAATGCTAACTGCTAGCATTACAGCTAACAGCCGTATAGCAGGTGCAAGAGCTCTCCCTAGAACACCTACCCGCTCCACAAAACTATCTAGTGCAGTTTTTGGTCAGCAGAGGGCTGCAGAGTGGTGTCAAATATGAAACTGGTCAATTTTCTAACTCAACAATCACTGAGATCAATGTTAAAGCTCTAGCTTAAAGTTTAAAAATGTATTTAATGTTACTTTAAGGGAACAAAATTCAAGTTTGGGACCTAAACTGTCAGAGGTGGGGATGGGGTTTACATCACAACCACATAAAGGTCTGTAGATGTAGGTGATTGTTATTAGTTTGGCTAAGTGTGTACAGGGTCTAAGTTTGCAGTCATAGTTTATTATCACACCTTGTTGGTCATATGCCAGTTGTTTTGTCACACTTGGGTGGGGAAACTCCGCCTACCTCCCTATCAAATATAAAATGTTGAAACTTTGTTGCACCTGAAGCTTTTTTGTTTATTTGCTTTTATCTCAGTTACGTGAAAGTTGCATTATTTTGAACACGTAACTAGGTTCTGCTGTCGTTGATAAAAGAGCCATGACTCAGTCTAGTCTCGTAAATATTTGACTCATCAGCATTATCTCAGACTGAATCTACTGTTTTTACCTGCTTTTCCAGTTGCTGCTTGTACGTCAGACACCTGAATGTCACCTTTTTGCTGTGTTTTAGACTCAGTTTCATCTATAAGAGCAAATTTGAATTGAGTTTATTAGAGATTAAATTGAAGTGTGTGTGTGTGGGGGGGGGGGGGGGGGGGGGGGGGGGGGGGGGGGGGGTGAGAGAGGTGAGAAAGGAAGGCGGGAGGGTGTGAGAAGTGGTTGCCTTGCTGGCTGATGGGTGGAGGGGAGAGGCGGAGATCAGGGATCCCATAAAACAGAACGAGGCAGGGAATAAGGAAGAAGGGACGGGCCGACTCGTATTTCAGCTCTGTGTGTTTTAGGGCTGGGTGTAATTCTAACCCCTCGTGCACTTGCACTCTGGACTCAACGAGAGCGGTGAGCTTCAGGGAATTCTCTGCAGCGCGCACTTTAGTTTGGAGCGTCTGAGCGTGCAGCAGGTGTGACCTTCCTGATTCTTTATCGCTCCTGCTGATCAGCTGACTGGAGATCCAGACAGCTGACAACACCTGGAGCATTTTTTGTTTTTGTTCCCTATAGAAACCAACCTGGTTTTCTCATATGCGCTGGGATCAACGACACAAAAACAGGACCAAACAGGAGAAGAAGAAACTGACAAAAAGGAGTCTCGGTTTGGCGAGAGACCTTGACATGTGAGTGTGTTTGTGCCAGCGTGTGAGCATGCGAGTAACTTCATCAGGCTGGGAATAGACCAAAGGAGCCTGAAAGCTCTTAACCTTCTCGTCTGCTGTGACACCGACGGGTCAGCTGATGTGAACTAACGGCGTGCATGTCGTAAATAACATTCCCTGATTTGTTGTAATTTAGAAAGATCTCTCCACCCTGTGGATAGGAAATGGGGAGGTGGTTTTCCAGATAACTGGATTGCTTAATTACGCTTTTGGGTTTGGAAATTATGCCTGGAGCCTTGAAGCAAAATGGAAGGGAACAAAGGTGAAAAAGATGATTTAAAGATGTCATTTTGGTTTTTGAAACTGACGTGAAGAAGGGTGGAAGCTAGGAGCGGCTGGGTTAGAACCATGATTTGGGAGCGTCTAAAAGGGACAACAAATTGGACTATGGCTGAACTTTTCCTTGGATGATTAGACTCTTCAGGACGTATGTGGATCTGGATAGAGCATTCTACACATAAACCTAATGGATGAGTGTCTCTGTATTATTGAATCGAGTTAAAACTACGTTTTAAAAAACGTTTTAATCTGCCGTCCCTTCATACTGGACCTCGTCTCCCTGAGTGACGATGAGAGGAGACAGGAGATCCGCTTCCTTCCACAAGGAGAGGCCGGCGGGCCTGACCCGGGCTTTGAGTTGGCTCAGCATGTCCAACCTCTCCCACCAAAGGAGACGCATCTTCCGCAGCCAAAGCGAACTCCACATGGTCCACAACCACCACACACACTCATTCTTACGTTCTTATCAACATGCTGCACACGAAGCCGAGAATGAGGACGATGACAACTGGGTGTACCGACCTCAACACAAAATAGGTGAGAACGTAGGAAAAGAAGATGGGTGTTGGCTCGTGTAAACTTTTTTTCCTTCTTTTACTCTGAATACACACACCCAGCAAAAAAGAAAAAAAAAACAACATGGCTGGATTTTCCCACTTCCCAATATAACTGTTTTTTCTTAAAAAAAAAAGCAAGCAGCATTTTCTCTCCTCTTTAGGCTTTGTTTTCTTCATCCGTACAACTCATACGTCCTAGCTTCTGGTGAGCGGGAGCTGTGTGTGTGTGCGTACGTGTGAGTGTGTGTGTGTGTTTATTGGGAAAACAACTGACTCATCAAATGAGAAAAGGGACTGTCACTGTTATGGTGATGCCTGAGGCTGGTACAGACGTGAGTTCACAGTTTATTGGTGGGGTGGAGGGTGGAGTGTGTGTTCTGTTTGAATGTGAAGTCTTGGATATCAGTAAAAATAAGGGATATTTGGACATAATGTTTCAGGTAAGGAGGACGTTCATCTTTCTTTCTTTGGCGTTTCGTTTCCAGATCAGTCTCTATTGATGAGCTCACTAGATGTGTGTCGTGTGTTTTCTCAGTCAATGACTTGTGTGTGTGTGTGTGTGTGTGTGTGTGTGTGTGTGTGTGTGTGTGTGTGTGTGTGTGTGTGTGTGTGTGTGTGTGTGTGTGTTAAGGGACAATGGTTGAAACTTTAGCCTGAAATGGAACATGACACCAATCCTGAACCATGGTAGCAGGATTCACCTCCTTAACCTTTATGGTAGTCTGACATAAATTTGGCAAAATTAACTGACGTGCTGCACAAAACCAGACGAATAATAGTGCAGCAGTTCTTGTGCTTTTTGAAAGCTTTGTGGTACGTACAGATTATAATAAGTTGATTTTTAAAATTCCATATCCAAGTGAAACTCAAAAAATTAGAATATGGTGCAAAAGTCCGTTTACACTGCCTGTCCAGAAAAAAGTCTCCACTTGGATTTAACTATGCATGTACGAGCCTCCTATTGGCTAATTACTGCATGGGTGATTATTTTTCAGCTGGAAACAAGTTATTTAACCCCAACTGGTGCAATGAGTTGCTTCTCATTCTTAAACAACCATGTGGAAACCATGTGGTGGTTGTGGAAAAGATGTTAGTCTGTTTGAGAAGGGTCACATCATTGGCATGCATCATGCAGAGAAAACATCTAAGGAGATTGCAGAATCGACTAAAGTTGGGTTCAGAATTGTCCAACGCATTATTAAAAACTGGTCTGATGAGTCCAGATGGACCCTGTTCCAGAGTGATGGGTGCATCAGGGTAAGAAGAGAGGCACCCATCATGCCTAGTGCCTACTGTACAAGCCTGTGGAGGTTCAGCAACAGGATGTGCTCCAAGAATGAGGTCAGCTGACTACCTGAATCTACTGAATGACCAGGTTATTCCATCAATGGATTTGTTCTTCCCTGATGGCACGGCCATATTCCAAGATCACAATGCCAGGATTCATCGGGCTCAAATAGTGAAAGAGTGGTTCAGGGAGCATGAGACATCATTTTCACACATGGATTGGCCACCACAGAGTCCAGATCTTAACCCCACTGAGAATCTTTGGGATGTGCTGGAGAAGGCTTTGTGCAGCGGTCAGACTCTACCATCATCAATGCAAGATCTTGGTGAAAAATTAATGCAACACTGGATGGAAATAAATCTGGTGACATTGCAGAAGCTTATTGAAACAATGCCACAGGGAATGTGTGCTGTAATCAAAGCTAAAGGCGGTGCAACAAAATATTAGTGTGTGTGACTTTTTTTTGGGTGCTGACTTTTTTTTAAATTCATCTTAGACTGAGAGACCATCTAAAGGCTCAGGAACCCTTTGCAGGTGTTTTGGATTCATTAGCTGATTAGAGTGTGACACTTTGTGTCTAGAATATTGAACCTTTTCACAATATTCTAATGGTCAGATTTTGAATTTGGGGTTTTCATCAGCTGTAAGCCATAATCATCACAATTATAACAAAGAAAAGCTTGAAATATCTGGCTTTGCATGGAATGATTCTATTTCATATTAGTTTCACCTTGAATTACTGGAAAAAAATGAACTTTTGCACCATATTCTAATTTATCGAGTTTCACCTGTACGTTCAACTTCTCATAACAAACTGTAGTTTTCTTGTTGAAATGAGACGTTGGCTGTTTGCCTGAGGAATGAAGTAGTTTTACATTGTTGTGGAGTGATATCGTCTCTTCAGCAGCACTTATCACTTTACTGGTCCAGTGTTGTGTTCGTTATTTTCCCGATTTTTAAACATATAATCTGTGTGGATATCATACAGATTGTCAGATTTGGGGATTATGTGTCTTGTACCTGCAAATTACCCTTTATAAAAGTATTTTCTTAAAAATGAGTCGAGCTGTCTGCTAATTGGATAACAAACCCAGTGTATTACTGTTTATTAGTGAGTTGTTTCAGTAACATGATCTTTAAATTTTGATGGTTTTTGGCATTTAATGTACACAATGTGGTCACTCTATTATCAAATGTTTTGCATCAGTTATTTCAGAAAAGCTAGTTTTCTAACAGGTGCATCCATTTATTTGAAGTTCTGCAGAAAACAGGACTAACAGGATATGTTAAAGCTGACTGACACTTTCAATGGCCACCAGGTTTCCGTAAATCATTAAAACGTATATTTAAGGTTGTTTTTGACCAGATGTACCATCACAGATTCTGTTTCTAGAGTCTAAACCTTTATTAATCTGCTGAAACGAGCAAATGAACAACAAAACCTTTATTTAAACATTATTTCTGTAGATTTCAGACCTGATGTTTTTTTTGTTTTAGCGCTTTTCTCAAATCACACAGTCGTTTCCTCCCTATAAACACGTTCTCCAGCAGGAATGTGTAGCTCCATGCTGCTGTTGTTTTATTTGCGTGTGTCAAACATTCAAAGTCCCTCTGTTGTGTCTGAACTTGCCCCTCTCCAAAAACAGCACAGAGATGCACATAACTTGAATAATTTGAGGGCTTGAGATTCTTCTTGGAGTCAAGGGGAGTCAGGCAAAGTTTACAAATGTTTTATGGATAAAATAAAAGTCTTGTGGTGACAAAGGAAATCATTAAAATTATGTATTTGGTTATTTTAGTCTGTTTTTTTTTTTTTTTTTATTTAAATCCACTATTTTTTTCTCTCTGACCTTCTCTGTCTGGGTTTTACACAGAGTTTGTCTTTTTATAGCCAATGTTAGGCCACAGACAAAGTCATAGACAGGTTAGAATAAAACTATTCCATCCAGAGTGCGCGCACACACACACACACACACACACACACACACACACACACACACACACTGTACTGACTTTTTCTGTGCACGAAAACACAAATCTCCACTTTAAACCTTAAGTATATATAACGACTGGAGCTCTGGAGTCCCACCAGACCCCATTACAAGACACGTGTGCAGCCACGCTCGCTGCCTGTGAGTAAATATAGCTCTAAAATTGGTGCCTGGAGATTCAAAACCTGCAATTTTGACGCAGACTCCATCTTGACATTTTTGGAGTATTTTCTTGGGTTGTCAACGTTACAAATTTGTGACTGAGAGCTGAGACTTTCCTGTTAAAGCCAATTATTTGCGAGAGTCATCTAATAAACAAGCTGCTGCTACTGGCTGCTTATTAGCTTCAAGTGTATTTTCAGCAAGCATTTTCAGGATCAGAAAAAAATTTAACATTTTTAGGGATGCTCCAGTCCAATTACAAGATCGGAAATCAGGCTCGATCACGTAATTGTCAAAGGTTGGATGTAACCTTATTCATCCTGAGATAGTTTTTCAAATGGAATAACAATGGCTTAGTTTTAACTTAAAGTTCTTCTACATCAATATTCATTGTTTAATGGATGACAATAACACCAAAACATCACACAATTAAGGGCAGGCGGGGAGTTCAGATAGCATAATACTGAGCTACTAGCTAGCAGGCTAACGCAGAGCAAACGTGTCGCCTTCAGAGAGCTAACGTCTGCAGTTTGGACTAGGGCTGGGCGATAAATCGAAAATTTATCGTTATCGAAATTTCTGACTCTAACAGATGTCATTTTTCCCATGTCACTGAATTCGGTAATAAAAAAATGAAAAGGTGTGTAGGTTGGCGACTTTTGTGTCCGTTTTCAGAAGCTGTACCACCTCGAGACACATGACAACATGACTCAACGTAATACACGCGACAGCTCCATCTAGTGAACAACTTTTGTTTTTGCTCATACATGTAGTTATCATCCATTTATCGTTATCGAGGTGAACTCCTCAATATACCGTGATATTGATTTTAGGCCACATCGCCCAGCCCTAGTTTGGACGTATTTTAAACTTGACAGCAAAGGTGTTGTGATGTTTTTTTTGCAGATAAACTACTAGATTTTACCTCATTTTAATTCTCTTCTTGGCTGTATTATTTTTGTGCTTTAATTTCTGTAAAGGAAATTGGTCGAACTTAAAAAAAAATATATATATATAAACTATTAACTCATAGTTTGATTCAAATATTCAATTTGACATAAAATTGATTAAACCAGAATAATGACCTGGAACTGGATTATTATGTAAATTCAGGCATTAATATGAAATAAATTACAAAATAACCAATAACAGGGATATTTTAGGTAGATTTACGATGGATTAGTTTAATTTACCAAGCTCTTTTTGGTACTTTTTCATTACAATTATTACATTTATTATAATGTTTTTCTTTCCCTAAAGACATAAAGCAACCTAAATTGTTATTTTTACAATTTTGATATGATTTTCTTTGTAAAAGTTCTAATAAATTACTACAGTTGTATAGCTTCCTGAACGATCTGTGTCTCAGAAGTAAGAGTTTACATCAGACATGATGTAAACACAACATAACTTCTTTTAGGCTATTTGTTTTTTACAGTACATCTGAACAGATGAGAGATTCTGATTTAACATTTGTGCTTTTGGCAGACACAAACCATGTTAACATGAATGTTGGACGATTTTAAGGCTTAGGCGTATTTAGTAGAAAATTTCTGACATGATTTTTACTTTTTACAGTATGTTCTTTATGTTTATGCCAACAACACATTGACCTAAATATTCACCATACCACGACACGGAGTTGTTGTAGCAGCCAGAAGCAGAATTGGGTCTCGCATTAGGAAGGTGTTTATGAATTTTAGCTTCATAAAAGAGTCCGTTTGGACCAGATGCGTGAGATGCTTATTGGACTCTGAGAGGATTCAGATGAGACTGACATTCTTGCATAACAGTCTTTTAGCATTTTTGGACACACGTTCAGAAATATGCTCATGACTGTGTAGATGATTTGTAAATCCAGATTAGCAGATAATTTGCTGGAAGAGAGGGACGCAAAATCCAGCAAGGCCTCGTTTAAAACCACAGAGATGGAAATCTGAGATTGTGGCCCACAGCCGAGCCCATGTACACTCACTCAGGCTGGACATAGAAACGTTTAGCACATTCAAATGTATTTCTAACATAAAAACACATATACTCAAAAGTAATCTGTACAAAACAGTTACTCATTACAATTTTCTTCTTTTTTTCATGTGCTGACCACAATGTGGTGATCTTCAGGTAAGTTGCATTTTTCTTTCTGACTCATGGCTTTAATTTTCATATTTTATCAGCTGATCTCAGACCAGTCCATGCTGAAGTGCCCTAAATGCAGCAGAAACGGTTTTCCCGTCATTGGCCACTTTAATCCAACAGTTTGTGACCAGGGGTCTGCAACCTGTGGCTCTTTGGACCTTCCTCTTAATAACTGACTAGAAATCATTAAAAAAACATGTTTTTAAATATAGATATAATCAAAAATGCAGGTTTAAGCAGCTTTTCTAATTTATGTACTGTAATAATATTATATGTGAATATGAATAGTCAGATTAAATTATGTTTCCTATAATAAAAGGATGGATATGCTAATTACTAAATAGAAAACAGCTTTGTATTCTCTGGCAGAGAGATTTTCATTAGGTTTTATTGGTAATTATTGCCATAGAAGCAAGATAAAACAAACATAAACACTCTTAAATTAGGTGTAATTAGATCATTTTCTTTCCCATAATGTAATTGAGTTAATTATGTATTTCGTTGCGGTAGCTCCAGACAGCTTTAAACAGTAAGGTGCAATGCCCAACCTTCTAAAATTATTTTTAAAAAGTGTTGGTATCAATTATCTTGAGGCCGTTTTGTAAGAAAATTTTTTACAGCTTCAGCTTTGTGAGAGCCGTGATTAGGTCGACCTCAAAATGTTGGCTGTGAGCTAAAGTTTTATGGAAAAGGGTCAAATTCAAACCAACACAAGCAAAGCCAGATCCTGTTAAAGTGGTGGTTTGACTCGTTGGTTGGTGTTTTATTGTCTGGTCAGGTGGGTTCATTTAGGAATTTGTGGATGTGTTTTTAGTTAGAGTGCAGCATTTTCACTCAGCGTTTAGGTTAGACACACACATGCAACATGCAGCCTGTAATTGCTGACATCAGGTTAGGGCAGATGAGTGATAGCCGGCAGCCATATTTGTGAGGGATTAATATGTTCATGCAGCTTTATCATGATTACAACACTGCTACTTCGATCCTTTTGTTGGCCAGTTGCCATCAGTGCTGTGTGCACAAACCACAACTCCTTGTGTTCTTGATTGCATGCTTCTCATTATAGTGAATAATGGAGGATAAATGCTTATAATGCCTACCTTTGTTTACTATTTCATATTGTTAATGCTAGAGCGACTGGACTTCCTGTGTTGGTTTTTGATGATGTTTCACCTCTGGTCTGAAAGACTTTGACATTAGTGTTTCAGCTTTAAGGCTGTAGGGGAAATCACACTGGAGGTGTTGGTGAAATGTGTGTCATCCGCCCATCCCATGAGTCCCTGGGTTGTTTACCTCCCTGAGTAACAGTTCAGGTGTTCTGTTCATGCTTCTGGAGTGAAAAGATGTAAAACTATCTGGGGAGGAGAGTCAAAGCTGTATTGTCGGGGTTGAGGAAACGATACCTTCTATTCAGGTACTTAGGATCATCATGACCTGTACAAATGGAGGTTAGGGCTTGACTTTTTAATGCAAAGTTTCATTAACGAGTTTCTGTGAGGAATAGAAGAGAAAACATTTATTACTCATCATCAGTCAGTCCCATTGTTTAACCATTAGTCTAATTTTTTCAATGAATCTGCTGTGGTCTCTAGTATGAACTAGAGATGGAGTCGCCATGCTGAGTGTGTCTCTCTCGTTTTGTCAACTCCGCCTGGTGGTTACCCGTATATTGCAGTGTTCGGACGCATCGCGAGGCAGCCATTTTAAGCACATGTACGCATTGTTAAACAGCAAGTATATTCCAGGCCTAACGAGAGGCATTGCTTCCAACCATAAAGCAGCAATCCGGAGTTTTCACCTTTCAGGAATTATGTATGATTTTTCAGAAATCCATAAAAGTGATTGTCTTATCATGTAGTGTGATATAAGCGATACATCTTTTTCTTTTTGCTAAGCCCGCCCCCTGCCCCGTAAAATCCATGCAATAGGAAACTGAGCGCCGACCAGAACTAACCAATAGCGTTAGACTACCGCTTACGTGCTTCAAATTTAAGGAAGTACCTCGGCTGAAGCAGAGTTGATGAACTTTTCACGGACAATTAAGTCATTAAAATATAAATATATGAAAACATGACATGAGAATAATAATTGTAAAACAACGTATTTTAGCTCTGTTTGTCAGCCACAGCAGCACATTCATAAACAAGAAACGTGCAGTCGCCATCTTAAATTACAGAGTCGACCCGACTATTGGTGTGATACGCTTGTCAGCCACTAGATGGTGCCATCAGATAAAATAAATACTCCGGGGAGCTACTTTAAGGTGCAATACATTTTTTTGCCTCTAGATGGTGCCCTCTGACACAAAACTCTGGATTTTTCTTTAAAGGTTTAATTCCAAAGAAAAAACAAATTAGTGAATTACCACAGCACTGTAGTCTCTACTGTAGTCGTGTATGAATTGTTGAGCGTCTACATGGTGTGTATTTTTCAGTTCTTATTTTTTTGTTAAATGTTTTGCTATGTTGCCTTAGCACTGAAGTCCACACTTGCTGCCTTTTTTGTCACCATTTCTTTAATCATTTTAAAAAGAGCTTAAAATGCAGAGAAATACTTTTATTTTGTTAAAAGCCTGGAAATGAGCCTGTTTTCTAACTGTGTGATGTTGCAGGTAGGTTTGGAAGGCCAGTGATGACGGTGGTTTCTATGCACCAAGCCAGTCTCTGCATCTGATAACAAACAGTTGAATTATGGGGATTAAAGTGATTATATTTAATCGGTGTACAATAGCTCAGCCTCAGTTTGGGTCCCCGTGTCTCACTGCAGACTGCTGACTGCCCGGATTCTAGTCTCCACTCACCATTATTTACAAAACTGCAGCATGTGTTTAGCAATGTTTTTATTTTTCCATCATTTCAAAAAGCAGAGAATCTGTTTAAACTAATCTGTTGACCAATTTGAGGCATATGTATTCATTCATGAACTGTATGTCCTGTTTGCTTGTTAATAAGATAATTTGTGGATGACATCAGGTTTAAGAGTTTTACACAGAGGCTGAGCGTCTGACGAGGCGGTGAGATGAGTGGGGACGTCGCCTGGACTGGACGGATGTGCAGTGATGTAGGGGGAGGAGTGAGGGGGAGTCGCTGAGCAGCTTCCTGCGGAGAAAAAGTTGGCTTGTCGCCACTGAGCGCGTGAACATGTTTGTGTGAGGGCAGAAAAAAAAGGAGGGTTATGGAGAGAGGAGGGAATGTGTGGGGATCTGTGAGTCGGTGTGTGGAGTTTGATCGAGTGGTGAGGAGGAGGAAGAGGGCAGGAGAGATGACTGCCAGGAAGTAGGGAAAGCTAAAGCAACAAATTGTTTATTGTTGGATCAATCTGGGAGGAAGAGCCGACTGAGCCATGTTCTGTCTGAAAGGTAGGTGTGTTTGTGAGACAAAGAAAAGTTTAATTCCACATCTTTCACGTGTCCAGAAGTAAAGCTACAACACGAGTGAGAGAAACGTTCCTTATTTTGCACTTTTGTTCCTTTGTTCCTCCTTTCTGAGCCGTGATTCATTCAGGTTCTCAGACGTTAATCCCACCTATACTCTGTCTGCTGCTGGATCGCTCTTCTTCTCAGCTTCTCCATCTCTGACTTAAAGGACTTCACTTTGTTTAGCTTTATTTCTGCAGTGTGATACGTTTGCATGCTTTTTCCACAGTAACAGCTGGCGAAGCAGCAGTTGCTGAGCTGCAGACTGAGACCATGTGTTGGTTATTACTTAACTGGCCAGTTAAAACGGGATGAGGACAATGTGGTTCTTTTACTGAAAGCTTTATTTAATTTAGTCTCCGTAGACATTTCATAGACATCTATATTACTCACGCTATGGCTTTTTTATCTTCCTTTTAACTCATAAGTCCTAAAGACTATGTGCACTATTGACTTTGCAGACAACATGCACTGATAAAGCTGGTTCAGGCTGTTTTGGTTGGAAACTACATGTAGGTTTGGCCGTAGGAACGTTGTGTTTATTTTTCAGCTATCAGGGTTCTAGATATGATAGTAATTCCGGTTTATGACTCACTTGTGTTGTTTCTGACAAATAATATTTATTTATTGCACTTTTTCATAACATCTTACACTCTTTAGCATGAAACGATAAAAAAGGTTAAAGCTAAAATAAAGTTGCTGGACATTGTTATTGATCCGGTCAGTTTTTCTCAAGCAAATAGGAAAACAGTTATTGCTTTAACAAATATCAAAATGTTCCCTTTAAGAATTTGTAGATTTATACTTAATGAAATTAGATAATATCATTTATTCACGTTCCTGTTTTCCTGCTGTTTTCAGTCATTTTTGCTGTTGAACAGAATCCAATCTTTATGACTCGCGCTTAAAACGGACAGAAACAGATGTTATGTGATGTTAGATGAGGTCATTTACTGTTTCTGCACCAGACGGCCAACTTTCTCTCCTTTTGGTAAAGGAACTCGTGTTAGATATTCAGTTTTTTCAGATTTGATCATGATCATTTAGAACAGGAGTGTCCAAGCTTTTCAGTGCGAGGGGAAAAATCACCAGGTCACAAGTCCTCATGAGTCACAAAAATGAGATTTTTTAAAATGTTTTTTAAATGCAATAATGATTTTGTAGTGAATATTTTTATTTTTACTGCTCAGAAAATGCTTAAAATATATATATCAGTAAAACATTTTGAACATAAAAATGTTAAAGAGTAGATCAACCTTTGGTAACACTGTACAATAAGGGTCCCTTTAGTAACGTTATTTAGTGCATTATTAAGCATTAATAAACAGAGTCCCTTTATTAACATTATTTAGTGCATCATTAAGCATTAATAAACTAAGTCTCTTAACGTTACCATTATTGTTAACTATTAAGTGTCCTTAGGTTTAGGACAAAGGACCAGGTGGGGTGTCTGCTTAGTAATGCATTACATAATATAATTAAGCAGTTGTTAATACTTTACTTAATAGTTTATTCATGCTTAATAATGCACTAAGTAACATTAATAAAGGGACCCTTATTGTAAAGTGTTACCCAACCTTTCTAGAAATGCCACAAAATCACTCCGAGGGCTGCAAAAGGACCCAGGGGCCGCTCTGTGGACATGCCTAATGAACTTTCTTCTGTTCACTTTAACTGCAGTTATAAAAAAATCTAAAATACCAGTTCCAGTTTTGGGGTATGTGGATTCTAAACACTTAACATACTGACCCAAATACTCAGCGTCATATTAAAATCTGTGATCCAGCCTGTAGATTACCCTCGCTGCCAGCTGCAGAAGGTCTGCTTATGATTTAAACAAGCCCACTCAGTTGAGGTTTCCTGCTCTGCAGCAGATGTGACACATTTTCGTCCATGTTTCTGCACATCCAGCTGTGGCCGGAGTGAATGTTCATCTGTTTCCACCACCAAACCAAAACCTGGTATTATAGCGTAAGCCCTGGGTGAGCGCAGATTTATGTGCTCTGGCTCGGTGCGGCTTTTGGGTCGTTACATAAGTTATTTCTGCGCTTGATCCTCGGCGCGGATGTCTGTCCAGAACGTGATCATCAGATGAGATGTGAGCAGGGATTAGATGGAGATGAAGACGTTGATGATGATGTTCCTCAGATTGGAGTTTTCCTGCTGAGCACAAACATCACAGAGTTCATCCGACCTCCTCGTTGTACGTTTACTTAAGACCATGTCTGCTATTTTAAGGCTTCAGATTTGGGGGGGATGATGGTGTTAAAATTAATAAACTAAATATTCTACTTCTGCTCCTTTTATCCTAATGCATTTACTACAAATACTACCTTCATTTAGCAATAACCTTTAAAGATGGCGGCCCAGCAGCGACCTAAGCACCTGTGCTGCTTATGTCTGGGGAGATAGTGACCTTTTGACCCCAGGCTGACCCACATACTAACCCCTGGTGGTGTGGACGGAACTGTTGATGGATGTTCTCACTCTCAATGTGGCAGGCTGCCTCTCTCCAGTGGAGGGGAAGAGAGGAGGACACAAGGGAGGTGCTGAGCTGGAGACAGGAATCCATGCAAAAAACATTCAAATGCAGGTGTAAAAGGAAGCTTTTTTTTTTTTTTTTTAAAGCAAAATTCTATTTAAATTAATGCAAAATACTATAAATGTAGCATTAACTTTAAACAGAAGGTGCTTTTTAAAATTTTTAATCTGGAAAAAGTTCAATTTAGCCATTTTGAACATTCTGGCACCAACAACAACACAACCTCACAACTAAGAGCCTAAGTTTGGAAATTTGATGCAGGTGTTGCTAGCTATTTAAAATTTAACCATAGTAATCAGTTTTCACATGATTTATTCATGTAAACTATGCACACTTACTTGAACGTTTGCATGGGACTTTAAAAGGAAATGCATGATGAGATGTTGACCTCCGTAAACAAGTCGAAGCCCAAAAGCAGAGGAGATTTTTGGTCTTGATACGTAAACAATAGATGCTGAGGTTCCTGTCGCCTGTGAATGGATCTGCCAGGACTCCAGTGAGCCTTTTGTTTTCTGAAAAGAGTCACCAAAACAATAGCTCTGCAGAAAGTCGTGAGGTTTCAGAAAATACCCTGGAATCCAGTAATGAGCTCTTATTGTCGTTTTCTTTTAATTGAAACAGTGAAAAAGTTTCACCACTCCTTCAGCGTGCGGTTTGGGTGGACAATGTGGAAATATTTAGTTGTGGGTGAAGTTTGGGAGGACAATGGCCGACTCCCTGTGGATGAGTGCATGACTTCCTCAGACTAACTCAGCATGCAGGTGCTTCTCTCAGTCCGTTCAGATCTACACATATCCATGGCAACCATTGTCCCTCTCCTAAAGCCGTCCGTTCCCCTCTTTGCAAACACACAGTTAGGTGCTAAAGTGTGTGCACGTGTTTATGCTAAAACACATGTATTTATACACAAACGCTATTCAGATTTGAACTTTCCAAATCTCTGGTGGCGTTAAAGAGCTGGGAGATGGAGGGAAATGTCTACAGCCGTTCACAGGCAGCAGACTGACGCCTGGGCACGACTTGAACGTGCAAAACAAACAAGCACACACACGACATTTCATTTTTTTATGAGGACAGCTGCTACCATCAATCACCCTCTCTACCTGCTTCTCAACTAATAATAATAATAATATGTTACATGATAATTATATGATGCTGCTGCTGGGTTTTTGCCCAGTCTGCAGCTGGATTGAGGGCATCAACAGGGTTGAGTCCAATTTAGGCCACGGCCAGAATCTTTTGGCCTGTCTTTGGTCGACGTGTTGTCCATTTGGGTTTTCTAAAACCGTGTGTGTGTGTTTGTGTGTGTGGTTAGACCCTTTATAATGTGTGTGAGCATGCTGTGGTTTAGGTTTTTGTAATCAGCTTGTGTGTGCTGGCTGCCTCCCCGTTCTGTGGAAATGATAACTACTGGAAACGGGTGTTTTAGCCGGCTCCAGCTATCTGCTGAAGCTTTGGCAGAGCCTCCCAGTCTCTTTTCCCCAGTACAGTAGCAACAGGCCATCACATTTGTACCCCACAACCCATCGATGGGTTAGCCAAAATAACATAAATTATGTTCGGACATATAAAAATCATTTTTACCTGACAGTCGTGGGTTTGATATGGTGGTAAACATTGTTACTCAAGGATGAATGTCCAGATTTTAATTTAGAATTATTGTTTTTTCATCTAAAAACATTTATTCTAATTTTTTCATCTTGATACTTTAAAGATCAAGTGATTATTTTCGCTGATCTGCAGATTTTGTTCACTCAAAGTCGAAAGAATAAAAAAACAGCATTGAGCAAAAAAATCCTACATTATATTGAATGACTTGTGCAGACTTATATGTGAATAATGTGGAAAAACACCAAGCTTACAGTGGTAGTAAAATTCAGTATGCATGTAAAGGTTTGTCTTTTATGAAAAATAAAAAGTAAGTGAAGTTCATAAAAGTTGCATCTAGAGAAACTGCAGAAAGACTCGTTTCCCTTCATGAATTATGATAATCAGGGACACTTTTTCCTCTTCATTTAGATCATTTTACCAGATCTTGATACTTCTGAGTCATTTTACTCCATTTGAAACTCTTCTACTGGGTTAAAAGGACTTGAATGCTCCCAGGATCTGTGCTGTTTAATGAAGATAAAAGCCACCAGCAGAGGGCGACATTGGCTCTTTATTTAATTTAACTTTTTTCTTTATTAAAAAATACAGGATTTTAATTTCTTACTGAGAGTTGAAGTTTTGTCATTGTTTCATTTGACTTTTGTTTTTCAAGTCATGCTACTATTTATTTAGAGGTGCCACTAAAGGTTTTATCTGGCAGGCATTACTCTCACTCCATCTGTTCTCCTCATTCTGTGCTGCTCTGTAGCTTCCAGGTGAACTGAGCTGAACTTCTGCTTTCATCTGTGATTTCAAGGTTCCTGTGTGTGTGTGTGCGTGTGTGTGTTTGCTGCCAAGATTTGTCATGTCAACTCTCTCTCACACACGTGCACACACACACATTATCTAACAAGTTTTTCTAAAACTTCCACACTTTCTTGTGAAGTGGAGATGATGCACTTGATTAACTGCAGCCTGGCGTCCATCTGTGTTTTATGTCAGAAGCAAGGGGCTGGCGGCTTGTTAATCTGGTTTTACAGATTAGAAAAGCACCATCGAGGAGCAGAGGGGGGCGGGGGGAGGAGCCGAGAGGAGAGGCCATGCGGACGCCGCTGGACAATGCTGGCGCTCTCTCAAATGAGAGGAAGGAGTAAGGAGAGTGCTCACAGATGCTTCTCTGAATACTTTTTTGATAGCTCTGAATTTTTTTAATCCCTAAAGGAGGAGAACACTCATCATTTCTGGACATGCACTGGTTCCTGAACTTTTGTGGATCTTTTTCTGCACCATTTGTGGCTGTGTGTTTAGGGCAGGATTGTGTTTAGGGGAAGAACTTGCTTTAACCACAGGTATTTTCAATAAGGCACCATGACTGCTTTTAAATATTAGTTTTGCAATTTGAAGAGTCTTGAAGACTTTTAATGTGGTCAGATTTGTGGTTTAAAGCTCTTGTTTTTGCAAGCTGTTTGGATTTCTACCAGACTGGCAGTCATATAGGATTTTATAGCATTTTGCTGTAATCGTTGTGAAAAATATTTGTTCTGCAGTTGAATCTTGCTCTCCTTTGTCAGGCAAATCAATGCGAGTCAATAGCATCCCCTGAGACAACGAAAGCAAAGACAAAAACAGTAGGAGGAGGCAGAGTGGGGGGGTAGGATCCTGTGTGGCTTGCAGAAACCTCCAAACATCCATCCTATCTTCCCAGAAATAGAGGGAGAGGCCTATTGGGGGTTTGAGAATAAGGGGGGAGAGTTCTCCCACTCACACAGCCTCAGTCACCCCTCCATCCCATCACCTCAAGCAGAGGATCCTGAGAAGGAGGAGGAGGAGTAGCTGGGGGGGCTTAGGTCCTGGATAGAGCAGGAGAGGGCAGGTGGTGGGGGTTTAGGCTTTAGCCAGGGATGATCACATACGTGCACTGCCTCTCCTCGAAGCCAGTGGTCAGCTGCTGGGACAGACCCTGCTATGAGGACCCCCTGCGTGAGAAGAGAACTCTGTGCTCCTTCAAGCCCGATAACAACATGGGGAACAGCCTCCAGGCCCCCCCCAGCTCCAGGCCCGCCAAACCCGAGGGCTGCCTACGCAAACGTCTCCTCTCCGTGTCAAAGGTGCATCAGAAACAGGACTCACTCTGGACGCCCAAACCGCTGCTCGGACCTCAAAGCTCCCCAGGAAAACCCCAAACCTGCCAGGATAGCAAAGGTACAGAAGAGCTCCCTTTAGTTGTGTGAAGTCTGTTGGTTTTTAAACAAAAACATGAACTGTTTAGTTCAGATTTAACAGAGACTTTTGTTCAGAAGAGGTGCCACCGTGTTGCTGTTTTGCAACAGTGATGATCATTTATCTTGGTAGGGAAACAACCTGCTGCTGCTGATTGTTCTTAAGTCACTGGAGCTGTTTATGGGAGGTAGTTGTATGTTGTGCTAAAGTCACAACACATGGAGTTGAAGCCTTCCAAGCTAGGCTTTGTCTCATCTTATTAGGTGATTTCCATCCCCGTGTAACTGAGTGACCTGTGCCGTCTGTCGTGTGTAAAATGTGTGTGTGTGTGTGCATGTACGTGTGTGTATGTATGATTTGCTGGTCATCCCCTTGTGGCATGGGTGCAGGTTGTGGCTTTATGACCCAAGACCCCTTTGACCCTCAGTGATGATTGGGCTTCTTCAGCTCAGTGACCCTCAGAAGAGACTTTCATAAATGTGGTCAGCAGGGGAGGAAGTGTGTGAGCTGTCAGATTACCTGAGTTATTGTTGGCAGAAATCAATATGCAATGTATGAATCAACTTGTGCAGTTGAATCTGGGGTAGTGTGCTTTGACCTTGGGTAGTGGTGCATCAGACGATGTAGACCAGATCTGCAAAAAGAATTGCAAGAAAAATCCCATAGGGGGACAATGGTAAAACAAGCGTGAAAGCCACAACCCCTTTTGGAGCTCAGTCAGACTCTACATTAGAATCATCACTTTATGTTGAAATGAGGCACAGAAAGTTAGCTTTTACATGATTGCACTGGTATTTTGATGCCCTTTATGGTTTTTAAATCACAGTTTAAGTTTTACAATCTTTCCACTTTTTCTCATCAAACTGTAAAAACAACAAAACTCAGAGTCAGTGAGTTTACATGTGCATCTAAGGCGATGTAGGTTGATTTAAAGTAATAAACTGGGAGCATTTATCCTAGTTTACATGTATGTTAAAAAAACAAACTCTGAAAATGAAGTTCGTTCCACTCCGGTACAGCAGGTGGTGACATGCGCCCTTTTGTTTTGGCATTCTTCCGGTTAGCTTATAGCAACACAAATAGTAATCAAACGCTGGCGAGAGTGAAGCAGACAAAGCTAAAACAGGATATGCACAATATCCGAAGGAATGGACAAGAACACTGCAGCACAGCTTATTTGGTACATACGTTGTGAGGCAGCAGTAGCTCAGGAGGTAGAGCGGGACGTCCAGCAATCGGAAGGTTGCAGGTTCGATCCCGGCTCCCACCAGAGAATGCATCTGTTGTGTCCTCGGGCAAGACACTTAACCCGTCGTGCCTGCTGGTGGTGGTCGGATGGACTGGTGGCGCCAGTGTACGGCAGGCTGTCAGTGCGCCCCAGAGCAGCTGTGGCTACATTGTAGCTCATCCCCACCCGTGTGTGATTGTGTTGTGAAGCGCCTTGGGCGGTTGTAGAACCCTAAGAAGGCGCTATACAAATACAGGTCATTTACTGTACTGTTTGATGTTGTTACATGTGTTACTTGGTGGCGGTGATATTATCAGATGACCGCTTCTGTGCTCTTGTCACTTCCAGAAGTTACCGGTATCAGCTTGACTGATCCGTTTACATGCAGATACAGTTGTTTTCCTACCGCATTATGTGGGTGCTTCAGCACGATTAGAACTAGTTTGCCTTCAGCAAGACTAACGCGCATACATGCATTTAAAAAAAAATGACGTCAGTCTATTTAGGGCAACAGTTCGGATTTCTGATGTGCATGTAAACGCACTGTTCTGTTGCTCACAGTTCAGGATTTATTTCAACTTAAAGACTTTCCTACTTACACATGTGTTTGAGTCTCCATTGTGCCACTCGTGCACATTTCGTGCACAAATGTGTCGTTTGGGACACACGTGACTGAGGATGCTCCACTGGGTGTCCACCCCTGGGAACGGGACATAATAGCAAGCAGCTGGAGGTGATGGCCCCGGCACGAAGGGGAAGTGTAAGAGAGCTGACAGTAAGGGGGTGATGGGGCTGACACTGCTGGGGTTATGGAGGTGACCCACTTTCACCTCCAACACTACATAAAGGAACCATTAGAGGAGTAAGAGAACGTTAGAGGAGAGACATAAAAACATCCTTTGACCCGTGTCCAGATTTCTGTACAGTTTAACAATAAACTAAACCCACATAATGCAGCTTTTATTGTCACGTGTCAGTGATTATAAACCATAATGTCACATATAGAAAAGGTATTTAGAGAAGTAGGATCTTACATCAGTGCAACTCTAACTTTTTGTCCCATTTAGACTTTGTTTGTCCACTTATCTACAAACAACTCTTTAAAGTCTTTGTGGGTAAACTCGTCTAAAACCAATTCTCCCATTACTCCCCGTGTTCACAATATGCTGCCAGACGACTACAAACCGTCCTCACCCCTGCTTTGGTTAACGTGCTGTGACAGCTCAGGATGCAACCGCCGTCTCGACAGTATTGTCCCTCGTTCCTGAAGTCGAGTCAGTGTCCCACTCTCTTTGTATTAAACCTCTTTCTCAAATTGGAACTTGGCTAATTTGCTCTTTACTTCCTTTGTTGTCTTTTTGCTATTTTTACATTATGTTGTATAGGGGTGTGTATTGGCAAGAATCTGACGATCCGATATAAATCACAGTACTGGGGAGATGAAGCGATATATTGTAATAGTAAAACCAGATGATATTTGCAACTTTTAAGACTGAATTTAAGTGGAAAACTCAGGCCAGACACTTCCAAGACACTTCCTGGGTGGTTCTCAATGTCAAGGTGCCTTGCTTACGAGTACGCTGTCCTTCTTTGGTCAAAAAAATGCACTAGATTGGTTACATCAAATGTGTAAGCGAGTTAGTACCTGCTAGCCACTGAAGCTGCAACTACTAAGCAACTAACCAACCATAGATAACTGCTTTGGATCTAATAAAACATTTTAGATATAAGCCCGATAGCTACAATTAGTTGACTTACATTTAAACTGGAAATTTGCCCCCGAAGTAGCTGCTGCCAGGTCCTGATCACATCCTTTTGTAAATACAGCGCTGTATTCTGGGAAATTTTTGACCAAGGGAAGGCAACAAGGCACCTCGCATGTATCCTTGGTGAATTAGCTAAACGGCTAACAAACGGAGGACAGACGCCTCGGTAGCACATGAACTTTGGAACACGCCTTGGCAGTTCCTGATGACGTATCCCCTGGGCAACCGGGGCAGAACCAAGGCGAGACTCCTTGAAACACCCCCAGTTTAATTGCGAGATCTTGTTCCATCAGGATGAAGGCGGTAAAATCTACTGCCACCTAGCAGTCAGAGTTTGAACTGCACCACACTAAAGAAATACAGTAAACGTTTGCATGTAAAATCGCAATAAATAATTTATACACGGCTGCTTTTAAATATCAATTCAGTATCAGAAAACGAAATATCGCCATATTTCAGTGTATCGATATTTTATTAGAACCTTATTGTTGTATGATTTCTCAAATTTTTTTCACAGATTTGTTTTAAGATAAACTTTCAATAACAGCTGTTTTTTCTTTAAATCCAACTATATCCACCAGTAATGTTTCTTTTTCAGGGTCTCCAGCTCTTTACTCATATCAGTTAATCGGTGGAGCAGGTGTTTGACTGGATTCTCTATAAACCCTTTCCTGGATTGGCAGGTTCAGTTATTGGCCAATCAGAGCAAACTGCTCCCTGGGGAAAGGCACCTGAGGGAGGCCAGGCTTGTGGACTAACTAGATGAAGCTAAATGAAATGAGCCGACTCTGATTATTGGGGATGCCTTGCCGAAACCCAGTTTAGTTAATATAATTCTGTTGGTATGAATCTGAAGGGGTTTTGGTCTCAGCCTCACAGTTTAACCACCATTTCTATTTGTTTTGTGGAAAAAAAAAAGTTCAATCCCTTATTTTGCTCTTCTCTTGAACTTTGGACAAATGCACAGAATAATATTTACAGTCCAAGACTAGACCAGGACACGTTCATGTGTTTTTTAGTGAAAAGACATTTATTGAAAGCATCTTGTCTTTTGGAGTTGTAGTAAATAAACCTCACCCCTCATTAACATTGAGGTTTGTTAGCTGCCTTTGTAGCAATCACAAGGCCTAAACCTGCACATTCCCAAGGACTGATGAATACAGACTAGTGCACACTTAGGCTGAACGTGCTCGAGGCACAAGAATGGCAGGGTGGAGGAAGGAGAACAATGGAGAAGAGAGCATGACACATAGCTTAATGAGATGAAAAAGGGGGATTTCACACACACACACACACACGCACGCATGCCCGCACGCACACACACACGCTTTAGGGATTAAGGGGTCATGGGGTGGTTAGGGTCATTCAACTGTAAAATGGGTTAAGGCTCTTGTATTTAATTCAAAGCAAACTTGTCTGTTTCCACTTTTCAAGTCCTCCTTTTCCTATTCTAGAGATAAACTTCTTAACTGTATTTACTGTATGTGTGAACGAGTGCTCATTATCTTTATCTCAATATTTTAGTTACAAAAGTTCAATCTGCTAAATATCAATTCTGTAGGAACTAATGAGTCTAATAATGAAATGCTTGTAAGTGATAGTTAACAGAAACATGCCAGTGGGGCCAAAAGTAACAAAATATAACCTGACAAAGTCATGTCTGTGGATTTCAGTATCGGTTTATCCAGAAATCAAAGATTTTTAAGCCATTCTGGTAAAATCTGGTAATTTTGTTGAGCAGCTCAACCTGATCTTCTAACTACTGTTGATAAAACATGAGCCACAAAATCATGTTACGAATAGTCAATAATTACTTTAATTTATAAAACTAATGAAATAAATACCAATATTTAGCAAATAAAAACTAGGACTGCACAATAAATTTAAATTGTTGTGATATTTTAAAGGTGTGGAACACTGAAAAAACATTTAAATCTTTTTTCTGGTTATAAATCAGTCACTCTGAGTTTTTCATGCAGGCTGAACATAAAAATCGTCTCCTACACCTATCTCCTTTATTTGCTTCTGATAGAAAATAGATGGTGAAACGCTAGGATTTAAAACTCCTGACAGATCTACGTCACACTGTCACTTAACATTCATGGACTCACCCATCTTGACTCACAACGTGGAAGTTTGTTGTTAGTCCAGGAAACAGCAGAGAACATCTCTGCTAGTAGAAGCTAACATTAGCAACTCCACCACCTGTATGCTGTATGAGATGGATCAGATGGAGGCAGACTCCCATACATTTCTGCAGCCAGCACTTTGAGCGTGTTGTGAGCAACATGATGACAGGACATGGGGTTATTGCTACAGATAATCATCACGATGTTCAATAATACACCTGATATCCTAAAAATGTTACATTATACTCGCATTTTTAAAACTTTTAAATCTGGAAGTTTGTCATTTGCTAAAGAAAAAATAAATAAATACAGACACACAATAAGATTTTCTGCATGTGGTTTAGTCCTGAGACAGATGTGTTCTGATGGGTCTGGGCTCAGCTGCCTTTTCATTTAAGGGAGTGATGGAGGAGGAGGAAGAGAAGCCTGATGAAGGGCTCAGGTGTCAGAGAGCCTCTCAGCCCCATATGTTTACAGCTGAGTTTTACTTAATGGTTTGATTATCACATCAGTCCGTAACAGACAGATAATCTAGAGATCTTTATCCCCTCATTGATTAAATGAGTCAGAGGAAAGAAACAGGAGCACTGCTGATGTTGGAGTCCTCCTGGTGGTTCACTTAGTGAACTGCAGAAGAGGAAACTTGCTCTATAATTCAGATCTTGAGTGATTTTGTTGCATTAGTCTCGTATTTCCTCTTTCTGGTATCTGGTGCGTCTCATATTTGTGTTTGGTAAAATATCCCAAACATCTAGTGGTTGCTGCTGTGATTTGTCTAAGCACAGAGCATTGGTGGATTATTTTGATTTGTGCAAAATATTCTGACAGTATGTTGGAAAGACCCTTTCAGAGAATTTTCTGTTTTTTGTTGACAATTTCAACATTTTCTTGCTTTGAAAAAGTTCAACATGTAGTTTTTTTCTTGGTATAATTACTGACTGCAAGTGGACTCTTGAATTTCTCATGTTAGTTTTTCTTAAATCATTCAAAATCTAAAGCAAAACTTCTGTTTTTAATAATTTATTATTAATCAAGTTTCACCTTTTAGTCCAAAAGCGTTAAATCTAGATGTCCTAGATGTTTAATTTCAACCTTATTTGCAGCCAACTTAAGATTTATCAATAAAATGTTTTTTTTTATTAATTTATTTGAAGTGATTTCAGCAGCAATCCTCAGGAATATCCTTTTCCCAACATCACGAACTGTAAATCGTATTGAGCTGTAGAGGATAAGTGTTTAATCACTCTGCAGATCTCTGTCACAGCTCATTTCTTTAATGAGAGCTGCTACATGAGGGAGCTTTTTCCACCTCATGCTGCTTTAAGTCTGGCCCTCAGATGTCTGTCCTTGTTTTTGCCCTCATCAGCCTGATCCCCCTCTACACGCTCAAATGCATCCTTTACTTTCTCTACATAGTTTACAAAAAGTGTGAAGACTTGTGTAAAATGTGCATCTTTTATTTTTACATGTCTTACTTCATTTAAAAGTAATGATTCTCCACTTTTTTTTAATTATTGATGAGCTGAACCCAAATCAACATTTCTTCCTCTCACCCTTTAGTTGTGGAGGCTTCACTCATCCTCTAGTGTAACTCATCCTGCCTTCTCCTCCGCCTTAGCCCACAGTTATGTCCCAGTCAGCTGGAGGCTTCATTCATCCATTGAAAACACAGCCAAGCCCCTGAAAAAGCTCATGTCCCCCCATAGAGACTGATTATAAAGGAGCGAGAGAAAAGGACACGGAGGAGAGCGAGTGATTTTAAGAGCCTCTTTAAATCCGTCATGTTAATGAGTTGTTCTCTCCATGGTAACGTCTTTTATTTGAAGCTTTTTTTCTGCCTCGTGCATCGGTGGATTAGTGGAAAAATAACAAAATAAAATAAATTCTAGTTATTCACCACCAGGTGGCGTCAGAGCACAAACAAGCAGAAGATAGTTGCTCTTCTATAATGTGAAATAAATTCTCATCCATTTGAAGACCTTTTATTTTAAAATAATTACCCGAGTGAGGGAATTATGGTAATTACCAGATCTTATTAGGTTTTAAGTAGTTTCCAGTCTGGCTCCATGTAGCCATTTATCTACACTAAAAAGACACACGTGATGTCTAACGAGGAATTTAATCTGGAATAATGTTGGTCTTAAATTTTGGGGATATTTAATAAGAAAGCTGTTTTTATTTCCCTAAAGGCCCATTAGGAAAACCCACTCACTGCATCCAAGAGAGGTATGCTGTCTCTATTAAAACCTCCGTCAATTACGTCCCATATGGGACAGAAGGGGGGTGGGATGCAGGAATATATGGGGAGAAGGAGGAGGCTCTTTTTAAAGAAAGGAAGGATTGATGAGGGAGGGAGCGCTGGGTTAAGTAGATTTGTGGGTCATGCTTTTTTATCCCCAGACAAGGTCTAAATATAGGATTATCATTGGAAATCAGGCTTAACACATGCATTCATAAACACTTTTACATAATGGATTACTAAATTTGCCTATAAAACGCCTCAGCATCACTGTTTTACAGATGCTGCTGCTCCGCGTTAGCCCATAAACACTAATGTTGTCCTGAGAACTACGTTTTATCAGCAGGATGGTAAAACAGTCATTATAGCAGAAAGGTGGAGCTGAACTGTTACAAGGTAGTGATTAAATCTGACCGTGCTTAGAGGCAGCAGGAAATCAAAACAATACCACTAGATGATGATTATACGGTTCGTCTTTCCTGTACACAATGGATCAGAATTAAACTTTCTGCTGTTGCCACATAATTAACCAGGAACAAACAAATTAGTATAATCATCTGGTACTTTTCAGTAATGAAAGCTTATTCTTTAAAGGTGAGGCCGAGATGTGTCCAACCTTCTCTCAATATTACCAGTTACTACAACGTGGGGTTAAAGGTCACAATGAAGCACAACTGTAACGCGGATTTTCCGTGGGACGTGTAAGTGCAGCGTGTTAGGCCTGGAATATACTTGCTGTTTAATGTTGCGTACGCGTGTTTAAAATGGCTGCCACGTGTAACTTGCGTTGATTTGCCAACGCGAGGTTAAAAAGCAAATATATTACAGGCCTTAGTCGCATTTTCGCCGCAATGTCAGCAGCAGTCCCTTCCTACCATGAGCTTTTCAGATGTGCGGCGGCAGCAAATGCGTCCCTCGCAGCTTGTCCGGTGACATCACAAATTCACTGGAGAATTGTAAGACCCCGCGTGATTTTTCCAGTTCACGGAATAATTATTAAGGAGAAAGACGGCATGTATCCAAAAAGGTCTGTGGTTATTTTGCTGTCCTTTTTTCCCTCCGCCAAACCTGGTGTCCCAGGCTATGATGATTTTTTTACTAGTTAAGCAACAGGAAATCTGCATGTGTCTTTTATTTTGAAAGGTGCCAGATGCTTTACATGGCTCCTGTGTTTGATTTTCTGCCTGCTAAACTTGGTGTGCATTGTAAAGCGCCTTGGGGGGGGTTGTAGAATCCTAGAAGGCACTATATAAATACAGGTTGTTTATAATTCAGCTGATATTTTTCCCATGTCAATAAATTTGGTAATAAAAAAATTGAAGAGGTGTGTAGGTTGGTGACGTTCATGTTCCTTTAAGAAGCTGTACCACCTCGAGTCACATGACAACGTGACTCAATGTAATACACGTGACAGCCCCATCTAGTGGACTACTTTTGTTTTTGCGCATACATGTAGTTATCATCCATTTATCGTTATCGAGGTGAACTCCTCAGTATAATGTGATATTGACTTTAGGCCATATCGCCCAGCCCTAACAATTACTACGATGGATTGAGCTGGACTTGAACCTGCAACCTTCCAATTACAGGATGGCCACCGTTGCCAAGCGACCCTATACAACACTTCTGGGACACGTCCGAGACGCGCCGCTCCATGCATGTATTACACGACTAATACGCATCTGTGGGAAATCCGATGTTACAGATGCAGCTAATGGTGATTTCTTTAGCTGCTTCTGTTCCAGCATATGGTCGTGTTTCACTGTGAAGAAAAGGACAAGACAAAATGCCAAATTACTGGTGGTTTAATCTTGTTGCAAACAAAAGGGAATGTTGTCTCAGGTGGTTAACTTGATGTGCAACATATGGAAGTTGTAGAAACAAGCGCTTAAAAATCACCGATTAAACGAACGGTTGGTAAAATCAAACTATGGTTTACACATTTTTTATTTAAGGGTGGGTGGAAGTCTTAAGAGAGGCGATACTAACTGGATCAGTGTTTAATGTCTAAGCCAGATGCAACCTTGTAATTTACTAACAATCAATGCCGAGTAGCAGAACCAGCATCCGATTTCATATCCAGGCCTCCGGTTGTGTCCCCGTCTCGTTCACTTCCGTAACTTGTGATTATTGGTTGTGTTTCTGATTGACCCCGCCCCTCCCTAAATGACCTACTGTTGTGGTTAATGGAAAATGAGATGCAATGGAAGAAATGGGTCAAATGAGGTTGTGTCAGTTCTCTCTTTCAACTGTAGATAAAACATGCAGAACGTGCAGCTGGAATGATTTCCATTGGTGTTTGTGTGTTTGCCTGATACACACGTGTGTGTTCTCTGTGTGATGGAGGCTAGCCCCCAGGTGGCTTGTTGGTTTGTGCCCTCGAGCTCATGGAGCCACTTAACCTAAATTAGCTCAGTCTCATTAATACTGACTGAACACTAGGGTGTCTGCACTGCAAGCTGGTGTTTGGAATTATTTCTTCCTAATATTATTAAATTATTGTCTTTTGAGGTGCATCGTTCCCTGCTACTGTTTCAGTAACCCATTAACAGTCCGATAAATGTTTGAGCTGTCAAATGTGTGGCTCTGATTCACACACAGAGAGTTTACCAATGCAGGAGCTGAGCTTTATGGTGTCTTGTGTCAATGTCAACCTTTAAGGTCAGATTTATGGCAATCTTGGGGTGTGAAGTTAATTATAAAATTGGATTAATGATTGTGTGTTTCTATGAAGGAAGAGGGAGGAAACAGACACAAAAAACCCCTAAGGAGAGTAGTGCAGACAGACCCGATGTTGAAATGTAGGGCAGGAAACCAGTGTGCTGGCCAACATAATGTTCTGTGTGCAGTTGTCTCGCTCTTTCTCTCTCTCTCTCTGTGTGTGTGTGTGTGCATATATACGTGTGGGTGTGTGCGCCTCAGCATGCACTTTTACATGTGTCTGTTATTTGTTTAAATGTGTTTGATTGGAATGAAACAACAGCAGGCAAATTGACTAAAGTTCCTTTATAAGTACAGCCTCATACAGCAGGGTTTTTAACTCAGACAAGTGAGACATTAAAGTGACTGTGTGTATTTTCCCTGGCGATGGGAGGCAGTACATAAATCATTGCAAGCAAGCAGTATTTTTGTGTTCGAGTAAGACCGTACCAATGGATGGCCATTAGAGTCAAAAATCCCTGGGAGCGAAATTTTCAAAAGAGTACTTCGTCAGATTGTTCGACCTCCAGCAAAATGACATCAGACTCTCTTTCATCACTGGCAACGAGGAAAGAGGTAAATGTTTAAAACAACGTTTATGAGTGGCAAAAGTTTTGTAACCGCTTGTTACAAGTAAGTAAATGCATTTTGTCCTCATGGGCTCCCATAGAAGGAAACATTGCGTCTAATATGGTGTCGCCCAGAGACTTAGACCTGCGCCGATGTATTTTAGACCCGATTTTTATGGTTATATGTTACGAAGCCGCCAATATTTTTCAACAACTGGGCATCATTTAATTTATTTTCAGCATCAATATTTCCAGACATTAATGGTAAAAACTACACATTGTCACTTTAAACGTCATGGACACACATAAACATACTTAGGCCTTGTGGTTATTGACATGGCTGCTCCTGAGAGGGGTCACTAGAGAGTGAAAAAGGCCAGGAGTCAATATGAGTGGAGACAGCATGACTGGATGTTAATAAATCCCAGTTTAATCAAAGAGCTACTGGGGGTCTGGCTTTTTTACTGTATCGTTGCACAGAGGGTCAGACACTTTCAGAGCAAATTTTATTTTTAATACCTTCTTAAACATGAGCTGCACTTTTTTCTGCTAAGAATGAAGCAAAAATAAACTATCAGCGTTCTTTGTATTTTAAGAAATGATGCACTGGGATTAAATATAGATATTTGTTACAAAAAATAAGGTACGGGATATGAACACATGGATGAAAAACGTGACTAAAAGATAACAAGTTGGTCATAACATCTAAATTCTGGAAGCTTTCCCTACAAAATTATGAGATGTCCAAACTTTAACGGTTAAAATCAGCAAAAAGTATATGATGCGCAATCATTGCTTGGCAGTTTGACTTTTCTCAGATTTTACTGTAATTACATCTAGATGTTGAGACATACCGTTATAGGTTTGTCTAGTAAATTAAGTAGCAGGAAATCTGCATGTGGAACATAAAGTATCCCATGATCTCGAATTCCAGCTCAGACAAAAAGGAGGCGTGAAGAGAACTTGAAGCCTTTTCAGTTGCATCTTATTGACATAAAAAAGGGGCGCTGTTGTTCTCCTTTGGTGATTCAAATAGGTCAAACGAGACAGATCGTCTCCTCGTTTGTGTGTTTTCACACCAGCATCGGCTGGTGGGCAGTAGGGGTTTTCTTCATGTCCTGCTCCAACTTTAAACATATTCTGGTTTTGCTCTGTGACTTAATATATTGATGTCATCTCCATTTCCAGCTTAATAAATAGAATCTTGCATCACATCCATTTCAACATCTAAAAACTGAGTGAACCTATTAAAGTTTATAACCTTGTCAGATTCAGAGAGCCAACAGAGTCAAAACTGTTACCATGACAGTCGGCTACAAATCCACTCTGACGCTGTAATAAATGCCTAACTGCCAGCCTTTCTAAAGGACCCAAAGCTGATTGGTCCACTTGTTAAACTGTTTCTACTCTTTGCTCAAAAGGCCCGCCTTCATTGGGTTGAACATTGAGTGAATAGTTGTACATCTTGCTGTCACTTTAGGCTTTTCCTGCTGATTGTTTTTGTTGTTTATGAGGTTTTCTTGATCTTGTTTTGTTTTCAGTGTGAAGTTTTGGTACTTTTTAACATCCAGCCCTAACCCTGTGTACCGTATCTGCTATTTCTCTCTGTCTCTTCCTTTTCCTTTTATCCTGGCTTGAATTTCAAAGGACTCAAGAGTGCACCGAGGTCAGACGCTAAGGGAGAGACAGTTAGGCATGACTGCCAGGCCTTCTGAGCCTCGGTATATGTTTGTTTGTCTGTCTTCCTTTGTATGATTTGTGTTTTTATTAACTCATATGGATGTTTTGGATTCACACATCCACCGTCCTCCTGTCCTGTTCTTTATACGCTGACTGTCCACCCAGCTGCTTTTATCTCCTTTTATTTCTTCTCTTCAAACACTGCACTTTTCAACCAGCCTTGGATCTCAGGTCCTACCACATCAAATAATCTCCCAACTTCTGTGGGTGCTACTTCACCTCCTGCTTCATTCTCCTTTCCATCAGTATTGTTCTGTTCTTTCAAAGTCATTTTTTTATCCATTCAGAAGATAAAGCTATACATTAGTCACCACATCAAAACCAGTTTATGTACCTGCATGGTCTTAAAAAGAAACGGCACAAAAACACAAAGAACATGTTCTGATCATGCCCGTGATGTTTAGGGCGTAGTAGTTGGCCCCTCTGCCTTTTATTCACTCAAAATGACTTTATAACTCTTTTTTTAAAAAAAAATCAAAATACCCATTTAAGTTGTAAGATTTAGAGGATTTAAGCTTTTCTGGCGTACCTGAATTCTTACCAGTTTCACAAAAAAGACACTCCAGTTACTAGAAGTACATTTGCCCCTAATATTAAAGTGCAGACCCTTCATTTAACTTCTGTTTTAACCCCACCATCATGCAAAAAGACTACTCTGCAGTGTATTATTAACTAGCACCAACTAAAACCTTGTAGTCTCTGACTTTTTGTCCTAGTGAGAGGTTTGGTGTTTGCTCTGACAGCAAACTGTAGAGAGAATATTTAGTCCTTATATCTATTAAGGTTTGTTGTGGCTTATTTAAATGAGACAGAAAGACCAAAAACGGACGCTTTCTCCAATAACCTCGTCATCAGACAGAAACCCAAAGCCACTCCTTCAACAGGCACAAATAAAACCTCACGATTTTGATAACTTTAGATCGCCCATGCCTCATGAGCAAACCAACCAAATTCCAAGTTGATCAATCAAAACTCTACCAAGAGTTTGATCAAATGTGAAATGAGGTCTACGACCCAATCCCAATACTCGCACTGTGCCCTACGGTCCTGTGTGAAGTGCACTTGGAGGAAGTAAGGCTTTGTGCAAGTGTGTAAATAATTGCCGAATTGGGACATTGCGTCATTAACAGCGTTGCATGCTGGGATGCCAGTCACTGTTTGTGCTACTTTAAAAAAAAAAAAAAAAAAAACTTTATTAACAACTTTCAAACAAACAATTATTTGACAAAATTTACATTCATTGATGTCCACATTAAATCTTAGTATAAAACATTCAGAGCATGCTTAAATATCATTCAATATCTTAATGAACTTCTTTCATTTGAAAATACAGATTTTCAGAAAAGGCACTTTAGTCATTTCTCCGCCTTCTTCTCATAATTCCCATGCAGCAATGGATTGTGCATAATACCCTTCGCCGAAGTCCACATCAATGCAGACTCGGGCGAAGTGCGACTCAAGTGTGCAAAAGGGGTGTGGTCAACTTCCGCACTTGAGAATCGAGATACCCTACGCACTCGCACCCCTGGCCGGGATCGTGACCTTTGTGTGGGTCTTGGTTCTACAGCCATACCAAATTTCAAAGCTCTAGAATGAAGTAAGGTCAATCAGGAGGCCCTTAAGAAGACCCATAAAACAGTTATTTTCACACATTTCTGACGTGTGCAAAATTTGTTGAGTTTTTCAATATGTTTATTAAGAAACATTCGAAAAACAAACAGCCTTCGCAGCGCTTTCACCACTCAGGCCTAAAAAGAGCTTGTGTGTGTTTGTGTGCGAGAACTTTTCCTCATGGTAAAATCATTAGCACCAGAAAAACACCTACCAGCTTTTGTTTATTCAGCCGAGGCTTCAGTCTCTGCACCTGTTTATTATGTTTGAGTGAAAGTTGTTTATTCAGGAAAAGTTTAAAGTTTAACTTTGCTCAACTGCCCTGCATTTATAGACAGGAGAGGCTCTCCACAGCTGAACAAGAAATGTTTTAAAGCTTTTTTTTCTTGTTAAAACCAATATAACTACATATAAAAGAATAAAACAAACATAATTTTTGAATGAAAACACTAGAAAATGTAACTGACTGGGAAAAAGCTTGCAAAATAGTTTTATCAAATTTTATTTTTGTTTGGACAAGATTTGATCATTTTGACAAAGTTAGGGGAGAATAAATAAAACTCAATACTATTTTTGGGTTTTCCACTAATTCCCTCTCAGGTCTTTGATATGACCGTCTGTAGATAGATGATGCAAAATTCCGTGCATGTGAGACAGTTCAGGAATCTCATAGAAGGACATGTTTTTTCCAGGAAAATTGATGACAGTCCCTCTAAAAGGACCTGAAAGACTCCTCAAGCTATAAAAAGTGCTCTGATCTGATCCTTGATGGAGGGGGTGTTATTAAAGTGGTGCCCTGACTCATGCTTTGCGCTATTTTCCTTTGACTTATTATGAAAGAAATGTTCTCCACTTTTTGCAATTCTGGTCGTCGATTTTCTTTTTCATGAAAAAGAATATTGAACAGTGGTTCTTCATAGAACATAACTGGTGTACAGTTTCACCTCCCCTGCCTTGATCAGAACGTAATGACTCCTTCTGTCATAGCTGATTTATTATTTATGTCTTGCTTTTTAACAGAGAAGACCGAGGCGATCTGGTTACTACTGATGCATTTAGTCGTTTTCTTTCTCAGAGACGTAGAGATGAAAGATTGGAGGAGGTGGGGGACAATTGCATTGCTTTGTTTTAAAAATGTTTTCATCTGTTTCTGAAAAGCAGCTTTAATAATATGGAAGTATGTGTGCACGATGATCGGATTAGTGATCAAGAACAAGCACAGGTCTAAAAGAAAAGCAAAGAAGAAAAAAGGGGGTTTGTGAGAGGATGAAAGGAAAAAGAAACGAAAAAAGAATCAATATTAGATCAGACAGAGCTGAAAGGCTTAACTCCTCTATATAAGTCCAGTCAGATAAATACAACCTGTCAGATCGTGCAGGTGCACGTCTATGCAATGCTACTATAGACTCCAGGGAAAGGGGAAAGGGGTGCTTGATTTGGAGATTAATCACATATTAGAACTAAATCTGAAGTCAACAGGGGTTAAATTCAGCAGTCTGGTTAAAAACAGACGGGCTTGTCTGTGAGAGACATTGTGCAGCTGCCTTTGCCAGGTTGATGGGGAGATCCAAATGGGGTGTGAAAACAAGACCAGGAGGACAAAGACGGTAGGAGTCTGGAGACAGAAGGAAAAGCAGCAGACACTCATCAATCTCTCTCTGTTCGCTTTGTCACATTCATCACTGAATCCTAATAATTATAACATGTTTTCTCCTCATTACTTGAATTTTATACACTATTAAAATGACTGAAACAAGGAAATAATGAAACATTCACAGCAAATGTGAGTTTTTTTTAGTTTCTTTTATATTGAATTATCTGGATTAGAGGCATACGATTAGAAGATATTCTCTAGGAGATGTATTTTTAATGATTTGTCTATATTTGATTGGCTAAAATGATAACGGCTTATTTTGGTGAAATTCCCATTTAAGATCTGCCGCAATAATCAGTTTTTCCCCTCATATGCTGCTTTAGAGCATGAACAGATGAAAGATTGATCATGTTTTGGCTGGGGTGAGTGAGCATATGAATGGATATCCCTAATCCAAGAGGTGGCCTAGATTTGAAGCACTCCCTCTGCAAATAGAGATGTCGACCTTCCTGTCAGCCCGTGCACGCGTGCATGTTAACGCTCTGTAAAGAACAATAGGCTTCAGCTCGTGTCTGCATAAATTAACTAGTACTGTACGCGTGCAGAGTCCAGCAGGAAACCATGGAGGCTGATCAATTTGGAAATGATCTTTATGGCTTGCATTCAAATAAAAGATTATTTTGTCAAAGTCTCATAAAACTAATTTTGGTCTGCACGTTTCAAGCTGTTCCAAAAATATTTAAAGAAATAAATTTGGATTTGTTGTGAAATTCACAACATTGTAGAATCATTTAAGTTTTGATGACATCAGAGCAGAAACGATGCAGAATTTCAGGTTCATACCATGAATAATTTGTATCGTTGAATTATTTATGTTGAGTTTAGCTCGCTAATAGTTTGACATCATCTGTATTTAAGCCTTTAAAGCCTAAACCAAAAGGTTCTTCAGTGTTGTTTGTCTTTAAAAATGAAATCCATTAAAACAGATTCTTAATTGCATTCACTTTGTCATGTACAAATCAACCCAAATTCAAGTCGTTTGTCCACTTGTAACTAAAAAACCAATGGTTTCTGATGATGAAGGTGGACGATGGTTTTTATCCACAAAATCAACGATCATTTGCTTTTATTTCAAGCTGCTTTTGCACACACACCCTCCCACACATACACACACACTACCACCCCCTTTTTCACTGGAGCCACTTTGGTTGAAATAAAATACGGTCACAAAAGGAGGGGCTGCCCTGCGTTAATGGGTGTGTGCTTGAATGAGTGGATGCTGGTTAGACTGGGAGCGGATTGGACAATGGGGAGGATTGTGGTCTTTATTTATGCAGCACAGATTCAGTGGCTATGTGCAGACATAATGATCTATATGTGTACTCTATATATGCATCTTTCTTGGGGGGAAACTGGGCTTTTGATTTGTTTGATGCATAAATAAAATGATGTAAAATATAATTATGTAGCATCATCAGGACCAGGATTGTGTTTACAGTTTCTGTTTGCATTACAGTTCGTATGCAGGTACAGGCTGCATGGTGCACCCTCTTGGGAATACTTTGCAAAACACTCAACGTGTCAAGGTTGTTCGTAAGAGTTGATGCATAAATATGACCTGTCTGATCTAATAAAGTCATCTGAGCATTTTAAGACTCTGTGCAGCCTAGAAAAAGATAAAGATGGCGTGAAAGTATCGTTAGAGATGAGAAATGATGGGTTAGGCAGCCAGAACTCGTTGGTAACAGATGAACAGAGGGGCCGGTGCAACACCCCTCCTGCTGTGTGTGTGTGTGTGTGTGTGTGTGTGTGTGTGTGTGTGTGTGTGTGCGTCTCCGAGGACCGGACTGCCTGCGGGAGGAGTGGTGGTGAAGGGGTGTGTGTGTGTGTTTGTAGAGAGACACAAGGGTAGACACGTATTGTCGGCAAAGTAGACGCTCACATGCGGCTAAGCTGTCGTGTGGTGAGGATGTGAGCGGAGCAGCGTGTTCATTTAATCTTTTTCTTTTATTATCTTTCCAGGATTTTAGTCGTTTTGATGCCTTAGCGAGGCACTCTTTTCTCTGAGCAGGAGACGTTACACTTAATCAGAATTATGGTGTTTATCGGGACCTCTTTAAAGTCCGTTATCAAGTTCTTCAAAAAGAAGGGTGAGATATTTTTCTCTTTGTTTGATACTGAACAGAAATACTTTAAACTCTGAAAACTACAGAAAATAAGCAGCATTATTTAAATTCTTCTACTTTTGCACACATTTGAGTCTAAATTGCATCTATTTGAGGTGTGCATTGACATTTTGAAGTTATGTTTTATATTATCGGATAGCTCCTAGGTGCATCTCTTTGCTTTTTACAAATGACCGATTCCTGCTTTAATAGTTCTGAATGATGTTTTTATTCCCACTAAATGGTCTTCAGTGGTTTTACTGCTGCCTCTCCTGGGGTTGGTGCTGTGTTGTGCACCGTTACTAGGTAACTAAATGCCAGAATCAACATGTTTTAGCTCTAAATGGTCCTGCAGCATGTTTAAAGCATCACCAGGTAGAATCCACTGCTTTATTATAGTTTACATCTCTTTTGTTTTTATTTAAGTGAAATTTTGTTTGTTTGCCCTGTGCATCATATATGAAGTAGACTGTTTAGGAGTGTTGTTATTAAAGTATTTCCATCAATGGGGGTGTTTTCAGCACGTGAGGACTTACAGGAATGACTGATGCAGGACAAGCTGCTTGTGAAGACGATCTGTGGTTTATTTATAGCTGGTGTTTGTGTGCTGAAGTTAAGTCTGAGGCGTTTAATCGTTACTTTTCTTTAATTGCTCCTCATCCTGGATTTTGTGAGTCTGCAGAAGTGACCATGCAGAGCTAACCTTAACCTGCTCCTGGGAGGAGGTCACTGGTGGTCCGTGTGTCCTGGAGAAGCAATTTAAACATAAACTTAGCTGCAATAGGTGGTTACGTAGTCAAGTATTTGCACCATTTTCAGTTAAGAACAAAGAGACTTCTGAGTAAAGTGTAAATCTGTCCTCCTGTGAGGGATAAAACCGTTTCTGATTACTGCAGATAACAACTATTTAATTCAAATGAATTTGTTTGCTATGATGTGTACTAGCAGGTGCTCCAGCCATGTGTAGTTTTTCTCAGTTGTACCTCTTTTTCTCTCTTACTTTAAACTTTTTAGTAGACTTTTTATTTTGTGTGATTGCTGAAGAGCCTCAGGGAGAGTTGGGATGTCAGTGCACAGAGGGATTACTAGACTTTCAAAAAGACTTGAGCGTGGTGTGTGTGTGTGTGTGTGTGTGTGTGTGTGTGTGTGTGTGTGTGTGTGTGTGTGTGTGTGTGTGTGTGTGTGTGCGTGTGAGCGAGCTAGGGGTTATTGTGGCCCTGAAAAGCCTGATGTGGAGACTGATGCGGGGGACAATACCGGCTTTGTGGCCCCGGTCCCCATGTCCTTGGTCTTTTCAGAGCTCATGGTTAGAAAGGAGGTGGGGGAGGGGCTACCTGTTCTGAATGTGTGTGAAAAGAAGTGAAGCAAACATGTGAAATCTTTTTAGACTGGTCCAGGATCAGCTGATGGACCAGAGAACTGATCAGAGGCATGCTGTGGTTCTGATCTGAACTAAACATAAAGTATTTCTGTCTCACAAGTTATAAAGTTAAAGTTTCATTAGTCGCCACACACTGGTGACATGTGTTCTCTGCATTTGACCCATCCTCTGGGGGAGCAGTGAGCTGCAGACACGACAGCGCTCGGGATCCATTTGGTGGTTTAACCCCGAAATCGAACCCCTTAATGCTGAGTGTCAACCAGGAAGGCATTGGGTCCCAGTTTTAAAGTCTTTGGTATGGATTTGAACCCACGATCTCAGGGTGGACGCTCATACCACTAGGCCACTGAGCTGGTTATTTCCTTCAGATGAATTTAATTGATGAATCTGATCACGGTGAGCACACGGCATCACTTTTTAAGCCCCTAATGATCTTATCGGATAATCTGATGGCACTGCCTCTCATGTTTCACTCTAAGGTCTTAAATAAAGAACTGCATTCAGTCGATCATCTCAAAAAGGTTTCTTTTGCTTGTCTCCGGGCAGCGGCGGCGGCCCCACTTACACGGTTATTCACGTTTTTAAAACAACCACTTTGGTCCCAGACTCTTGGTCTGTGTGCTTTTAGTGATTCAGCAGGTCTCTGCATGCAAACTGATGTGTCTCTAAGTAGGTGGTAGCAGAAATAAAGAAAGCACAATGAATAAACACAAATAACCCTCTTATCTGCCTAAGCTGCTTGGTGTTTATGAATGAGCTACAGCTGCATTTAGATGAATGAACTTGGCCCACACGTTGGTAACACACACCTTAGCTGCATATCAAAGCAGATGCATGTTCTCCCAACGACCCATTTGCAGCTGCAGACCCCTTCCTCCATGCACCCCCAACACATCCCATTTACACCTGTGAGAGAGGAGAAAACACTCCTCCGTCCACTGCTGTGATCCGTCCCCCTTCCTCCTGCATGTCTGAGACTTCTGCCTCTCCCAGTCAGAGGGACACGCTGCGACGGTCATGAGACCACACCAACCGTGGTCTTGACTTAAATTTGGATGCCTAAATGGAGTTGATTCTGCTTCCTCGATCGCCCACTTTAGCCTGGCTGCACACTCTTGGTAAGCTCGAGGTTGGGATTGTGGCATTTGTTTGACTCAGTTGGAGATGTTGGGTTGTATTTATGTTCCAGACAGTTGGGTGCTGCATGGCTCATTTATGAGGAGCGTTGTCATATAAACAGCTTGCTTGGTTTGAGTTTAGATCTTTGAGCTGGATTTTAGATCAGGTCACCTTTCCTCCCCCGTCCTCCCTTGTGTGGCCTGCTGATGGTGGGACTTCTCACATAAGTGTCGTATCGATGGTGTGGAAACTGGCACCTTGTTACAAAACGCCTCAATCTGCCGCCCCTTCCTCTTCCTCCGTGCGCGTAAACAAACTTATCGTAACCTGAGACGCAATTTCAGCATTTAACATTAGGAAATTCATTCTGATCAGGGCTTAATTGATGCTGGAAGTTAATAATGCGAGTTTTGTCAGTGTAACATCTAACTCCATTCCTCATCACTTGTGTCTCTGCAGCTGTGTCTAACCTGGACGAGGAGAGCAAATGGACGGTTCACTACACGGCTCCATGGCATCAGCAGGAGAACGTCTTTCTACCAGGCAGCAGGCCGCCCTGCGTAGAGGATCTCCACCGCCAGGCCAAAGTCAACCTCAAGACCGCACTCCGAGGTAAAGATCACTTGTAACTAATCTAATTCTAGTCCTGTTGACTAGGAGGTGAGCAGAAGAATGAATGGAAATGACGTAAGAGCTCCTCATATGTTTAATATAAACAGTTTTCTTCTTTATTTTCTGGGTTTTTATCATAAAAAATGAGTCAAATGTAGGGTTTCCACCTGCTTTTTTAGCCTAAACTCAAAATATAAATCTGGAGAGTTTCTAAACGATGCTTTCCTCTAATATCGGTTAATGCACTTTGATGCATTTCTCATGGATTTACAGTAAAGACACCGCCATGTTGTGTTTGTGGTCAACACGGTAAAATGTACAAACACATCATTTATGTTTAGCCAACAACACAAAAGTGTGAGATCATCGCTGTGTTTGTGCAGCAGAACTAGAAAACACAGTAGGAGGTAATTTTCCAAGAACAGGAGTCGGGAACACCGGTAAGGAATGGGTGAGTTTGTAAACACGTTCTGGGAAAACTTCCTTATTCTTATCGTATTTCTCACTTTGCTGCGTCTGTGTGTGTGTGTGTGTGTGTGTGTGTGTGTGTCTGTGTCTGTGTGTGTGTGTGTGTGTGTGTCCGGCTGTAAATGGTTGACGTTTCAACTCTAGACTGTCCTTGTGTGGCAGCAGATAAAAACCAGTTAATGGTGGGAGAACAGAACAAATGGGGACCAGGGAGTTGTAATGCGACGCTCTGTTTGTCCACACACACACACACACACGTTCCCTTTCCATTTGTTTGACTGTTGCTAATAGAAATTACTTTCTGAAATATTGATGCTGCGAGACATAAAAAGACAAAAACCACCTGGGAGGTGAGATTAATCCAGCCCCCCCCCCCCCCCCCCCCCCCCCTTCTTCAACCTGACACTGTCCCATCCTGTCAGCACCCCCCCAGTCCACAGGTGTCCTAACTGAAAGGACAACAGGTGTGTAACGAGAGCGCCTGCTCTGTCCATTTGTGTGTCCACTCATAGGAATTAAGGGGGACTGATGGTCACGCAGCATAATGATTATATTTTCTATTTAGTTAAGTTAAAACTCAGCAGTTTGACCCTTAAAGGGACACTAGACAGTTTTGGCGTTCTTTAACACCCCCTGCTGTGTGCTGTGTTTTCAAACCAGCTGACCACATATTAAAGTTATACTTACAAGAGCAATAGCACGATCGCGAGGTCTGCATCCAATTTGAATCCTTTGTGTCTTTCTTCTCGCCGTTCAGAAAATGCTTTTCCGATGTTGATTTTGTTTGACTCCCTCATTGGGTCGTATGTTTTCGCCTCATCAGATAAAGATTTTCTTTGTTTCTCCTGAGGCTTCACCATGATATAATAAACGCCAGCCATCTCTAGCTCGTCTGTTCTGAGTGTACCTGTTAGGGTCTGGATTTCAAAATAAGGGCCATTTTCCAGCAGCAGAAGTGCTGCTGCTGTTCCAGTCTCTGTGAGAGCAGGGGCAAAATACAGGAAACTTCTGGGAAAATACTAATAAGTGAAGACAGCAGGAAGCGGGTAAGATTTGGGAGTTTCCCAACCAAAACAGAAGACTTGACAGCTATGGTTCTGAGGCGCAAACATGGATTGCTGGCTTTTCGCGAGGTGCCTGACTTGGCGGTACTTCAGGTATTCTGCCCACAAGGAGCTGAGAGACTATTCACCCTGTAAAGCAGGGGTGCCCAATCCTGGTCCTGGAGGGCCGGTATCCAGCAGGTTTTAGTTTTAACTCTGCTTCAACACACCTGATTTCAATCAGCAGGTGATTAACAGGCTTCTGCAGAGCCTGATGAGCTGCTGCACAGGTGATTCAACCACTGAATCAAGTGTGTTGAAGCAGAGAAACCACTAAAATGTGCTGGATACCGGCCCTCCAGGACCAGGATTGGGCACCCCTGCTGTAAAGGGTTATTTTAGCACCTATACTGACTCAAGAAAATGATTTTAAAAAAATGACAAAGTTAGTTAGTGTACCTTTAATGTGATTCTGCAGGGCCAACAGTTGACTGAGTGAATTTTTAGTGTTAAATAGTGCACCTATGCAGTTTTAAAGGAGTTTGTAGTGGAAATAATTTTCTTTATACGTTTACAATATTTGTTCACATTGATCAGATTTGATCTCTTTGTTTTTTATGGTTTGAATTGAACTCTAAGCTACAATAAAGACTCATCTAGTGAATCTTTGGCGAAATGATTTAAGACTATAGCAAACACGTTGATCCGTGGATTTGAAAAGATAAACTTTTACAGGGAATGTTTGTATTTAAACATCAAGAACGGGCGTTAGCTGGGGTCTGTTAGCTGGTGGGACCTTGGTGGGAGTTTACTGAAACTTTCTGAAGGCATGAAGGTCACACAATGGTAACGCCAATGTCATTCATGTTTAATTAGTGGAGTGAATAATGGTATTGGGTGTTAAGTAGGGAAACCATTCAGATCATCCCATCAGCTCCTAAATTAAAACATCCTTGCTCAGTGTTAGGGTTATGAGTTATAACGTAAGATTTTAGAAATGCTTTAGAGACTAGATAAAAATACAGTAAGATGTGACCTCTGCTGTTTTTTTGCAACCAATCACGACTCTGAAAAATGACCCTTAAATGTCCAGTTCTGCCTAGCAACAAGCCGCATTATCAGTCATCCCCTATCACGCGCCGCGGATCATCTCAACACTTCCACTTGTCATCATCCTTATTATGAGCACGCTTCCTAATTCCCATCTTCCACGCTGCCACCTTGTTGTTACACTAGCTTCGTATGCTAGTCCCATCAGGATCCATTAGACGCGTTAAACATGCATCAGTGTTCCTCTCCTTAGAGGCGGGCTACAATTAGCTCTGGAGATGAGTTGCATATGAAAAGGGATCAAAAGCATCCTCTTTACACCGTGGTGCTGATGGGAATAGGAATGCACTTTGATACAGAACTGATCATGATCGTTGTTTAACAACTCTAGAGATTAAAACAAATCAAGATAACATTTTTTTTTACATTTGAATTAATAAAGAAAACTTTAAAAAAGTGGATTATTCTCAATATTTAGATCAAATCAGGGATACATTTCTTTAGATTTCTTTGTCTGTTTAAAAATTCTCTAACAAAAGCATGCTTGACTTGCTTTTTTCTAAGAGTTGGGTGCAGAAGAAGTGCAGTGTATTAGTAATTGTGCATTAAAGGACAAAACACAGGATGCACCAGTAAAATATTGCAGAGATGCAGAAACAGAGCAGCAATGTGCTCAGCACCCAAGAGACGAGGAGGAGGATGAGGAGGAAGGAGTTGAGAAAGGGACGGTTCCGCCATCTGTGTGTGACAGACTGAAACTGATGCCACCTCCTCTGGTTACACACACACACACACACACACACACACACACACACACACACACACACACACACACAGCGCATCCTCAAGACAGCAGGTGGTGACAAGATCCAAAAGGGACAGAACGCTCGCTAACACACTGAAACAAATTGTAGCATATTTTACTACACACACTCCTAATAGATGCATCACACAAATGGCGACAGAGAAGCTTATTACAACCGTTGCTATACTCTTTTCATGTGCAGGGCAGCCATAATGGAATCTCCAAATTCCCAAGCTAGAATTTAGGCTTTGGGGGGCGTTCCAGTTTATTTCTGTGATCTGTAACTCCCAAATACAAATGGAACACACTTCATGTGTGAGATGCAAATGGACCTTCTTGATCTTCTACATCAGTGGAGACTAAAACCATCTAAGCTGTTTTGATACATTGGTCATAATGTTATGGTTAATTAAAGATTGCTCATTTCCCATCAAGTGGAGGTCAAAACAAGTTCGTTTGCAACTTATAAAATGTTCTCAATGTCGTATCATCAAGCAAGAATTTATTTTTCATTCCTAAAACTGGAGCTCACGTGTTAAGTTGTTTGTGAGCCGTTTCTCTGTTTGCTTTGCAGAATGTGATAAGTTGAGGAAGGATGGTTTCCGGAGCTCTCAGTACTACTCTCAGGGTCCGACCTTCTCTGACCCCAAACAGTCCACCAGCAGCCTGCAGGATGATGAAGAGGAGGATGAAAACGACAACAAGGTGTGTAAAACGTAACACACACATAGTAGTCTGTACGTTTAGTGTTCATTCAGGTTCATAAAGTGTTTTATTTGTGCTTATTCAGCATCGTGGTGCTGCGTTTATTAAACTGTCCCATTCTGCCCTCTAGTGGTCATAAGTGAAAACACAATTTTAAAACACTGGTTCCTTTATAAAATGAGATTTAGACAAACATATAAAATGGAACTAATAAAGCCTCACAGTGTTTTAAATTAAAGAACACTTTTTATTTTTTATTTCATGACTTTCATTTACATTTTGTAGAGATTTTTCTGGGTTTTTCATTCATAGATTAATTGTGAAGTTTCTGTTTGTACAGATTACACCAGAATATCTATTTATTTATATACTTTTGGTAATTTATAAGCCTTACTGGGGTCTTCTTTGTCTTCCAGAGCTTCGCGATGCCAAACACTTATTTTAAAGGCACTATGACCGACCCATGACCTTTAATTCCCACCGTTGTTGACTTCTGCCTCTAGTTATTCGTGGAAACTAACCTCCTCTCTGCAGCCTCAGTCATGCCCCCTCCTCTGTTCTGTCATTTATTTCTCTTCTTCTCTTGTTCCTGTCATTTTTGGAGAAACTGGGCTCCTGGTTGAACGGCAGCTTTCACCAAACTCTTGTTGAGCCTCTTTCTGAACAGTTCTTCCAAGTTTCTCCCATTTCCATTTATAAAACACACAAATGTCACGTATCGTGGCCAGTCAGGTTGTCAGGAGAAACAAGAGCATTTTATAAAGGATATCTGGTGAAATAATAAATATCTTCCACCGTTTTTAAATATTTGTCGCGTTTAAAATGCTGCAAAGATTCGGCTGAGTGAATCTATAAAAGGGAGGACCGATCAGATCAGAGTCTTCTAGGGTCGTTTGTGATAATGGGGAACAATTTGAACATTCAGTAAAGTCAAAATGATGGGTTTGCTTTGGACAAATGGCAGGATTTAAAGCCTGGGCACTGCAGTAAACCATCGCTGTCTGTTGATCCCTTCAATTTAACGACCGAGGACTTTTATTGTGGCGGCTCCGTTTAATGCTCGAGTGATTCTCTCTCGTTAGCTTTGATCCTAGAGTCTCAGAAGGCTCATGTGTTTGTGTGAATGTTTCCATTGGGATCCAGCCGGTCATGAAACATGTTCACAGCACCAGAAGCATCTAAAGGTCACAGCAACATAATAAAGCATCGGTTCAGCCATCCCTGAACTTCTTTATTTTTTAATTAGTTGCGTTTATGCCGTTGTGGGTTTGTCTTTCCCTCCTGATCATCTCTTAAATGTTTTTTTATTTTCTTTTAGTCCTCAGCTTCATCCATGGAAGACGACAAGTCGCAGCTCTCCATGAGGTCCCAGACACCGCAGGGAGGAGGTGAAGTAGGGGACGCGTCAGAGGTTGATGGACAGGTGGTATGGACAAAGGTCGCGCCCCTCCCGACCCCGGAGGAGAAGATGAGGCGGGCGGCGCAGGCTGTGCCCACAGATGTCGTCCCCATCAACGTCACAGGTATGTCACACCTCCAGGGAAGAACGTTGAGCCAGAGCAGCGAGAACAGAACCATCTGTATACCAGCTAGATGTCCTGGTAATCTTTTAACGTGATCTTGTGTTTTTGCTGCTTTTTTCCACTCATTGTGAAATAAAAACGTCGTTTTTATTTGTTTGTTATGCCGTTTAACTCGATTATCCTCATTTAGACATAAAGTCTCCCAAACTCAAAGGATAAGACAGAGAAAAAACCTTCTCTTGAAAAATACACCAATTAAAACACATGAAACAGAGGCTTGTAGAGAATAACAGAGTATTTTAAGTTACTATCAAGTATTGCTCATCAGTTGAAATTAGAGTAAAAGGAGGATTAACGAGGCTGGATGGATGCAGACCAACCAGCAGTATGAAGTTATCTACTGAGAGAACTCCCTCCTCTAAACTCCCATCTCTTCTTTGAGACTGACCTTCACTCTTCTTTACGCGTGTGTGAACGAGCGTCTGTGTGTGAAACTCATCTGACAGCTTTTCCAGAGGTCAGGGCTTCTCACCGGCTTTATGTCGGATCGCCGATCCGTTTGACAGATGGACGCGCGAACACAGCAAAACGTGTCCAGACAATCCCCCTGTTAGCTTGCCATATTTTCCAGTTTTCCCCACCATTCCTGAGCCACACACCATCACAGATGCAACATTTTAGGTCGGGTGTTTAAAAAATGAAAAGTAGTCTTTCGATTTATCCGAGGGATCATTTTTGGAGCAAGATCAATCAGGAAGACGCGACAAATCCCGGTACAACACTGACAGTTTTGACTGATGTCAAGGCCTGTTTAAGTCACTCCAAGTCTCCTACACACACTAATTAGAGATTAATGCGGTCTGAGCCCACACACACACCTCATCAACCTCACCCAGTGTCACTTCAGGTTACTGATGGAGTCCTCACGCAGACAGAGAGCGATCAGGGGCTTTTCAGAGACACTATCGGTCCTCAACGCCATCAGCCTGCCACCAGCGAACCAGGCAGCACAGAGAAGAGCAGGTCATAAAGATTTCCCTCCTCCTGAAGGGAAACTAGACAGTGAGAAAAGCTTGTCTGTTTGTATGATTCAGCACACTTTGTCTCATCTTTTGCATCCTGTGCATTAAGAGCATGCTTCCTCCTTATCAAATAAAAGTGGCCCAGCAGCCAGATAATTGTCTTTTTGAGACTTTAATTAAAAAAACTAAGCTCCACTTAAAATATTTGCACTAGAAAAACTTAATCTGCTAAAAATGGAAAAATAAAGTTTTATTCTGATTTTCCATAATTAGAAACCACTTTTTTCCATTTTAGATGCAAGGTATTCTGGGAAATTTAGCTATAAGGAATAAATTTATCATTTAATGATTTTTTAAAAAATAATATGTTGCTTATAAATGTGATTTCATGACTTTAGTGTTAACTGATACCAACCCTGCATGTCATTAGCTGTCATTAGACCTTTTGCTGATCTATCGGTAAACTGTGCAAACATAATTATCTAGTCTCACTTTGCACTCGAGGTTCAGAGCAGGTTTGTGTTTTCAACTAAAAAACATTTCTGATGCATCGATATTAAAGTTTTCTCTACGCTTGTTCACGTGCATCTAAGACTATTAGCTAAAACTGTTGATGCCAGGTGAGGAAATGTTTCTTGTATCCTGTTTGAACTCACCTTCGTGTTCCCTCACCTGTTAACGTTGCATGTTTAAACCCTCTGCATGTCGTTGAGTTTGTTCCTTCTGACTAACCGACTGCTGTTTGCCTGTGTGTCCGCCTGCTGTCGCCCTCCCGGCCACCAGGGGCAGTGTTTGACCGCCAGGCGAGCATCCGGCGCTCCCTCATTAACACTGACACCGTGTCTCGCCGGCCCAAGAAGGTCAAACGCAGAAAGACAATTACAGGGCTGCCTGACAACATCAACCAGGAGCTAGGTATGGATGACTGTGGAGCTCCGTGATGCCCTCTACTGTCTGCAGACCTGTACTGCACTCTGTCCATCACCACCTTCTTCCCTGTTGTTTATCAAACACACACAAGGCGTCAGACCTCTCATGTGAGCTCAGTGTTGGATCAGTGCCTTGCAGCTGTTTTCTGCTGATTTCACCGTCCTCATTTGCTCTCCTCCACCCAGTTCAACCACAGCTGTCGCCAAGAACCAGTTATGAATTCCTTTCTTTGAGTCTGGTTTTAGTTTTTCTTCAATAGTTTTGTAGAACTTTAAAATTGTGCAGCAGTCCTCATCTTTTCTACTGGTTTATTAGTCTCACCCACATAGACGTGACTTCATTTGTCCGTTTTTATGAGACTTCATGTTAAATACGAAGGCTCAGAGGTTTCCCTAACCTGAGTTACTCATCAGAATCAGGTGTTCAGCTGACAGCACACCCTGACTGTTTATTTACTCATCACACGGTCACAACTTTCCCAGGAGAACGTCTCATTTCTCTTTGAGGTCACAGAGATCACAGAGCGCGATAAGAAAACAGCTTTACAGTCTGGTTATGGCTCTGTTGACTTCAGCGCCTGCCTGTCATGAATACTGGAGCGGGGGTAATTGTCCCAGTGCTTCACACACACACACACACACACACACACACACACACACACACACACACACACACACACACACACACACACACACACACACACACACTACAGCTGCCTGCAATGAAGACCTGCAGCTTAATCTATCTCAGTAGCAGCAGCAGCAGAGCTGTCAGTCCGGTTTTTAGCAAAGGAGAGAGAGGGTGCATGTGTGGTTTGGTGATAGAGGTGAGGAAGGAAAGGACGCAGGAGGTGTGTTTGTTTTGGGATATGAGCATCATCGGGAAAGGCATTAGACATCCTCTATTTGTACACCTGTTCTTCAGAAGGTGCAGCAGCCGGTATGGTCAGTGTGTATCTTTGTGTTTAGTGTGTGTGTACCGTATCATTGTGTTAGCATGCTCGTGTGTTTGCTGCCACATGCTCCACCAGCTGCCCGTCTCAGACATAATTTGCTTTACTAGAGCTAGAATGAGGTTCAGAGGGGAAGCAGAGTGAAGTGTGTTTGTCGTATCTGCTTCCCCTCGTGTCATTTCCACCTTAATGAAGAAAACCAGGCAGCATTAGCGCTAACGACAGGGCTACAACAAATCGAATCAATCACCACAGTTTATCTGACAGAGCGGTCAGCAGAGCACGAGGATTTGATGTTGGAGAGGTTATTGATGTATTTCTCTGTCACATTTTTCATCTTCTGTTTCTTTCGCCACAGCCAAAGCCCGGGGCGGAGAGCTTCGGCCACAGTCCATGTTCATCCCCGGGCAGTACTCCACTCTGGGCCGAGTTGGGAGCGTGAACTCAACACTCCGACATTCTGACGTGAGCTGCCAGACAGAGGAGGTGAAGGTCGTTCCTCCGTCTGTGAGAAGGATTCGAGCACAGAGAGGGCAGGGGATCGCTGCTCAGATGGCTGGATTATCTGCTTCCTCCTCAACGGGAACCATCTCCATCTGCAGCAGCGACAGCTCTGGGGTCTTGATGCTGCAGCAGTTCAACGGAGACCCTTCACGTTTTCACAGTCTGCCCCGACAGGGCGCCAGGGTGTCCCTCAGCGCTGATCCCATCTATACCAGCACACCCATCAAGTCAGAGGATCACCCGCAGAGGCAGATCGGGAAGCTTCAGGTGGACAACACGGCGGTGCACATGAGGAACGCTCCAAGGAACAACTCGTTGCCCAGACCCAAGTCTCAGGAGGTGAGGGGGACCCAGTCTAATGAATGGGGTGGCAGTACAGCGTGCGTGGTGTCCCCTCACGCTGCTTATTCCACTTCTTACATCCCCAACGCCACCCTGTCCTGCTCCACTGAGGTCATGACCCTGAATATGTCCAGTCAGTTACTTCAGTCGTCCGTCTCGGCTCACAGTACAGCCCGACCCCCCAGCGTGGCCTCCTCCACCAGCACCAACCACCTGACCTCCAGCCCAACTGCTTTTTCTCACAGCTCCACCTGCCCAGCCTTGGCCACTTCCACCCCTAAACACACACCTCAGGAGGGGGGGCCGACAGGATCGGGGCCCGCTAGTGAGTCGGGTCACTCTGACAGCAGCATCCACAGCCACAGCACCCTAGCCCCCACCCCTCCATCCTGTCCCCCAGAGGAACAGTGGATCTATGACACACCAGAGAACGTGGTGGCTTCACACCGCACTCTGACCTCCAGCTGCTCCACCCCTATCAACCAGCTCTACGGCAGCCTGGACCACTCCTCCAGGACCACTACTGACTCCAGCTCCCTCTACTCCCAGGACAATGATGGCTACTACACCTCCATGCACCTGGACTCAGGCCTGCGCTCTCGGAGTCACGGTAGTGGGCATGGGGCAGCAGCTGGACGGGCCACTAGACACAGCATGTACGAGTGCCGCGAGATGGCCAACCAGGAGGACTCTGGAAGTCTCTACAGCGACCGCTCTCTGTCCCGCAGCATCTCCCTTCGCAAAACGAAGAAGCCGCCTCCTCCCCCGGCTCGCACTGATTCTCTCAGACGCAAACCTGCTGCGAAGAAGCCCCTTGGAGGCGTCAGCGCCCTCGGTGGAGCTAGGGATCCAAACAGCAGCACGCTGAATGAAACGCTCATTGCTAGCTTGCAGCAGAGCTTACAGATGGGACTGAGAGGAGGCAAGGGAAAAGGCGCTTCACCATCTTCACCCTCTAACAGTCCAAGCAGCGACTATGACGACCCCTGGGTGCTGCGGGCGCGTAGTCAAAGTAGCATCAGTGTGTGTAGCTCAGCAGCGTCACTGGCAGCCAACGGCGGCGTTTCTAGTGTGTACTCGTTATGCCACGTGACTCCAGCCCACAGCGACACCAGCAGCCTGCGCTCTGACTACGCCGACTCCTGGGGCTACTACACAGACTACCCCCGTAACCACGGAGACCAGAGGGTGCAGACTCCTCCAACCCACGGTGCAGAAAACATGATGGCTGGGGGTCATCCGGAAACGTTACAGAATGGAGGAGAGATTCACAACGATCAGGCTCAGGGAGCTCCCAACCAGGAGGGAGGAGGGTCGGTGAAGGTCAAACCATCGAGCTCCTCACCAGACAGGGTGCACAGACTCACCTCCCCATCCAGCGGCTACTCCAGCCAGTCCAACACCCCCACAGCTGGAACCCCCGTCCCGGCCTTCATCAGGTCCATGTCCCCCTCAGGCGGCCGGCACCGGCCCAAAGTGCCGGAGAGGAAGTCTTCTCTCATCTCCTCAGTTTCTGTCTCCTCGTCCTCTACTTCTCTTTCCTCCAACACTTCAGACTCACTGAAGAGCTCTGGTCCTCCTCCACCACCACCTCTACCCCTGCTGCTCTCCTCCTCAGCTCCCAACACCCCTCTCAGCCCACCCCCACCCTTCCCTCCACCTCAAAGTTGTGCTGCAGACTCCCCCTCTCCGCCGCCACTTCCTCCCCCGTTCATAAACACCCTCGAGGGTTCCTCCCTGATCCCCCTCCTCGCTTGCTCCACCTCCCCAGAATTCCCTCCTCCTCCTTCCCCTGACATGCTGATCCACACCAGTTCATCCTTCAATGGGAGCTTCAGTCCTCCCCCTCCTCCTCCTCCTCTCCCCTCCATGGGACCACCTCCACCTCCTCCCTTGCCTCTTCTCATCCCAACATCCTTCTCCCCTAAGAAGGCGACGAAGGTTGCTCCTAAACCCAATCTGTCGGACAGCCCCACAAAGCCACTTAAGCCCCTGATTACTCCGTTTGCGCTGCAGAGTGTTCAGCTCCGTTCGGTCAAACGAGCAGAAAAGGAAATCGGCGACGAATCAGAAAACATCCAAGCTCAGGAAACCATTCAGAGTCTGAATCCCCGTGCCGAAGAGTCGCCTTACACCCAGGACCCCCTCGCTGTGTTTACCCTGTTGAACGGCTCTCCAGAGGATGATTTACGTAAATCCTCACCATCTCCTGTGTCAAAACTTCTGGAAGAGTTGTCCCTGGACTGCAGCGTCATAGTCGAAACACCAGATAGTGCTGTCATCTATGGAAAAATGGACGACCAGAGCTTCTGTGTTTTAAACGCAAAACAAAATGAGGAGGAACCTCTGTCCAGTCCTCCTCGGAGCTGTGAAGGTTCTCCCATCAAACAGAAACCTCCAGCCGTCTCCAAAAAACCCAAACTGTCTTTTGTCCCACTGTTTAGCCCCCAGCCAGTCAGCAAACGTGCTCCACCTCAGCACGAGGACAGTCCAAGAACAGAAGACCAAGTGGACGCAGTGCAAAGACAAACGGGGGAGGAGACGAAAGAGGAGGAGGAGGAGGAGGAGGATACTTCAGAGAGCTCAGAGCTTTCAGCTGAAAAGACAGAGACATTTGTTGACGTTCAGGAGTCCTGCATCAGTGCTCCTAAAGTTTGTCCTAATGGAGATGTTCATGAGGAGGAAGATGAAGATGGAATGAGCAGCACCACGGGGTCCATCAGCTCCAAGGAGGACGAGACAGGTGAGACAGGCAGGTTTTGATCCACTCAGAGCTCCTTGTGTGTCCAGCTCCATCAGCAGCTGTGAAATTAGTTTTTTCCTCCATAGCGAAGGAGCTAAACTCGGTTCCAGAAGCGTTTAAAGATTTAAAAACTGTGACAACAGAGCGAGAGCAGCGGCGCTGCAGCCTCATGAAACCTCATATTCTCCTCGACCATCCTTATGGATTTTATTTATGCCGAGTGCTCTCACAGCTGCTGTCCCTTCATTGGTCCTGCACCTCTTTCCTCACCTCACTTTCTCTTCAAAAACCCTTTTTTATCATCCATCTTTCCGTCCGGGTTTCCATTTCTGCCTCTCATTTTTAGACCTAATCTCTCATCCTCAGTCTGTCCTGCTTCCTTTTCATCCCGTCCTCTCGGTGAGGTAAGGAAGGGGGCAAGAGTCCTAGGGGAGATGCTTTTTTCCTGTGGTTGGAGGGAGATAGGGGGAGGGGCTGCATCGTATTGGAGGGGAGGGAGGGGTGAGTGTAAAGAGTGCGGCTCAGGCAGTCGAAGCTCAGATGTGAGCGAACAGGAGGAGGAGAGAGGAGGAGGGAACCTATAGAGAGGGAGAGAACATGTGAGGAGACAGTCCTGTCCTCTGGTGGGGTGGTGTTGTCTCTGTGAGGGACGTAACAGCTTGTCTTTCTGTCTCAGGTGAAGTTTTTGAATCGTCTCCGGTCCCATCAGCCAACGGGGACGTCATGGTGACCCCGACTCCAAACCAGCCCCGAACCACCGAGGACCTCTTCGCCGCCATTCACAGGTATCTGATGCCCTCTTCTGTTCTGCGTCTGGTTTCAGAACTTTACCCACGCAGCAGCGTCCCACACCTCCCAGCCTGGGACGGAGGAGACTTTTCTGTCCCTTAAAGGGACAAGCGGCGACATTTCAGAGCCAGAATGAGTCACGATCAAAATGTTGATGATGGCATCTGTGTAGTCACGTTATCGTTGCTCATCCTCAGCTTAAAAGAAAAAAAAAGACTGTTGCTTCATTTATTATTGAATTACTCAACACCCTCTGGTCCTAATCTGGGTTAGAAGCCACTAGAGACGTCTCCCTGCTCCTGCTTCTCCTTCTGCTCACACACCGCTCTCGTGCTCTCTGACATAGACTGCATACGTGCTCCCGTGTTCCAAAGACATCATAAATTTCTCATGCAAGCCCACCAGCGTGCGTTTCAGTCACGTGCCGTGGCAGTCGGAGTTCTCGCCAGCACGGCGGGGCTTAATTTCACGGTTTTTTGATGCATTTATGGTGCCTGCGAAGATTGTGTACATCTCGCTACTGCTCCTCCCCCATTAACACCTCAGGATTGTGGAATAATTTTACAGATTAGATAAGAGGGAAATCTCCCCCTGGAGGGAAAAATAATCCCGTTTTAATATTTTATCTGCAAAAAGTCGTCAGTTGTTCTTCTCTGATGAAAATCCTTCACAGCTGCAGCGGGAAACGACTCGTCCTGGGGGAGATCCTCCAAACCGAACGTAACGCAGCCCAGAGGAAGAAATCAATCGAGCGCTTTGAGCGGTGGCTCGTATTTCAGACGGGTTCACCTCTAAAGCTGCCAGTTCAGTTTGGAGTCAGGTGCACGCGTTAACGTCTGAGAGAAAACTCTTACGCAATACTAATGTGACGAGGGAACGCCGCTACATCAGGAGGAATTTAGGCCACAGACCTATTTTGCATTCTCCTTAAATCGGAGGGATTCAGATCCTCGCTTCAGCCTCTCCCTTCCTTCTGTCCTCGCTCTCGTTTTGACCTTCAGCTGGAGTTTTATTCCCTCTCTGGTGATCTGTCCTGTAAGAGGAGTCAAACCTGAGGATTACAGACTCGGACTGCGTTTCACTCTTTACCTGGAGCCACCAACTTTGCTGCGGGCACTTTTCCCGTTTGGTGTTCTGGGATTAATTCTGTCTAAGATGAACTTTTGTAGTCAACCCTCTGAGGATTTCTTTAGCAGAAATGTGAAACTCTTTCGTTTCTGTCCTGCTGTGAGGAATCATCTCTGTGGGGAAGAGTTGAGACATTAGGCCACCAGCATGAGCGTTAAAAAGGCTTTTTTGTTCAGTTTTATACAACTAAAGGTGTAAAAATGTGATTTAGAGATCTAGATCTGATATTATTTACAAAACTGCATCAAAAAGTTCCTTTTTTTTGTCTTGGAGTTTTTTTATTCAACATTTATTGGCTTAAAATTAGAGATGCACTGATTCTGGATCTGAGGGCCGATACCGATTTATTTAAGCCAAACCTTTCTTATTGTTCATGTGAATTCTTGCTTGGCGATGAATTCGTGATCCAGGAAAAATCGTTTTCAAATGTATCCAAACATCTAGCTCATTAATTATTTATTTGATCCACAGGTCAAAGCGAAAGGTTCTGGGTCGTAAGGAGTCTGAAGAAGACAAGCCCCGTTCTGGGACCCATCCTCCTTCCCCACCTTTGACCCCCTCTGCGTTGTCCCCGGCGACGGTGTCCTCCCCGGTGACGGTGTCCTCCCCCCTGCAGCGTCAGGCTAGCAACATCCAGCGAAACCTCCGCAAGTCTTCCACCAGCAGCGACTCCTTCAAGGCCCTCCTCCTGAAAAAGGGGAGCCGCTCCGAGACCAGCTTCAGGATGTCCGCCACTGAGATGCTTCGCTCCACTGACCCACGCTTCCAGCGGACGCGCTCCGAGAGCTCGTTAGACCCTCCCGCTTCGCCCTCCTCGCCGCTCACGCCACGCAGCCCCTCCATGTCTCCCGGCCGTGGCAAGAGGGCGACGGAAATGGAATGGAACCGCTACGACGCCTATACGCTGTGCTCACCGACCTCGTCGCCCTATTCCATGGGCGGGTCAAAGTACGGACGCTCGCGCACGCCGCCCTCTGCTGCCAGCAGCAAATACAACGCTCGGAGCCGAATCCTCAGCAGCCCGATGACCGTGATCTGTGAGCGGGAGGGGGAGCTGGCTGAGGGCGAGTACGGAGACGCTGCTGACGGTCCATCTGGACCCACAGTCCAGAATCTGTCTGTGCTCAGGGACGCCAACGGCACTTGATGAGCGGAACTCGTGTGTGACGTAACCAGAGGGGGCGGGGCTGAAGGAGGAGCCAGCAGAGGCCCCTCAGAGACGCCTTCTCGAGCCCAAACCCTCCTTCTGGAGGAGCGGCGTCCTGACGTGAGCCCAGAGGTCGCCTCCTCACGGACAGCAGAACAGTTTGAAGAGGAGAACTTATTCTGTTTGAGTTTAAAACTCCTGTGATTTTTTTTATTTTCTCCTTCACCTGTTTTTAAGTTTTTAAAACCTTTCCGTTCGTTTGGCTTTTATTTGTTTTTAATCGTCCTTCTAGTTTGTTTGAAGGTCAGAGTTAAGATGGCAAACTAAATGGAAGTGAAGGAACTAAAATGCCAGGAAATGTGAACGTTGCTGTGCCGTAAAAGCGAAGCTGGAACGAGGGGAACGCACAAGTCGAGCTTTTTGTTTGGATCATAAATGACGGTTTAGGATCACAATATCGTGGAAACGGACCCAAAACCCCACGGTACAACCAGCTTTCTGCTCGTTCTTTCATCTTTAGTTGGCATTTTCAGCTCAGTGGCGCCACCTGGTGATGGGCTCAGGGTGGACAGAATCATAAAATGTTGATTTTTAGTTTGTAGATTTTGCACTGTGCATAGATCTTTGTTTGTGACTCTAAAGTATGTTTTAAAGATCTTTGTGGGTTTTGTTGGGAGTTGAATATAAAACTATAAATGTATAGTAAGAAAACCTTATTTTATTGTCCAGGTCTTTTAGTTTCCATGTGGGTAACCAAAGAGTTAAAATAATAATTAAACAGAAGTGGCTGTTAATCTGAGTGATGAATTTTTCATTTTATATAGTTCTGCTGTAAATAAACAAATGGTACATTTTTAGAGTCATATTTTATTTCCTGATGGCAGAGCTTCTGCTTGGTAAATCAGAATGATAGGAAAAAAGGCCGGAGGGAGATTTTTCTGTCAATTCCTTCAAAAATGTCCTGATTCATGCTTAAACCTTCCTAATCCTGAGTGGTGTGAGTCTCCCACGTCCGGGTATTCGCAGAGGAGTGAATGTTTCTCTTTAGATTTGTAAACCGGTGACAGGCGTGAGATGCTGCACGGTTTAATCACCTGTGACCAGAGCGAACCTCCAGCTCCCGGCTCGCTGTGATTGAGGGTCTCATAAAACCTCTCAATCCCACAGGTTTGTCACCGGCTGATGGACAGAAGAGGGGGTGGAGGCAGGCTGCTAAAGCTCGTGTGTTTAATAAAAACGGAGATATTTAAAGTCTCTCAATTCTCTCCACGTGTGTGATTCACAGCCATCTGCCTGCCTGACACCCCAAATCACAGCCTCATTAGCATCATCGCCATGGCACCCACGCTTGTCCGTCATAGCTCCAGAAGCTATCTTTAACCCCTCCTCTGCAGAGGGGTCATCAGTTATGTCTCTTTCTGGACATCCCATTAGGATTTAGCCTCGGACCATTACAAAGCCTCGCTCTGCTGCACCAAACCTTTCTGGCTCCTCACTAACCTCCACCCATCAGGTCTTTTACTATTTTTACCACATTTTCGTCCTGATTCAGCTGTCCTATGACGCTCCTCGGATAGCCTCCTGGCTGTGAGATGGGAGTCAATACTAACTCCTCCCAGCTGTAATCACTTTATTGACACTCCACTGCTTCATCCTGTCCTCTTCTCTTTCAGTACATCTGTACGGCATCCTTACAAGGCACGATAAATGGAGGGGATCAACCCTATTGACCCAAACTCAGTAGATGAATCGGGATTAGTTAGTAACATCCTCTGAAACGGCCGAGTCAGCAGTTCTGCTGCCTGATTTAGAAATGTTTGTTTACGCTCCCATCATCCTGTTTTGGTGCCTTTTCGCCAATTCCAATAATCAACATTTAAGTTTAGTTTAAGATGGTGAACGCCACTTCCTGGGGCATCCATTAGCAGATGGTTTCCATAATTCAGGACTGATAGGCTAACGGCTAGATCAAGGTTGGCAAGTGTATCACTGCTGTCTTAAAGGGATCCTAGAACTCAAATCCACATTTACTTTGTTGTTAAATATAGGCAGCTTGGGGTGTCTAATGTACCAAAAAGCTTGTGCTAACTCTGACCTGCGTTCTCATGTAAATTAGTAATGTAATGGCCGCTGAGAAACAGCTTGTTCTGAGAAAAGCTGGTTTAACACGCCATAAGCAAGACACACCTTAAATCTGCATGTCACTTCAATGTTAGCAATATCTTAATGTTGGTGGCGGTGATGCTAACTGCAGAAAAAAGCTAGCCTGAGTTACCGCTAACACCCTTGTTGGACGAGGAAAAAAAAGATTTTTGGAACATGCAAGTAACATTCCAGGATGTACTGGGAATATCCTGAATGCTAGATAGATCCATAGTTAGCCTACCGAGTTATCTGGATACTGAACACGGCTGTTTGCAGAGTTGCTAGCTTCAGATAGCATCATAGAGCCATCAGTGTAAACCAGCCAATCAGCACGTAGGTCATTTAATATTCAAGTCTGGCTGAGTAGGCGGGGCAAACCAGTCTTCCCATTGTAGGGCTTTATTATGAGGTTGTGTTTGGCCATTTATCACATAGACATGAATACGTACACGCCCTATTGGGAGCTGGAGACCGTAACAGCATCGCCGCCATATTGGATGGGTCTCCTCACTCTCCAAAGTCAACCTGCGCGTCTACGTATATATGTCTGTGATTTCTCAGGGCTTCTGGGCCATTTTGAGCCCCAACAAAATGTCATACGCCTTTACATCTCTTCAGTTAGTCATTTACAAATATGACCCCCAGCAGCACTCGAGGTGCATCCAGAGGTTCAGTCCAGCTGGATTTTCTACAATCTCAGCAAAAATAACGATGTAAAGCAAAACCGACAGAGGTGTAAAGGTTTATTATTCACATCTGTACAATAAGGTCAACAGAATTATTCATGACCAGGTTTTTTCACAAGCTGCAGAGACGTATGTAAATACGCAGCAGTAGTGTTGGGATTAAAACAGAAATCTCATTATTAAAAACTTTTGTTTTCTGCTTCGCCTCACTGAGCACAAGCGACATCCAACTGACTGGTGTTAGATTAAGATACAGCGTGTGCACACGAGGCAGCCCATTTAAAATAAATAACGGGTATGATTTCTGCTGAGTGTCCGAACATGACCCAGAGAACAAACATGCTGCAAATAAAATGAATGACTCAGCAGAAATCAACCTGATGATGATGAAGCTGATAGAGGAGGAAGACGACATAAAAGGTCAATTAAAAGATTTCTGCCACAAATTAAAAGTCTGGAGATAAATGATAAATCAGAGGTAAAGTTTATTAATACAATTATACATGGTTTAGAACATATGTGCATTATTATTTGAGTATTTTGTAGTTTCCCTTTAAAAACACACGATTTAACAAAAAAGAGCCACGTTCATGTTCGTGGTAATGAGCTAAATCCTGACTACACCCTGCTCCCACCGGACGCCACACGCCTGCCAACTTTCCTCGTATTAATTCATCATCTGGTGCAGACAGAAAAGATAAATGACACTTCAGAGACGGAACGGGTCCACATTTAGAGACACAAAGTCCTAAATCATGATGATTTTAATAGGTGTGGACGTGTGTGATGTCTGAGAGCAGAAATGTAAACTTTAGGGGTAAAAAACAAAATGATTCCTTTGATTATTTTGGTCATATCAGATTAAAAGATTCAAAGTTTTCCAACTCATTACACATCAGGATCACTTTAAATGAAATTTTCCAAGGCAACTATCCTACTGCTGGTTATTGCAAACACAAACATATATATGTAGATGCCCCATGGACTGGCGCTGTCTATTGGAGCTGCCGTAGTGGCCGGCCGCCATCTTAGATGGGTCTCCAGTCACTCCCAGTGCATTTATTTCTATTGAGATAGGTGCTTGCCCAACTAAAAACACATTTTATCAAGTTTTTTCACAAAATCAGACACATGGTATGGCATGAGAATCAAAATTTAAATATAAACAAAATAAATGAAAATATAAAATCCCATCAGGTAGGCTAGAAAAGTCAATAGTAATCCCACGTGATCTGTTTTCAATAGCAGACTGGTTGTTGCAACCGTAGGCTGCACAAAAATGGAAATAGTTGCCCACTCTGCATTGATTTTGGAGAGTGAGGAGACCCATCCAATATGGCGGTGACGCTGTTACGCTCTCCAGCGCACAATGGGGCGTCTACGTATTCATGTCTATGATTGTAAACATCTGGAGCCCAACTGTCCAGTGAGGTGTAGTTTTCCTGCTGCACCTGCACACCTGATCACCTGTTCTAATGACACCTTCAGCAGTTCTGCTGACACCTGTCAACCAGGTGTGTTGGAGCAGAGAAACATCTTAATCATGCAGATAGTGGACCTCCAGGACATAAATATAAAATATATAAGGAGTATTGGAGATTTTCAAAGAATTTGCTTGGACTCCGACGTTTGGTCTGTTTATGGAAAAACGATTAGAATGTTGATGTAAAAAAAAATTCAGTTTTTTATTAAAATATTTTCTTGAAATCAGCTAAAAATGTGCACAAAGTGAATGGCGAGATTATTATTTGGAACATTTAAAAGGCACGTGTGTTTTTAACCTGCTTGACTCCACCTGCTGGACATTTAGAGAATGCCTTGCTGGTTTTCTAGGAACTAAAGGCAGGGGCGCCCCCAGAGAAGTTTCATAGGGGGGCCCATGGGGCCGGAGAAGATTTTGGGGTGGCACACCAGATTGATCCTAATAGTAACTCTGTTATTTCTTCACTAAAACATTGACAAAAACTCTGGTGATTGAAACTTTAGTTTTGAAAATGGTTAACAGCTGCAAAATAAACTTTTTTAAAATTCTGATTATTTATTCATTAAATGTATAATTTTTAGGGGTTTTACATGTTTTCATTAAATAAGATAAGTTTATGGTTTGTGTGAACATTAATATGACTTATTAAAGAACACTGGTCTTCCCTGGAGTGACCAGCAATTTTCTGGCCACCCCTTGGGGGCGCCACTGACTAAAGGTTTGGATTGACTTGTTTGAACATCATTAAACTGCAGAATTTACCAAATTATCTCATTTCAAAACCAATCTATTGCTCCTCTGCCTTCTTCAGAACCCACACCTCATTCTTGCGGTTGATCAGCTTGAAGGGGGAGTCGTACCCAGCTGTGTAGTACGGCGCATCAACAAACTCAGCACCATCCCTCTTCAGACTCTCTAGGAGCTTCAGCATCTCCTCCCGCTTCATTTCATCATTGGAGAAACCACCGTATGTCCTGGAAGAAGGGATGGAGACGGGGGAAGTTTAAGTTTAGGGAGTTAAACTTTTAATTCTGTTGAAGATAAATTATGTTACCGGACATATGCGGTGAACTCCTTCCTGTCCTCCATGAACACATTTGTGTCACTCGGTTCAGGCGGATTGGACTGGAGTTCATCTGGGATGTAGAAAGAAACGGTGAACTGGGACTCGCACGCGGGGCCGGCTCCAGGAACCACGCGACACGTCACGGGCGCGGTCATTTCCACGCTGGCTTCTGAAAAAACCCAGCAACAAACAAAAACAATCACATGAAACAGCTGAGAGGTGTGATGTGACCAGCTGGTGTCAGATCAGATCTCCTAAACAAGTGATCCGTTTGCAGCGGCTTCATCGAAACTTTGGTGCATAATGACACCTGAACAGATGGCGGGCAGAGGGAAGGGATTAAACACCATGTTTTAGAAAGCCCCCTCCTTCAGCCGCAGAGCTCAGTAGTCAACGGCACAGACAATAAAAACTATCATCAATAACGCTGCAGGAAAAGTGCTGAGTAAGCACAGTGGCACTGTCCCAAAGTGCTGAGCAGGAAATAAAGTGACTTTCTCCTGCATTTATTCATCAACTACCTCGGCCTTGAGCTGAACTTCCATCTGAAACTTTTCTTACTTTATGATGAGAGTTTGTGAAGTTCAAAGCACAAAAGTTGAGTATTTTTTCTTTTTTTATGAATTCACGAGGAGGTTTAAGATGTGGCTAAAACTCAACTGCTTTGATTGTTGCCTTGAATGTAGTTGAAGAGTCTGCGGAAGCCGGTCTTCATGGCCTCGTCACCCTGCATCCCGTTCACGTTGGTGCTCACCCACTTAGCAGCATGGTAGGTCCGGATCTCGTAGTCCTGCCCCTGTCAGGTACACAGGTTTGACAACTTCTACGATTATCTCTGCATTAAAAAATTTGTTTTCTAAAATTTAAATGTCCAAGAACTATAAAAATGTCATTTTAATTTTGTAACTGATGAAGATTTTGTTTTTCACACTGCAGTTGTTTAGTTTTCAGGTATTTTATTAGATAAATATGTTAGATTGTAGTAACTTAATTAAAATGAATAACATCTGCACTTTTCTGTAAAGGATCAGGAAAAAACAACAAAAAAGGCTGCAGTACAAAGGGCATGTTTGCATAACAAACAACCACAACATGGAAAATGTTCAAATACACTAAATAAATAAATAAACATTTGAAGTTGTTTTCTGAGAAGTGCAGGCACAAATAAATTTAAAAAAGTAGTTAAAAGATAAACAGAAAGTGTGCAGCATAATTTAATAGAGCTGTAACTTCACGTGTCTCATCACATGTAGGAAAACAGAGCATCATCAAGACAAAAGTCTGAAGTTCTTATTTTTTACGAGTTAGCTAGAAAACATTTACCTTCGCCTCCTCTGCTGTGAATTTAGGATTCTTCAATCCGGTCGAGAACAGAGCTTGTCCCACAGCTTTTAACATGACTGACGAGCAGCGTGTTGAACAGTTTCCACCAACAGAAAACTATAATTTCCAAAAGCCTGCAAGCAAATTATTTAGTCTGCTCATGAACGCGCACTGACTGATACAAAAACAACTTATCGTTTCTTTTAAAGCTATAATTCGAACACTTTTGAAGTTTTAACTTTAAAGTAGATAAAATGTTAAATTTAAAACATTAATGAATAATAATAATAATAAAAGAAGAATTACCTCGCGACGAGCGCGTTTGGTCCTCCACAGAAGGCGTTTCTCGATGTTTTCGTAACATCACTTGTTTCCGGTGTTACAAAACTATGAAATCTCTGATTGGTTGAATTGTGGAATTTTCACAATAAGAGTCCCGATTGTACCGACAAAGTTGAAAATTAAAAGGTAAAATTGTGACATGTTAACATTTTAGTTTGTTTTGTGCAACATTTCCATGAACCATGAACTTCTTCTCATCTATATCTTAAATTTAATTATACTTGGGAGTTTTTTTTGGATTAAATCTGTTTGTTTTTTCATGAAGTGACAACATAACTTTACAAAAAAAGTCACAAAGTTCAGAATCAATATTTCAATGAGAATTTTTTTGTATCAACATTTATTATTTCAGATGATTTTGTTCAAGGACAAATTTTAATCCCAAACTGTAATTAACAAAAAATATAAAAATAACAATGAACCTATTTTTATTCTGCAGATAATTAATGCACCTTCTGATTCTCTCCTTCCGCTAGAGAAACTTCAGATCACAAGCTAAGACTGTAAAAATAGTTATAAAGGAACTGGATTTATAAAGTTAAAAGCGTTACTTAGAAAAACTTGAACGAATGGGAAAATTTGCGCCCTCTGCTGGCAACTAACAGAACAACACTCTGTTCTTCGACAGATTTAGAATTCAAGGGAAGATGGAGAGTTGCTGCCCTCCAGTGTTTGAAAGCTGTTACTGCACCTTTGTTCTTTTTAGCTATTTAGAAGATACTATTTTAGCCTCCTTAGCTTTATGCAGCCTTTAAAAAATCTTAATCTTTCTTTTGGTCTTTTTGGGAATATTAATATCAAGAAGGAGGAAGGACTGAATTAATAAAGTTAAAAGCCTTCCTTAGTAGAAAAGCTTGTCAAGAGGACCAAGTATTTTTTCGCCCTCTAGCGGACCAAAGCTGTTACTACAGCTTCGTATTTCTCAAGCTTTTAAGTAGATTTTTTTTCCAAATAAAATAGACCACTTAAAAATGACTGACTTGAATTAGCGCTAAAAGCACAGGTATTTATTGTTATATCTAATTATATATGAAATATAAATATATTATGGTTTAAATGGTAAAATAGAAAATAAACAAAAATCAATAACTAAATGATGAATGAAGGTAGAAGAAACACATTTCCAAATCACTCTTATTTACAATGAAGCTATGGAAACCTTCCAATAGTATATACAGATGAAACTAAAAATTTTTTAATTTGGTGCAAAAGTTCATTTATTTGAGTAATTGAAATTAAAATGTGAAACTAATATATGAGATAGACTCATTCCATGCAAAGCCAGATTTTTGAAGACTTTATTTGTTATAATTGTGATGATTATGGCTTACAGCTTATGAAAAGCCCAAATTTAAAATCTCAATTAGAATGTTGTGAAAAGGTTCAATATTCTAAGCTCAAAGTGTCAGACTCTAATCAGTTAATGCATCCAAAACACCTGCAAATGATTCTGAGCCTTTAGATGGTCTCGCAGTCTAAGCTGAATTACTGAAATAAAATTACTTTTGCACCATATTCTAATTTTTCCAGTTTCACCTGTATGTTAGAGCAGTGCTACATAAATTATTGACAGTATTTTAGAATGTAATATTAGCTAAATATATTTTCTGGTAGGAATTGGTCACCTGCATGCTAAAAGCTTATTCATTTCATGTGACGTAACAGTTTTGCAGTAAAAATAAATGAAAATTTAAGCACTTGAAAATAATTTTTTTCCAGTTTCATCAATTTCTTTTTGTACATTTTGCTCATAATAATTAACATTGTGGTTTTTCACTCAGCAAACTGCAATTACATAATCCATTTTGAAAAATTAAATCTTATTCTACTCACCAAAGCACATTGGGGCTTCTGCATCATCCCAATTAACCCCAAACGGCTAAAACTGGACTTTCTCTGCATCCTCGGTACCCGGTTTGTTGAAAGCACATCATGTGAACAGCATCTCGTTTATTTAAAATGTCCGTATTTACATTTAATGATTCTAGAAGTCATGTAACATGGATAAAATAGGTCATTTGCAGCATTTAAAACAACTGTCAGGGCATAAGAGGCACAATCACACACAAAAAAACCCAAACTAAATGCTTTTAAAGTTTCACGTCTGACACACGGTTTGTTCCAGAGCTGCTACATCAGGACTGATATGATGATATATTTAACAGAGAGGTTGATCAAAGGAACTGTACTGATGCATAGTTGAAACATGACCTATGTGAACACACAGTGAAGCGTGTAATGAAACAGGAACCGGTGTGAAATGACTAGATCTACGGGGACATGCGAGGAACAGCAGCGTTTTGTCCTATGAGGTCAGCGCAGAGGATTCTGAAAAGTCAAGGAGAGAATCACAATCTGCTAATAACTCTTTCCACGATGCTCATAAATTGGTTTATTATTTAATATTAAACCAAACAATAACATAAAATGTTACACTGTAAGGACCGAACCGTCCTTTAGTTGCGATAATCAATCAGGAACGACGTCAGCCTCGTCTGAGGCCTCATGCTGCATAAGTTAGGCTGCAGCTGGAGAAGCTCTCTGAGTCCTTCAGTGCTGGTAGTGCTGGTGGATGAAGGATAAAAACTCATCTTTGGACAGTTTCTCATGGTCCATCCGGGTCTGAGAATCGTGAACTATGACCCCTTCCACCCAGGCCCAGAAGATTCGCTCAGAGTGGCAGACGCTAAAGAAGAAGAACATAAATTATGTTTATTTAACAGATGCTGACTGATATTTTAGAGTTACTTTATTTACAGCGCGGTAGGGTGGGGGTGTGTGTGTGTGTGGGTGGGGGGGTTACATACTGGAAGGGAGCAGCAGCGTTTGGCGGCATGTTATAAGTCGATTCCTTGCTTTGTTTGTTAAAGAAGAACTTCATGTTGGACTTTTTGCTGTATGCCATCGTCCACGGCTCTAGAGGGTAAATAAAAAAGTCAACAGAGTCCAAGCAGCCAGAATTTTATGTAAACATTTAAAGTTTTGAATCATTCAGGTATAATAAAAGGACAAACCCTAACTCAAGGGATGAGCTTGCACTGTATTGACCCGTAACTTAAAGCTCTAAGCTGCTTTATTTTTCTGTTTCTGTAAGACATGACTCGTCTTGTGTTTCCTCTACTTTCCTCATATTTTCAAGTCCAAATAAAAACTGAAAGACCTCCAGAAAGTCTGAAGAAAATGAAGATCAAGGCCATTTTAAATGAATGTTTGTCCCCTTTGAAGGAAAATATAAATAAATTAGAAGTTGTAGACTAAAGTTGATGTTTAACAGATTGCAGAATTTAAAGGGAGACTTGGCAGTTTTGGCTCCCCCTAGTGTCCGTTTTGTAGAACCGAAAGCTAAACTTATCTCCTGGCTGCGCGTTCATCTTTTTAACACCTTAATCTAACTGCTGAAATGTCTTCTCAGCCTTCATTAGTGTCTACAGGAGCGGTTCATCATTAAATCAAACAAATCAGCTGTGCTCATGATCTAAAACATGCAGGAAACATGCTGGAAGTGGAATATTCTGGCCACAGGGGGCGATAGAGGCTGGGTGGTCTTTCATTAACCCTGTAAAGGGTCATTTTAGCACAAACTGGCTCAAGAACATGATTTAAAAATATGAAAAAGTTGCACAGTATCCCTTTAAGAATGAATCATAAACAAACCATTGAAGGTCTTAATGATGTAGAGGCCCGAGGGAAGGAAGTGTCTGTCGTCTCTGCCCGTGTAGGACAGACGAGGCACACCTCCAGAACTCTTTGTTATCTTCATCTCTAGTCTGAATGAGAAAGGACGGTGGTTAAAATAATCAGTTCTCGTGAAAAACAAATCATTTAAATAAAAAACAGATATGTTGAGTCTAAGGAGAGCAGCTGTCAAACCTGACAAAGATTTTCTCCATTTCCTCAAGCCTGTAAACTTCCTTCACTCTGTGTAAACAAATAATAATTATTATACAATTTTAAGAGCTCAAATCATTCACGTCACAGTATTTCATCTCTAAATTAATTAGATCATTTGAAAATTTAAATTAAATTATAATGTGTTTGTAAATTAGAACATACACTCCCCGGCCACTTTATTGGGTACAGCTTGCTAGTACCGGGTTGGACCCCTTTTGCCTTCAGAACTGCCTTAATCCTTCGTGGCATAGATTCAACAAGGTACTGGAAACATTCCTCAGAGATGTTGGTCCATATTGACATGATAGCATCACCCAGTTGCTGCAGATTTGTCGGCTGCACATCCATGATGCGAGTCTCCTGTTCCACCACATCCCAAAGGTGCTCTATTGGATTGAGATCTGGTGACTGTGGAGGCCATTTGAGTACAGGGAACTCATTGTCATGTTCAAGAAACCAGTCTGAGATGATTCCAGCTTTATGACATGGAGCATTATCCTGCTGGAAGTAGCCATCAGAAGATGGGTCCACTGTGGTCATAAAGGGATGGACATGGTCAGCAACAATACTCAGGTAGGCTGTGGCGTTGCAACGATGATCAGTTTGTACTAAGGGGCCCAAGAAATCGTCCCCCACACCAGTACACCACCACCAGCAGCCTGAACCGTTGATACAAGGCAGGATGGATCCATGCTTTCATGTTGTTGATGCCAAATTCTGACCCTACCATCCCCATGTCGCAGCAGAAATCGAGACTCATCAGACCAGGCAACATTTTTCCAATCTTCTATTGTCCAGTGTTGGTGAGCCTGTGTGAATTGTAGCCTCAGTTTCCTGTTCTTAGCTGACAGGAGTGGCACCTGGTGTGGTCTTCTGCTGCTGGAGCCCATCTGCCTCAAGGTTCCACGTGTTGTGCGTTCAGAGACGCTCTTCTGCATACCTTGGTTGTGACGAGTGGTTATTTGAGTTACTGTTGCCTTTCTATCAGCTCCAACCAGTCTGGCCATTCTCCTCTGACCTCTGGCATCAACAAGGCATTTTCACCCACAGAACTGTCGCTCACTGGATGTTTTCCCTTTTTCAGACCACTCTCTGTAAACCCTAGAGATGGTTGTGCGTGACGATCCCAGAAGATCAGCAGTTTCAGCCCGTCTGGCACCAACAACCATGCCACGTTCAAAGTCACTTAAATCACCTTTTTTCCCCGTTCTGAAGCTCGGTCTTGACCATGTCAACATGCCTAAATGCATTGAGGTGCCACCATGTGATTGGCTGATTAGTCATTTGTGTTAACGAGCAGTTGGATAGGTGTACCCAATAAAGTGGCCGGTGAGTGGAAATGACAAATCAGGACACAAACGGACCAAATTCACTCCGGTTTGTACCTGATGGGGTTCATGTCTGGTCTGCTGGGCTTAGCCACCGCCTTCACAAACTTCTCAGCCAGCTGGATCCTGGAAAATAAAAAAAACAACAAAACATCTTATTTCAGAAACCTGCTCCAGATAACTTCATTATTCTGGAGTTATGAAACAAGAGGAGACTGATGGTGTTTTAATCTCACCGTAGGTTGAAGTGCTGATCTCGTACATCAGTCCCGTTAAGTATTAGTGCATCCATCACATGAACGGCGCTGATCCTGCGCTGAGCTTTACCCTGAGAACCAAGCAGACCCCGTTACACTCCGAGAACAAAAACTCAACATAAAGAAATCTTCTGTTTGCCCTCCACCCTTCACCTCGCCCTTCAGCTCCTGAACAATCTCCACGCTCAGCAGCGTGTCTCTCGGCAGCTCTAGCTTGAAATTCTCCATCTTCTTCCAGCGAACGGGATTCTTCCCATCCCACGTGTAGATCTGAGACTTCTACAGGTTCAAACACAACACACAGCAGCTTTACTTGTGAGGTTTTTGTGTTAATGAGCAAAAAAGAGCAAAACAACAAAGGTTCAAATCCTCCCGTCTCTTCAAACGTACCCCCAGTGCAAGAAGAAAGATCTGCTCTCCACCTCCCACAATACACCTGTAGTCAAAGATCTGCCGCAGCTTAACGAGCGTGCTGGAGTTGAGGAGAGTGAGTTTACTCTGGAACGGCTTCATCTCTGGATTCTGAGGCAGAAAGGATGAAGACAATATCTAAACATTTAAATAATCAGAGTAATAGACACCTAAATAGAGTTATGCTTCCTCCTTTTATTCATCTGACCTTAATCAGCTCATAGAATTTGGTTCTGGGATCAGACGAAGCAGGAGCAACTCTGGCCTTATCTGGTACCTGAAATGGAAATAATCAATAATAAAAACTATAATGTGAGTTAATTACACAACACGAGTGGCTCCGCTCACCCCCCAAAGCTTCAGACACTCCTTCCTGATGTCGGCTTGCCTCGGCTCTGAAAGCGTCCTGAAGATATCGACACAAGGCAACACTGTCACCTCTAGACAGTAACCCCCCCTAAATAAGGCAGGTCCAGGTGTGCTTACTCACGGGTCTACGACGTAAGCTTGGATCTTAGCCAAGGCCTTAATCTGGACGGCACAGAGGCTGCAGGAAAACGCCGTCTTGGTCAGCGACGTGAATTTTAGCGACAGACTCAGAGAAAGCTAAGCTCCTACCTCTCGTTGGAGTTGACCATGAACTGGTAGAAGTCAGGGTCTTCCTTTATGATGTGCAGCGGGACCACGTCTGTAACGTCTTTGTCCGAGTTCCTGACCTGGTTGAGTTTCAGGTTGACTCTGAACATGTACTCTTTGACCGCGTCTGAGCCGGGCTTCAGACCACGACACACGATGTACCTGTCGGAGAACAGATCTAGTTTTACGCCATGAGACCAACGAACGCAATGTTTTCATTGATTTTTGAATTTAGGTAGAAAAATAATTCACTTTAAAACAATTCCGATGTTTCTGGATTGTAAAACTGAACGAATAATCTGGAATCTTGAGTTTTCTCTTGAGAAATCCAACAAAATAATCCAGAGGCTGTTCTAGTGGCTTATCCGAACCATTCTGCCTATTCCACTAAACGTTTCTATATTCCATCTTGAGCCCACCTCTCGGAGTTTGCCGGCCGGCTGGTGACGGGTTTGAAGAGCGAGATCCTGTCGAAGCAGAGGTAGAGCAGGTAGACCAAACCCACGCTGAACGGAGTGAAGAGGTCAAAGGTTTTACACACAAAGTGGCCACCTGGAGGAGAAGAAAAGCGTCTTCGCACATAGAACCCTCACGTCATTCGTTCAGGAACAAACACTCACACACCTGTCCTGATGGTAGAGATAGCAGTGAGGAACTGACAGAGCAGCAGCTGTTTGGTGAGAATCTCCTGGATGTTCTCCTGACCCTCCACAGAGAAACCCTGCAGATTCAGATCAGATCAGAACTCAGAGAATTATCCTCTTCTTGGAAAATCAGCGTCGTCTTCAGAAGTCTTACCCCGTCTGCCATGAGGAAGTGGAGCCCTCTTCTGTCTGTGCTCTCCATGACAAAGTTACGGAACGCTGTCATGTTTTCAGGCCGCGTGATGTCACCGTCTCCATCCACTCCCCCCTCACCTGAGACGCACACACGTCAAGCTCTTCCTCTCCCCTGGGTGTCAGCTGAAGGTTTTATTAACTCACCATAATAAGGCTCAAACAGCTCACTCGGAGCTGCGTAGAAATCTTCCAGTTTGAAATCACAGGGTCCCTTCAGCGTCATGCCGAAGCCCTTAGCGTGCCAGCGTCTCTTCCATAAGATGTACTCAGAGAAACCTCCAGGTCCTGCGCAGACATCACCAAAGTACAGGAGCTCGCCCTCGCGGTCCTTTGTCAGAGGAGCCTGGAAGAGAGAGGAGGTTTGATCCCACGATGTGTTGATGTGACTCAGCAACAAGTCAACTCACCCCGCTAGCATCCTTTGGATTGGTGAACATGTTGTCAAAGCAGTGGTCAATGTTGGACATTTTCATAGCTGCCCTACATTCAGACAGGAAATAAAACAATAATAAACTCTGGTTTAGTTGAATCCTGACTGGTTTACAGAATAAACCCTGACCTGTTGAGGAAGATGCCTCCTCTGATGGTTTCGTACGGGTTGGAGCGTGTCCGTGCTCTCCTCATCTCCTCGCCCTCCAGATTATCAAACACCGTCTAAGAGCGTCAAATTATTATTACCAGAAGATACAAAGTAGATATAAACTTTTAATGATTCACGTCTTCAACCAGAAAGAGAACGTGTGAATAAAACTCAAATGTAACTTTATTTCTAACAGATTTGTCACGTTTGAACTCACTTTACGCTGTAGGAGAGTGTGCAGGAGTTCTTCTGTGCAGAACTCCGTTTCATCTTCAATCTTGAGTTTCCTCTGAAACAGAAGAAAGTTTTAAATAAGCATAAAGAGGGAAATAAAAGTAGTGCAAACGTCTAAATAAATGTCCATGTTGATGCATTACTTGTCCCAGAACCATCCAGTCCCCCAGCTCATCTGCATCAGGAATCTCTGTGGTGCATTCTGGGAACCATTCGACCTTCTCTGTCGCACTGGGCTGCAAAGATTTAAAGAAAATTATAATTCGAACCACTTTCAGCTAGAAAATATAAAACAAGATTCTTTTGCCCCACCTCTGGCTCATCTCGCCAATCAACATTGAGCTCTCCTTGAAATCCCTTCAGCGTGAGACCCAGACCCCTCCGACCGCGCTGGGTGGACGCCTCCACAATCTCTTTGCGGCCCTGGCCGAACTTCCCCAGACCCTCGCCCTCTCTGAAGCCCATCTTGGCCTGGAGATGTAAGATAGTTTTAACATAAAGCTGAATCCCCACGCTACAGACTTCTAAACAGCTGTGAAACATCTTTGGGTGGTTTGGATTTCTTTACCATGAGCTTCTGTGACACACTGTTGTACATTGTGAACTTTGAGGAGGCCTGAGAGGAGTCGTCATTGTCTTGGCCATCAAAGGATGGTGATGACATGGAGGGCATAGAGAACCCGGGTCTATGATCCTCCTGATCACAGAGGGAGTCATTTTGGCTCGAGTCTGGACAGAACAAAACCACAAAAACTAAGTACATGCAAATAAAATTTTCCAAAGCTATTTTAAATTAGAACAGTTTTATGGTTTCTCTAGAAAAACGCTGCCATCAAACTGCTGTTACCCTCTCTGGATTCTGGCTCTTCGTCTGAGCTGCTCTTCTCACGATGCCTCTTTGTCCCCTGCAGTGATGCATGCGATGCATCAGCTCTTCTCTTCATTATGTCTGAAAATGAGCAACGGAGATCATAAAAACATAAGATTTCAACGCATTTGATCCTAATATGAGTGAAAAAATGACTCTGATTTAAAAATTAAGAGTCAGATTGACATGAAAAGATAATTTCTCCTTGATTGGACAATGGTCCACCTCTGAAGCGATGGGCTTTAATGCAAACCAATTCATACATTTTGGGATAAAAACATGTTGGATGAGTTTGAGAAACAGCTTAAAGTGAATACAGGACTAAACCAAAGAGTAGCATTCATTAAAGAAGTTTTAGGTCTCTTGGCTGTCAGGAACATCTGGAACATCAGTCTCTAAATGTTTCATGCACGGCTGGCTCAGTCTTACGCTGTAAACATGTTTTATTTTCCAGCTGACAGAGCAGATTTCATGTGTGCACAGTGAATAAACTGCAGAAAGTCAGTTTGCTGATTACTTTGTTTACATGTTTGAAAAAAATCATGCACGTAAAAAACAATCAAGCGGGAGCATTTGTGTAAACTGACTTGCAGGTTTTTGACTCTTGACACATGGACACAAAACCTATGACTTCAAATGAGTATTGTTTTGTGTTTATTAACTTAATTATTAATGCTTTGTTCTGTTCTGTATTATACATCATCTCTGAGATGAATTTAAGTGATATTTTTCCTAAAACAAAAAGTCACCTGATGCTGCAGAAGTATAAGACATTAAACAAAGCAAAATAAAAACAAGTAAGTGTTTAAACACAGACAACATAAAAAAGATGCACAGGAGAGTAAACAGTTGGTCAGATTGTTTCCTTTTGTACAAAAGTAATCTAATAATATTAATAATAATCTAATTATCTTCCCTTTTTGACAAATGAATGTTTAATATAAAAATCAATAGAGTATTAGGGCCAAAATCAGACTGCTTTCAAGAATGTGTGACTCAAGCTAAATAGTTTAGAATAGGAACGATAGTCTGTTGTTTTCTATCATAAAAAGGGGAAAATGAAACACAAATAAATGTTAGGAGTTCTTTCTGGATGTTTTCCAACATGAATCCACAGTTCCGTCAAAGCAGCACAAGAACACGTCACATAAACGCAAATAAAAACAAGACGAATGGTTATTTTTAACTCCCAGTTCCAATTAGAGCGGTCACATTAAAGTTAAAACCACTAAACTGCTTAGTATTGGACCTTAAATGATGTAGCTAAACATTAGTGGACATTTCCAGACTACGACTCTGAACTACCGAAATCTGAAAAGACAAATATAAACAGTTACCTATGGATTATGTTTCTAAATATCTTGAAGGTAAGCCCATGTCATTCCCCGAAATATATTTTTGCAGAGAACACCCGGAAGTGTAACAAGACTTCACTAACCGGTGTTGTAGGTGTTTGTTTTAATAAAACCAAACTACGCAGCGTTAGCTGTTAGCCCACTACGTTAGCCAGCTATATTTTACCAGCTCAAAGGGGAAAAAACAGCTTTCTTCTGTGAGAAACAACATCGACTGAAGATTACTGCCACATATCGTTCAAAAACGTTTAGTTGGAGTTTTATTTTGAATGGAAATCTGTAGTACATTAACCGTTTCCAAAGTTAGCCTGCGTTCTGTTTTTAGCGCGTCCACGGTCCTTGTCCTTCTGCGTCGGACGACGCGTAGTGATGACGTAACTGCTTAAATAAAGAAAATAATAAAAGAATTGTGAATGTTGAAATAATAATAATAATAATAATAATAATAATAATAATAATAATAATAATAATAATAATAATAATAATAATAATAAATAGTATTATATATATTTATATATTTTTATGTAATTTATTATATTTATAAATATTCATATAAGGATATATATACAGTATATATATATATATATATATATATATATATTTGTACTTTGTTTAATCTTTTACCACATCCTTTACTAAATAAAGAAATATGTAAATTTAAAATAAAAACCATGGGGAGAAAAAAATGAGCTTTCTTTGAGTGACCAGGTTTGTTTCCTGTCACTCTGTTTTTGACTCAGCTTGAAGTGATGACAAAAGGAAAAGGCGGAGTTTCCCTGTTTATTCGAGCCCCTCACATATGTTGATTCATCCCTAAGGATGAAGATTAATTTAGAAATCGGACTCAGATGGTAAAATATTAAAGACAGTGTTTGTTTTGCCCTTGGTACGTCTTCAGACAGTTGTGTGAGAACCACCTGTTCCACTTTGAGGATTGTGGTCATTCTTAATTGTTCCTAATTGTTAAAACAGCTTAAGAACGACTCAGTAAACGTCACAGAAGTATTCCTTTGTCTTCTGTTAATGAGTGTTTTTCTGTCTCGCAACTGATGGCCCAGTTGACTTAGAGCATCTCTCCCAAGTATAATAATCCACTGCACCTCCAGTGGCTCTGCTAATCCATCACTGACACAAATACAGGTACACAAACAAAGATACGCACTTATCAGCTTACGCAACATCAGCAGAGCCAAGGTTTTATATACAACCTGCAGAGACTGGATTCCCTCAGTGGAGATCATTACTGAGCAGGTGTGCCTGGCTCAGGGGAGAGCTGCTGCTGGCACCACCACACTCATCCAGGTGGAGAAAAGAAGCTTCCCAGGAGGGAGAGTCTCAGTGGGGTTCTGTGGTCCCAACAGTAAAGCTCCGGCGTGAACAACAATGTTTTTCCGCATCCCTCGACTGACTCCTGGATACATCAGATACCTCCAGGTCAGTAAGATGTGTTTGCTGTTTCATCTTAGACCTGACGGTGGATCTGAAGGGATCCTTTAATAACACCATCTAGAGTTTCATTTCTAGCCAGAATGTGGAATTAAATTAAAAAATACAAATTTCAGCTACTTTTTTTTGCACAAATCAAAAGTTTAACTATTTAAGATTAAATCTGAGCAAGAAAACAACATTTTGTTGAACCAAACGGCCTTCATGTCCAGAAAGTTTGTTTACAGGGATGTCCTTGATTAATTATGGGGAACAAAGCTTTTTAATTTATTTGAGACGTTGCAGGATTTAGGATGCAGAACTGCAGCAGACTGGATTTAAGTGGATTTGAATGGAAGTTGTCTTAGCTTCCTGGGGTCAAGCCAATGCCCTCTAATTGGATCACCAGAGCAATAGCTTTAAAAGCGTGTATCCTGGCGGGTATTTCAGACACCTGCAGCTGGATTTATAGATTTCAAGTGTGTTTAAAAAATAAAAAACATCAGCCAATCATCTGTCTCTGAGCTCAAAAGGATGACACTGATGCTCTGATTTGTCCTCAAAATAGCTTTTAATCTCTTAATTTCTGTTGATCCAACCTCCAAATTTGGAGTCCTTTTGGTTTACAATCAAACTTTTGTTGGGAGGTGTAATAATTTAATGGGAGTGAAAGCCAGGCACTGAAGTGAAGATGGGACCAGGTGATGGTTTTTCAGGCTGCTTGGGTGGTAATGATGACCCCCGTCCTCTTTTCCAGACTCAAGCGGCCCAGTCGGTGCTGCAGAACCACGACGGCTCTGCCATGCCACGTATGGCCATCCTGCTGGGTCTCATGGGCGTCGGTATGTCTGGCTACAGCTCTCGTCAGCTCACACTGCACCACAAGCCGTCGGGTCGCCTTTTCAAATGAAATGTTTTTTTTTAAACGTGGGGAAATATCCTTATTCTGATGATGATTTTATCAGTTGCCAAGAATTGTTTCAGTTATTTCAGGCACATGACTCCAACAAAATGCAGTTTTTTATATATAAAGTTTGACATACCGGTAAGAATATTTCCCTAAGAGTATGTTTATTTTGGAAAAACCCATAATACTCACTAAATCTGAGGCTCTTGTGTATGTTTCTATTTATTTCCCCCTCCATGTATTTCAGGTTCGACATCATCAACGTTCCTCATAAATGACACATTTAATTCCATTTGATCTGATAAGATTGTTGCCTTAAAGGTTTGCTATATATAAAAAGAAGGATTTCAAACGTTTTATTGTGTATTTAAAGTGAAATAAGCAGCTTTTTGAACTTGGATGATGTTGCACTTGGAGCACAGTTCCTGCACCTCCCTTTTCCCTTTCCCGTGCCTTATCATGAAAACATTTTTTCCAAGTTTCCTGATTTAATTCATTAATTCATTTCTGCAAAAAAGAGTCTCAGAGTTCCACTTTTGATTTGGTAAGGTCACAATGGAAAACTAGAAATACTACAAATGATCTGAGATGTAAACAATGCAACTTTTGCACCTTTTCATGTAAATAACTTGTATTTATTCATGCACACGTCACTTGGATGCTTATTGAGATTAGTGGTGTGAGACGTGGCGTGCTCCCAGCTTGTGTTGTGAGCTGGACTGGGCGACATCCAGCTGGACTTACTGTGTTGTTGTCAGGCAGAGGGACCAGGACAGCCACCCTGGAAACCACCTGCATCAACACGTCAGTTCATCCAGATCTCTCCCAGTTGCACACGTCAGTAGATGAATGACTTTCAAGGTCTCTTAATGTTAAATGTCATGCATAATGTTTTTGAACTGAAACAACCCTGACAGCATGTGAATGTAAAAGAATAAAGAAAATGCAGTTAAACTGTATTTGTGTCGTAACCTTGATGATTGAGGCGACAGAGTGATCCCTTAAGATCCTCTTAAAGTAAAACTCTTTCTTCAGACCGGCTTTAAGAGTGACGCATATTGTTTTTATTTATTGTTGCAGGAGTAGTGTGTGTGTGTGTGTGTGTGTGTGTGTGTGTGTGTGTTAGCCCCCAAAGGCATAAAATGTCTTGAATGTTATTATTTGTAAACTTAACACAAGTTTTCTGGTGTTTTTGTTGTGTATTTTCTTTATTTTCAGCTCTAAATGCATCTAAATGCTCCTCTAAGTATTTCTGATGTAATAACTTTACTTGTATTAATAAATCGGACAATTTTAAGACAAGGTTTGGTGCACATTTTCTGAGTTTTTTTAGTTTATTCAGCAAGAATTTAATCAATATATTTTTATAATAAAAAGATGAAGATAGATTTTTGTCCACTAGATGGCAGCAAAGACTTTAAACCTTTTTTGTCCACAAAAGTTTGCATTTGTGGCGTTTAATTAAAGAGAAGGAAATACTGATGGTGTCTAATGATTTTTTGTACAAAATAAAAAAAATGTGACCAAATTTGGACAAATAAGATCTCTAATTATGTATTTGCATCTCTTCCTTCATTACAAGATTATTATTTGTTCTAAGTGGTTTCTTCCAGATGCATCATGGCTCAGATGAAAGTTCTCTGCAGCTCCAGTGTTGCATGTGAGGTTCGGTGCCACCACCCCATGTTGAAGGCTTAAGTCGAGTTCTGACCCGGTTACAGATGTAAGCCGCTTTATAAAGCAGCGGTAGCCACTTTTCCACTTACAAGATGAATGCTGAGCTTTACGGGGAAAATGCATGGATTTCTAACACACATGCATGCACACACACTCTTCTCGGATTTAATACACTCACTCACACACATATTTAGAGTGGTTATCAAAGACCTTTTTTCGTATGCTAACACACCTGTGGATCCAGACTTTTTAAAGTCAATTTTCCACTCTCAGGTAAGACAGGAGTCCCAGACAGATGCTGCTTTTTAACTTTGCTTCATTCTCTTCGTGTTCACAAATGCAAACTCACGCAAACAGAGGCCCTTTGTCCGTTTCAGCCTCCTCAGGAGGCTCTTGTTACTCCGTGTCACAGGTAACAACAAAGAGCTGAATGTCTCATCTACCAATTTGTGTGTGTGTGTGTGTGTGTGTGTGTACCCTGCATGCTTCCCCCATGCTCTTTCTATTCAAAATGCAACATCAAGTGTAAAAAATACCCACCTGTATGATGTAAGACCTCATCTATGCTAAGGTGTGCACATTTCTTTAACTCAGATCATGTATGAACTCAACATTTGGGAGAGTTTTCAGGATTTTAACTAACAGTTCTTGTTTTGGATGATGTTGCCGTTTCTAAATGAACAGTATAAAGCCAAAAGCCCTCACTGATGACATCAGGTTTGGTGCATCTTGATGTAAATGAAGACACCTCAGTTGAAGCGCGTTTGACCTGCAGCAGGGTGTTCACAAAAAGAAAAAGAAATGAATCTTCTCATGTGTCTCTTACCCTCTCTAGAGTCTGAGGGATTGGTTTTCCAGATTCCTAACATCTGGGTGAAGGTTAGATATCTCTGAGGAAGAAATCGAGGCTCTTCCACCACAGCACTTGACTTTTTGATCCACGTGTACTTTAGATGTCAGGTTATACTTGATACCTACTTTTTCTCTTAAGAGAAGAAGAAAAAGGGGGGAAAACATTTATTACGTAATGTTATTTAATAGGATCTTTTAAAAATGAAAAAAAAAAAAAACAATGTGGGATACATATTCTGTCCCATGAAAAGGAAAACTTCCTGTTTTAATTTAATGTAACTTTTATTCAAACAACCCCACATTTTTGAGACTTTTCAAATGAAAGTTTATTTTTATGGTCCATAAGAAACTTTCCTTGGATGAAATGATCCTAGAATTCAAGGGAAGGTCAATCCTGAAGCTGTAACCCCCAATAAACCTGACAAATATGGCTACAAAGCTTTTGTCTTGAGTGAGGCAAATATAAAAAATAAAAAATGAAGAAAAATTAAAATATATGTTTATAAATAAAAAAAATATATATAATAATAATATCCCCTTGATACGGGCTGTTAGGTTCCTGTACAACCAGTGTCAGAGCTTGGTCCGGCAGTAAGTCGGGCTCGTTTCCGGTGAGAGTTGGACTCCGCCAAGGCTGCCCTTTGTCACCGATTCTGTTCATAATGTTTATGGACAGAGTTTCTAGGTGCAGCCAAGGTGGTGAGGGGATCCGTTTTGGTGGCCTAAGGATCAGGTCTCTGCTTTTTGCAGATGATGTGGTCCTGTTGGCTTCGTCAGAACGTGATCTCTGGCTTTCGCTGGAGCAGTTCGCAGCCGGGTGTGAAGCAGCTGGATGAGAATCAGCTCCTCTAAATCCGAGACCACGGTCTTGAGTCGGAAAAGGGTAGAATGCCTTCTCTAGGTCAGGGACGAGGTCCTGCCCCAAGTGGAGGAGTTCAAATATCTTGGGGTCTTGTTCACAAGTGAAGGAAAGATGGAGCCCGAGATTGATAGGTGGATTGGTGCTGCGCCTGCAGTGATGGGGGCGTTGTACCGGTCTGTCGTGGTGAAGAGAGAGCTGAGCCGAAAGGCGAAGCTCTTGATTTACTGGTTGATCTACGTTCCTACCCTCACCTATGGTCACGAGCTTTGGGTAGTGACTGAAAGAACGAGATTGCGGATGCAAGTGGTTGAAATGGGTTTTCTCTGCAGGGTGTCTGGACTCTCCCTTAGAGATAGGGTGAGAAGCTCAGTCATCCAGGAGGGGCTCAGAGTAGACCCGCTGCTCTTCCACATCGAGAGGAGCCAGTTGAGGTGGCTCGGGCATCTGGTTAGGATGCCTCCTGGACGCCTCCCTGGTGAGGTTTTCCAGGCACGTCCAACCAGGAGGAGACCCAAAAGAAGACCCAGGACGCACTGGAGGGACTATGTTTTTCGGCTGGCCAGGGAACGCCTTGGGATTCCCCCAGAGGAGCTGGCCCAAGTGGCTGGGGAGAGAGAGGTCTGGGCCTCTTTGCTTAGGCTGCTGCCCCCGTGACCTGACTTCAAATAAGCGGAAGAGAATGGATGGATGGATGGAAAATAATAATCCAATTAATAATAATCCATTGTGGCAGTCAGATGATGTCATAATGTGCAAATTAGATGCTTCCATCACAAACTTTGGGTCTCATTTACAGTAAGCCTTTATCTCTAACCATATTCAAGCTACAGTGAAAAAACTGCACCTAAAGATAAGTTTAGTGATTTCCTTATGAGGGTCAAACCCACAGCTTCACCTCTTTTTTAATGTTCCATCACTATTAGCTCACTTTTGTTTTCAACACCAACAGGTTTTTTATTGTTGTTTTTTAATCAGTGACAGTTGCAACATTGAGAATGTTATCTTGTGACTTTACCGACAGGGAAACAGTGGCTCTGGGTGAGCGATCCTACCTGGTGGCTTGTCCTCAACACAAAGGAGGAGGCGGGTATGCCGAGGCACATCTAGTCTATTTTAGGTTAGCTGAGCACGACTGATGAGGTGTGACAGAAAAACCTCGCTGTGAACGATGCCTTCTCCTCTGTTTACCCAGACAATACTGCTGTGAAATGTCTTTTGTTGGATTTAGAGCTAAATGCGTCCAGAGGAAACAGCCGGTAAAAGACGTTCAGAACAACTTGTCCAAATGAAAAAGAGTCCAGTTCAGTGCCTGAATGTGTTAAAGCCACGTATTTTCCAAGTTCTTTAGCAGCACTATTATTAGCCCCCCCACCCCCAACGGTTCCCTTCTCTGATCTTTTGTCACTTTTCCAGAAAAGAGTTTAGGTTTTGTTTTTCCCTTCCTTCCAGAACAACCTGTCACCAGTAATCCTTATCAGGAAAACAGCCCGTGCCTTTGGAATTTGAGGAAAAGCGATAAATAAGATAAGTTGCTGGTGCTGCGCAGAACCAGGATTCAACAAGGCTTTAAATAGGGATTGTTTGGCTTTTAATTACAGACAGAATGTAAAACTTTTGATTTTTCATTAAAATGTCATCAATATTTAAAAGCAGCGTACAAACGGTTAGTTTTTAATTCACAAAGACATCTAAAATGTTCTTTTAAACCTTGCTTCTAAGTGAAAATGCATAATAAAACTCAGAGCATCACTTTTTAGATGCTAACTGTTAATTACAGCTTAGCAGAGCCTCTGAGGAACATCTTAAATTAAAGCTTTAATCTCTGTTCCTGGCTAACTGATGTGATGACCCGAGGATCTCATCACACTTTTGCTGCTGAGTCACTGTTAATCTCAGCGGGCTCCTTCTACTTCCTGCTTGACAAATAAACATATACAGGGTAAAATGTTAAACGATAGAGGCGAGGACCCATTCAAACTTCACCTCTAAGCTCGTTTTGAGCTTTAAACCAAAGAAAAAGTTCCTTTAGGGTCATTTCAGTGATCGATTTTATTACTTTATGTTAAAAGAATTACAGAATAAACCAAAATATGGTGACATGTTTAACAACAGACGTGATTTCCTGTTCAAACCTGATCACTAATCGCTAAATACTTAAAATTTTGTTGCCTTAAAACCTGATTTTCATCTTAAAGTGTCAGATTGGAGTAAATTGCATTACTTCCCTTTTCTGTTGTTAATTAAATAAAACCAACATAATTCTGGCATCTGTAGAGAAAAGAGTCAGTCTCTAATAATTAAACAGTCACTTATAAACAATATAAAATAATAGGAAGCTGTGTTATAACCAAGGCTGCATCCTTTTTATTATTATTTTTTAAATCTTGGTGAGATAAATAACTAAGACATTAACCTTTGGCATGAGGCCAAACAGGTTGTCTGAGACGTGCTATATGGCTCAGCTCAGCTGTTTAGGATGTGCTTTAATTCAGTTTGAGTCAAGCAGGCTGGATAATCCCAGCTGTGTTCCTCCTCGACGGTTTGACCTCAGAGCTGACCTGCTGTCTCAAAGATCAGAACAGCTGACGTAACAGTCCAGTGACTTGAACGTCCTTAAAAACACAAACATGAACACTGATTCTAATGGGTTCAGTGCTAAAAAATGTGATTTTGGTGAAATAAATGTGGATTAATGCCAGATTAAACCCAATCAACATATATGAGCAGCATTAAGAAAACCACTAAACCTCTAATTTGGGCAGTTTATCAAAACAAGGATTCCACAAGATACAAAGTTTATAAAACTGGCAGGTTTCTGGGAAAATGTTAAGAGGAGGAGGAAAAGAAACAGGAACAGGTAAAGGCAATAAACAAAATAAGAAGTTCTTGTATCAATAAGCATGCATGGAAATAACCAGATTAAAAAAAGGCAAGGCAGCTTTATTTGTATAGAACATTTCATACACAGAGGCAATTAAAATCAAGGTAACAGCACAGTTAAAATACACAAATTTAGATCAAATTAAATACACAAATTAATTACTATGGAAGCCCATTCCTGAAACTCTGATAAAAAAAATTATCTCATAATTATGACTTAGCTATCTCATTATAATGGGATACTAAGTCATAATAATGAGATAGTATCGCATAAATATGAGATACTAAGTCATAATTATGAAATAGTATATCATTATAATGAGACACTATCTCATAATTATGAGATAATGTTTTTTAACAGAGTGGCGAGAATGGGCTTCCATAAAGTTCAGATTTAAAGCAACATTCCGCAACTTTTACACCTTAAAATTATGCTTTTTTGTAAAGACAAAGTTAAAGGGTGAGCAGTTACAGTGCAGAAGATGCAGCATAAGAAACATTCATTCAAAAGCTAATGAACACATGAAAGAAAAGAAGAAAAGAGAAAATAACGAACAAGAAACCAAATGATTAAAGAAATTCTGTTTAACCCAAATAAATGCGCTGAGAAATAACAAAAATGTGTGACGAAGACGCTGAGGCAGGAAGTGGATCATCACTGGTGTGCAAACATTCAAATAAAACAGGAAGTGGAAGACTTATATGGGAAATACGTCATTCCAATACAGTATAAAGGAGGATATTGTTATAATGTTGAAAAATAATAATAATAACAACATGTAAGGTGTGACAACCTTCCTGTTTCCAGCTGACCCACTGCTGCATAATGTGGACGTTGAAGCAGAACTTTCAGGATCTTGGAGTCAGGTGAGTGGTCTTAACTGGGACTGGAGGCTATTTCAAGGGGTCAGCCCCCCAGCAGCATAATGTGCTATTTGTTTCCTCTGGCGTCAGTGGTTTTCTCAGAGGGAAAAGGGATTTTATTTTCAGATGGACACACACACACACACACACACACACACACACACACACACACACACACACACACACACACACACACACACACACACACACTACTAAGCTTATGCTTTATACAACAAACAGCGCTCTGTCTACAGTAAATATGTGATCTGACGCTCAAAACCACCAGTTTTATCCGCCCTATGGACTCCCAACAAACCTGCCAGATAACCCGTGTGGCTCCTTTGACCTGTCATATCTCAGAATATTTATTTTCCGTTTAAAACCTTGGAGGTAAAGTCAAATAAGAGGACATTTGACCAAAAACAGCACATCTAAGAATAAAAGTATCATTTTAAGGATGAAAAACAGTTTTCTGGGTCTGCATTCATGTCAAAGCAGAACAAAAGCTGAATATTTTTATGAGCCAGAGTTTGTTTTGGCGACAGATGAGACCCCGTCCCTCTCCTGCCATGGCAACTCCAAAAACCCGGAGCTGGAGAAGGCGGGGGGCGCAGGAGGAGGAGTTACTGTTTGAGGTTCAGGTGGTCCAGTTTGCGTAAAAGCGCACGGAGCACAAGCCAAAGCCTTATGAAACAGCACCCCGCGCCTTGCACCTCTATGAATGAGCTGTTTTCAGGGGAGGAAAAAGAGGAGGATTCAGGATTTAGGGCCAGAAAAAGAGCTGAACGCGCTCCGGTGGTGCGGCGCCGCTGAGATCTAGCCCGGACCAAGAAGCAGCGAGCGGGGTGAACTTTTTATGTTTGTAGCCATCTTAGGCAACTGTTTCTTCTAAAAAAGTTACCGGCAGCTTGTTTCAGTGAAAAGTGGAGAAATGTTCAAGAAAACGAAGAGTAAAGTACTTGTGGATTACGCGTCAGAGGAAGACGACATGTCCTGGCACTATCATCACTCCTACAAGGTAAAGAACAAAAGCCACGAGCGCACCGGAGCCTATTCAATGCTATAAGGGGAGAAAAGGGCTAAATATTCCAGCAGCATTTAAGGATTTTAAGTTTAGAAATAAAGAAATGATTAAATAACTTCACAGACAGTTTCGTTTTTATTATAGAAACGCGTAAAAGCGCTTAAAACGTGAACTAACGGGCAGCAGGAGGTGAACAAGTGGCTGAAGAGTGAAAAGAAAATCTTGATTTAAGTGAATATATGATCATAAACGTATAAGGTCCAATCGGTGTTCATTTTTAATATGTGTGCACTTTTTAGATTTAAAGGTCCGAGTTTTGACTGTCAGACAGAGAAAAGTCATAAATGTCTCTTTGTTGTGTTTATCTCATTCCCGCATGTCCCAGATGAGCACCAGCAGTGTGTATGAGGTCCAAAGAGCCTGCAGCTGGGCTCCGTGTCACAGAGGGGACACACACACACACACACACACACACACACACACACACACACACACACACACACACACACACACACACACACACACACACACACACACACACACACACACACACACGTTTAGGGCTACTGCAACATTTGAATTGTCTGAAGAGCTCACTTCCAGTCAGATCCCTAAATCCCTGTGGTTAGGGGCCAATTCCATTTCACAATTTCTGGCTGGATAAACCAGTGAAAGCTCACTGGATTGACTTTACATCACAGCAGAGGCAAAATAATCTGCAATCACCATGCTTGTGTTATCTAATCAAATGACTCCCTTTAAACTTTGAACTTAGTGGAGGGTTTTAGGACATTTTTGAGGATCAAACATCAGGAGAACCGAGAGAAAAGGAAAAGAAAAACATCTCTTGTTGTGATAATGTTGAGATTTATGACTCCTGGTTGGATTTTATCAGTTCCTGCCTCAGCTTCCATCTTGGGAACCACCATGCGCCCCTCGGTCTGAGGACCTGCTCTGAGGTCAGCCTGTAAGTCTGGGAGGCCGGTGGCTGTCACGGTTACTTTGTTGACAAGAACTGGTCTGAGATCAGACTGAGCAGCAACCCCACCTCCAGCTTCCTGGGAAAGTCATCAGGGAGGTCTCCCCAAGTTGCCATGGCTTTAAAGTATATCCAGGGATCAGGAGGTTGGGTCATAAAATGTCATAAACGCAGCAAAGAGGCTCGCTTTAACCCAGGATACAGGATGAAGCCAGGATCAGGGTTGTGATAACAGAGTCTGGAAATGCAGCTTTTTCCTTCTGTTTATTTAAATAACAGAAGCTTCACTTTGTGCTGCTTTTCATGCATTCTGAACCACAGATGCAACATTTTGTATCGTTTAAGTCTCGATTACACAGAAATACTAGCTCACAATTTCAGGATTAAACATGTCAGATTACATTTTTCAAATCAACATTTTGATAATATTTGACCAACTATAAAAACAATTTTAAAAAATCCACAGCAGACTGATTTTTATGAAAAATTAACACTAAACTAATATAATCTGTAGAGATATGTGTTGGTGGTTTTGAATTAGACCAGCTGGTTAAAATGTGACGTGTCATAGCCCACAGCAGATTTACACTTCCTGTTTATGTCCTCCTAACATGATAACACAGGGAAAGCCCTAAATGTCATAAAAGGTTATTCATGTAAATTATATATACAGGTTAACCAAACTGTGGAACAAAACATAAAAAAACTACACATGACATATTATATATATCCTTATTTATTTAGGTCGTAATACAGAAGCAGAGCTTAAAAAACTAAAAACATCCATACTTCTGTTGCTATTTGGACATATAAGTAGCAACCAGCGGCTGTTCATCAATTACAAGTGCTTAAATGATCCTCAGCAGAGGTGTGGATGGTACAGGTAGAATTTTTAGTAGTGTGCTGCTGTGGAGCATACAGGCGTGTGTTAACACGGTGAAAAAGGAGGACACTAAATAAGTATTTCCCATCCAACTGGGATGGGTTAGAATTCCGATTCCATTTCAAATGCATCATTCTTGAAATTGCAATTGAAATCTCCGTGCTATGGATGAGTTTAAATTAGAATTACGGCTAGAAAGAGTCAGAACAAGTGTGTTTTTTTAAAGGGTTGACTGGAAATAACTTCTGTTCACTAAAACAGAAAAAGTTTGCAACGTTGCACCTGAAAAACCACAAAAATTGTGGAGGAATATCCTTTGGACAGATAAGGCCAAGGTAGAGAAGTTTACCCATAATGCACGTCACCATGTTTGGAGAAAACCAACCGTATCAGTGCAAATATCCCACATTGATAAGCACGGAGGTGGAGGGCTGATGATTTGGAGTCACTAAGTCAACCAGGGCCTCCAAAATGTGAGTCCATTTGTTTAATGGCTAAAGCTCGGTCCCAATTCTGTTATTTAAGATAGCAAACTACAAATATACATCCTGACTGAAGTAAAGCAGAACAAACATGTTTTAATGTTACAGTCGAAGTCCAGCTGAGAATAAACAAAAAACAGCTGATCTTATTAAGATCGGTCCAAAATAGTATGAATTAGTTATTTATCCTTCTTTTGATGGACTTGGTTTGCTCCCTTTCATTTGTGTTTGGTTTCATTAGCAGCAGGTCCCAGATCTCAGCAGGCCAACGGGTACAGACAAAGTAGAAAGGGATTAAACACTCACTGAGTTTCATCAGGAGATAAAAGGTGAGAGGATGTGAGACAACACAGAATCTGAAGAAGCATCGTTCTTCTCCGCCACGCTGCTCTGAGGTTCAGGAAACCCTGGACCTGCTTACTCTTTCATCTCAACGTCTCTATTGTAGCTCAGCAGATGCTGAGCAGCCTGCAGAAGGTCCATATTTGGATTAAAGTCGTAACGAAGGAACACGGCTCTGATTATTAACAGGAGCGATGAAGAGTTTAATTCACTACTGAACAGAACTTAAAGACGGCCTCTCTGCTAAATGATAACGTCATAAAGGAGATAAGGAGGATTAAATAGACCTAATCTCCCGCTGAAGGGTAGGGGGTCACATCGATAAAGATCAAGCTCACAATTTAGCTTCTTTAGCTTTTAAATCAATGCTGGTAAGAAAAGAGCTTATTATTATTTTATCATGAGACGTGTGCTACACTGGATGCAAAGATGCAGAAAAATCTAATCTAATAAATGATCAAATAGATTCCTGGTTAATTTAGCAAAAATAAACATTCCTGGATCTTGTTTTGAATAGAATTTTAAAAGCTCATCATACAACGTGTCTTCTTTAAATCAGCTCTCATTAGTGTTTTCAAACTTTTGTCATTTTCTAAATGCTTCCTGTTTTATACTTTACATTATGTTCTGATGAAAACATAAACGGATGTTCAGAATTTTTCTTTTGGGAATATTTCAAATCGGTGAAACTGCTGAACTGGCCAGCGTTTGCCGTAGACGCTCCTGAGAGAACGTGAAGTATTGTGTTTGAGGACTTTGAGCGATCGATGAAATGATCCTTTGTGACGTATAAAACAAACACAGCAACATGAAGAGTTAAAAAAGGAAAAATGTCCTGTTTTCCCTGACGAGTGAAACAAAAGCTCTGATCATCTTTTATTAGGAGTCTTTTAGCCCCTAACACCTCCCCCCTTTCTAAAGTTATAATGATTTTATGCTTCAGTCAGAGAGTCTTTGATCAGCTTATGTGGCTAAATCCCAGCAGACTTTGCTCAGACTTGTCCAGCCATCATGTTCCCTCCTCTTTCCCATGGAGCTGTTGGATGTTGGAGGAGCTTTGATCCCAATGAAGGAATTCTGGCTTGATTTCAGGGCTGAACGTCTGATGATTTCTGAATTCTGTCCTTTAACAGTTTCAATGTCGCTCAAATAACTTTGGACTATTCTACTAAAAGTACTTTGTCTACTTGACAAATGTCAGAAGGCTTCTTTTATGTCAGTTTGGGGAAAAATCATCACAATTGTCAAAAATAAGGTGCAGCAATTTCTTTCAATGAGTGACAAATTTGTGCAACAGGAAGGTTCAGCTGTTAAACCCATCCCAGATGATGCTTTGTTCCTTATTTTGAAATTATCATCGTTTTTGGTTCATGAAGACACTTAAAGGTTGAATATGGAACAATTTAATAAAAAGCTATATTTTTTAAATAATTCCTCCACGGGGCGTTTAGAGGTGTGCAGAATAAAGGTACAGAATTTCCTTTAAAAGCTATATTTTAATTAAAAAATAAATATTTATTTTGACGAGCTTGATGCTGGGTTTATGTTTACATCTACCAGCCACTGGAGGGCACTATTGCGAGTTGCTCGGCACGTCAAGCTGCTGCTTCTGAGCCCAGAAGATGTCGTTATCCTTCTAAGAAGAGGAGCTAAAACCAGATTGAGTTTAGGTGAAGCCTAAAACAGATGGACCCATATAAAAAAATTTTCACAACATCAAAACGCACGAGGAAATGACAAATTTTCTCAAGATGTAAGCTGTTGTTGCAACTACAACCTCCACACACTAGATGTCACTTTGGTGTCCGTGTTCCATTTTCAACCTTTAAAATAATTTTTGTAATAACTGAGGTTGACCCCCCAGAGAATGGATCATGACCTTGTTCATATTTGTTTTTAGGAGTTTTAATGAAAGCAACAAACTGTTCATTATGGTTTTCAGATGTACTACATGTTGTGTTTTTTTTAAATCAATTATGAATGTTCATCAGATTTTTGTCTGGTGCAAACATTGTTTCTCAATTGATTATATTTGCTATTATCTTTATTTATTAATCTGCACATAAATGCTAGTTTGAGGTATTTACTATCTTAGTACACAGTTCACACAGTTAGTACACAATACACAGTTCCCTGAATGTCCTTAGATTGGAGAATTAGAAGATTGATGAGCTAACGGCTAGCACACACAGCCAGGGCCAAAGTGTGTTACTGACTTTAAAATAGTTCAAAACACCTCCATTAATTTTGAATAGAACAGTTATTTACTCAGAATGGCAGCAATTTCCCCATCACCTCCAACACTTTTGGTGCATTTTATATATACAGTCTTTGGGTGCATCCAAGGGTGACGTCCAGCAGGAAGCTCTTAGTATTTCTGTTTAATGCTTAGTTTACTGAAGTGTAAAGGTTTATTTTAAAACATGTTCACATGAATTACTGTGAATTTGTGGAGATATGAGGTGTTATAATGATGCAAAAATCAGCTTTGTATGCTGGTCCATTCAGACTAGCTGTTAGCCCATCAATCTCAATGGACTCACACTCAGGCATGAAGCTATCTACAATGAGCAACATAAGGATTATGTATTTTAATACAGATGATTTGTCCAAGAGCCCCCCCCCCCCCCCCCCCCCCCCCCCCCCCCCCCCCCACACACTTCTCCATCTATCCCTGCTACATTTTAGACTTGAAACAGTTTGTTTATGTTGGCTTTTACAGGAAAGTGTGCACTCTTCTCACAAGCACAATCCAATGTATCTTGAAAGGTTTAAGCTGTTGTGTTTCAGAGTTTCTATTTGTGTTATCTCCCTGACGTGTGTGTGTGTGTGTGCCTCTCAGGACAAAGACACGGGGGAAGAAGAGGAGGAGGAAGCCGTCACTGCAGCATCAAAGGTATTCAGCTACTTCACAGCTTCTTAGACGTAACAGATGCACTATCTACTTCCAAACACACTCAGAACATTTTCACCTTAAAGATATGCACTAATTATTCACGATTTGTCTCCTTGGATGTGTGGCCACACCCACAATATCACTAATTATCACTAAAAGACTGAAGCCAACTGTGTGCATCAGTGCTGCTGATGTACATCGGTACAGTTTCTACTGAGCACAGAGCACTAATGTAAAGCTGGAGGTCCAGAGGGCTGCTGAGGCTGCAGTGTTTATCTGTAAACACACCAGCTATCACTCTTTTTAATCCTTAAGCTTATCTTTGAAGAACTGCCCAGTTTCTTGTTGTGGTGCATATTTGTACTGTTATTTTTACCCTGCAGACCAGTCAGACCAGAGGAATGAGGTCATGGGGGTCATTTAATGGACTTTTTAACCCACAGCTGCTGGTTTTATAGCTTCATTCTTGATGGTGATTGTTCTTACTACAACTTCAGATTGTTTAACTACAGGAAAAATTATTGTACAACTTCAATTCTGAGAGTTAGAAAATAGTGTTTTTGATTATTATTATTATCACTATTATTATTTTATAATAATAATCATCATAATAATAATAATTATGATGATTATTATTATTATTACTACTACTACTACTAATTATTATTATTATTAAATGTGTAGTGACTACCTTTAAGCTACATATTAATGGCGAGCCAGCCAGGAGCAGCACCGGTCTCAATTGACTGATAGAGAAAGGGAGTCCAACATATTCTTTCTTTCTTTCTTTCTTTCTTTCTTTCTTTCTTTCTTTCTTTCTTTCTTTCTTTCTTTCTTTCTTTCTTTCTTTCTTTCTTTCTTTCTTTCTTTCTTTCTTTCTTTCTTTCTTTCTTTCTTTCTTTCTTTCTTTCTTTCTTTCTTTATTAACTTATATTTTAGGAGGATGCGTAGCGGATGGCTGCTCATACTGAGCCAGGATCCTCTGGAGGTTTCTTCCTGTTAAAAGGGAGTTTTCCTTCCCACTGTCGCTACATGCTTGCTTAGTATGAGGATTGTATCAACACACAGTCAGTGTCTTGATGCAATCTGCTGGGTTCCTTATATAGGAAACTTTTTTACTGATTGGCTTAATGAACTGAACTGTATTGGAATGTTTACTTTGTGAAGTGCCTTGAGACGACTGTCGTCGTGATTTGGCGCTATATAAATAAACTGAATTGAATAAAACCACTTGAGATGAATCATCTAATTTTTGAGTGGGTCCTCCATTTATTTATTATTAAATATCCACACAATTGTCAAAATGTTGTGGGAACACACGCACGCACACACACACACACACACACACACACACACACACACACACACACACACACACACACACACACACACACAAACATCTGATCCCTAATTAACTTTGTTTACACTTTATCTCGCTGCTCATCAAATTAAAACAAGCTGAAACAATTCAAAAGCACAAGTCCAAACTTACATCAAGTTGAAAGAGTTGAACCATCAGTTTTCAGACCAGATTATTAAGGCAACACCTGGCTGTGAGGTAATCTGAGCTGACATGTCTACATGCAGGTTGAAAACCGCGCTGAAGGGAACGTTTATTAAAGACATTTGTAGTTGATGAAAGGTTTGGATTTTAATCTGTTCGTGACATTTTTAGCCTACTTTTAGCTGACTGAGGTGTTTTGTTGATGTGTCGTTTGCACGAGCAGGTGATTTTCTTTCATCGCTCTGTTCATAAAAGACGTGTCATCTCCTAATCTGTGCTGACAGCTACGCAGAGATGCGGATTTGCCTGGACTCTACTTGTGTCGGCTCTGAACTCCACCTGTAGCCTCGTTTAAGAAGCATATTTTCCCCATGCGTCCTGTTTGTGGGTGACGGGATAGAATGGCTCGGCCGGAGAAGGGAAGGAAATGCAGCATTCTTTTTAGGAGCTGTGCTTTTTAGTCTGAAACAATCACTGCAGAGGAAAAACGAGGCTGAAAATAGCCACCGCCGGCTACTCAGACAAAACTCCAGCACTTCACTGTTTTATGCTCATATTTGGACAGAGGAAGTGCATTTTATGGGCTGAATTGAACACATTTATTTGGGTTATTGTGCATTCATGTGTCCCAAATGTCAAAGAGGTTTTAATATGTAGCAACTTTTAAAACTGCTCCCATCTATCTTTATAGATTAGGAAATGTCTTTTTTAAAAGATGCATCTTAACTCTCAATTGCTGTGTGAGATACATTGTTAGAAGAATTTAGCAGAATAAAAGCCGTGTTGTTCTGTGAGGCACGGAGCTGGAGGTAATGATCCCCTCACACAGCGAGCCAAACGGCTGTTTGGTTTACCTTTTTGGGATTACTGATCACTGAGCAGCTTTCTGCAGAGAACAGTGAATAAACCACTCTCTGTATGCATGCAAGTGCACGCACACACGGATGCAAGCACGCAAGCATGCACAAAGCTGGATTTTATCTCCACACATAGACAGAAGAGTTCCCCTTTGCTTTTTGCTTTATTTTATTTCAAACTACTGCAAATCTTGACACAGGAGAAAAGGCCAGAGTCCTGAAATAGCTTAGATTGCGATTTTTAAATATTTACTTGGTGACAAACTTTTAAAAAGTCCTGCAGCTCCTGCAGCTGCATGGTTTGCTGTTCCAACAACAAGTGAGAGGAGGATATTTATTATCATGCTTATCCATAAATGATGATGACTGTTTACTGGTTGGACAGAAATGTTCTGCAGAAGGTTTTCCTACTTGGTTTGGGACATGCATGCTTTCATATCCAACGTTCCGGTCAAGAAAACAGGTCTTCATCATTTTCTCCACTCTGAACTCACCTCCTTTTTATAAGTTAAACAAACAGAAACAAAAGAAGCTCCTGTAAGAAAAAAGATGTTTGGGTTAAACCCAATCATCAAATAAAATGTTGTGTACCAAGCTCAGAGCTAAGCAAAGGCACACACAGATGTGAGGTGGAGGAGGAGGAGTAAAGGGCGAGACCTTGGCAGCTGAGATTGGGAGTTCTTTTCTGGTGAGAAATGGAGCCAAAACGTTGCCTTCTTATCGCTGATAAGACACATATCAGCACTCAGTAGAAGGCTGTGAAGGAAGGGAGGAAATTTGATGTGAAGGGAGACCCAAGAGTTTCAAAGGGAGGGGGGTAACCTCCTACTGGAATGTGCTTAAGAGCCAGGAAGATTAAAAAAACACTGAAAAATTAACTATTGTGAGACTGAACAAAAGGTTCCTTCTCTAAATATCTATAAGTCTCATAAATGAGCCTAAAGAGGTAAATAAATGTACAGATGATTCTTCAGATAATTTTTCTTTTTTTGCTTTTTCTTTTTGTCAGGAGGCCAAGGTGAAAAAAATCATGTCCAAGAAGGAGAGGAGGGAGAAGAAGATGTTCTCCTCTAAGGATGATGAACACTTCTTGTTGACAGGAGTGAAGCTGGCTGATCGCAAAGGGTGAGACGGCACACATAACCACTTTATCATCACTGGCTCGGAATGGGAGGTATTTTCTGGCAAAAGGGAAGCAAGGCCATTTACACATGTAGCCAGGTTTTTGTAGAAAGAATATCCTACACCTTCCATCTAGGAAAAAACTCGTTTTCAGCTAAAGAAATCCAGTAAAGCATATTTGTAGGCATGCCGAGTCTGTAGGTGGCAGTAGTTCCCCCAAATCTTTGCATCTTAAAACATTCCTTGGATGTTATGGCTGGCCGTTGTGGCAGGAAGGACACATGTAGACAGAACTCCTTTTCCAAGCTTTATTCGAACACATCCAGCATCAAGCATCCATCTTTCTTCCTCTCACAAGCACTTCTTCTCTCCCTCTCTCACTCCACACTTCCTATCATAGTCTGCCCCCTAGTGGTGGACACAACAGACGTGGAATCATAGAATACGTAGACGCGCCATTGGGCACTGGAAAGTGTAACAGCATTGCTGCCATATTGGATGGGTCCCTCACTAGCTAAACACAACTGGAGTCAATGCAGATTAAGCAACTATGCCCGTTTTTTGTGCGGCCTACGGTTGCAACAACCGGCGCACTATTGAAAACAGATCACGTGGTATTGCTATTGACTTTTCTAGCCTACCTGTTGGGATTTTATATTTTAATTGATTTTATTTTATTATATTTATATTTTAACTATCATGCCATACCACATGTCTGATTTTGTGAAAAAGTATAATAAAATGTGTTTTTAGTTGGGTAAACAACAAATGCACTGGGGGTAAATGGAGACCCATCCAAGATGGTGGCCCACTGCTACACCAGCTCCAATAGACAGCGCCAGTCTACGTCGCGTCTAAGTTTATGATGTCTGTGCGTGGAATAGCTAGGTGACCGGAAAGTCATTTTTTGCAACAAATTTGTTCAAATATGGGTTACCAAAATACTAAAATTGAAATATGATGATAAAATGATTGAAAGAATTTAAAAGCAATTTCTTTTTAAAAATCATCATCGTTTTGTTACAAAGTACTTAAGCTGGATTAAATAAGGGTGTTGTTAAATGTGCAGCATGTCACACCAGCCAAGAGCATTTTCAGGCCAATATATCAACTCTTTGTTGCCATTACTGGTCAAGTGTTTGAATAAAAACATTTACACTCTTGACTAGAAATAACAGAGTCACACCCTTTGCTAGTATTTGTTTATATGGAATCCTGGGCTTCATTTGCCAGCAGTTATCTTCCAGACCTGCTCAGGAAGTGGAACGTGTATGGAGAGGAAAACCTCCATTAATCACATTGCTCTGACAAACAAAAGGGAACTCCTCCAGAGCAGCTCCGGTCTCCTGTGTTGAGATGTCTGATAAACAATGTCTCCTGAGCTACTCCGTCCTATTTATGGTTACGGTATCAGAGCTCCACGTATCCTCTAGAACGGCCCTCCTAATGCAGTTTTCTGCTCTTTGTGTTTCTCTAAAGGCCTCAAAAGAAAGCCAAGGAAGGTGAGAAGGAGAAGAAGGACAAACCAGACAAAGGCTACTGTTTCTGGGACAGCGTTACCATGACGATGAGACAAATCTCACCTGCTAAAAAGCTAGAGAAGATGGAAGGCTGGGAGCCGCCCCAATTAGGGAACCTAACTGAGACTGTAAACGAGGAACCCCCCGTGGAGAACAGTCAGAAAGGGGAGCTAGCGGTGTCACTACCAGACTCCATTAGCATTCCAGTGGATTTACCGTCATGGGGCGGTCGAGGTTTTGAGGAGGACTCCTCTCGTTACGCCAACCTGACGGATTCCAACGATTCAGCAGCTGCGGTGAGGTGGACGTCACGTGCCAAGGTCAAGCTGGCTGGCATCAGCAGGATAAGCAGAGGGATTGTGTCTGAGAGTTCGTGGGGGGGCTTTAAATAGTATTCTACCTACCTCTGTTCCGGACCCCTCCACATTCTGAGAGGGCGGAGCTAAGTTCTGCCTGTTTTTGTAGTCTAGCTCTGGACCAGACCCATGTCAAAGCGTAGTTCTCCACAATCCGACAGGAAGTCAAGGAGGAAGTGCCTTAAAGTGCTATACCAGTGGCGACCACTAGGTGCTAGCTCCAAACATTGTTTTATGGATGTTGAAGCCAAAAGAAGCTGAAGCACCCTTGTGGCCGGCTGCAGTACAAGTCAGAAGCTCCGCCCACTTCATGTAAAAAACATAAATTTTTATTTTAGTACCTGATGCTTGAAAATACCACGATGCACATGCACTAAAAAACAAACAAACAAACAAATAAAATAATTAAATAAATAAAGCAGAACTGGTAAAGGGGATATTTCAGCTTCACTTTTGAAGAACAAAATTTGGCAGAGAGAGTTTGTTTAGTTAAATTTTTCCTCCCATTAAATAAAAAAGCTAACTTATGAACTATTACATTAATTTCCCCCTAGATCATATGCCATTCATACTTAAAATCACTCTTTCTGATCAGTATAGGGTCACTGGCTAAGATGATAATAAAACACCAAAACTGAGGATGCTGACCATAGACATGAATACGTAGACGCCCCATTGGGTGCTGGAGAGTATAACAGCGTCGTTGCCATATTGGATGGGTCTCCTCACTGTCCAAAGTCAATGCAGAGTGGGCAACTATGCCCATTTTTGTGCAGCCTACAGTAGCAACAACCGGCGTATTATTGAAAACAGATCACGTGGGTTTACTATTGACTTTCATAACCATTCTGATGGGATTTTATATTTTAATTATTTTTTCACTTATTTTGTTTAATTATATTTGTATTATATTATCATGCCATATCATGTGTCTGAATTAGTGAAAAAGCTTGATACAATGTGTTTTTTAGCTGGGTAAGCACCTTCATCTGTAGAAATGAATGCACTGGGTGCAATTGGAGACCCATCTAAGATGGCGGCCGACCACTACAGCAACTCCAATAGGCAGCGCCAGTCCACGAGGCGTCTACGTATATATATGTCTGTGATGCTGACACCTCAGTGACGTCCATCTTTTTATACACAATCCATAAGAGATTAAGTTCTTAGAGTTGAAGGAAATAGATTATGACTGAATTAATCTCAAACTGTAAAACATCTGTTTAAATTATTTTCAAAGAGAATGTAATTCTTGTTTTAGATGTTTAAATAATATGCAGACTTCCTACTGAAGGTGTACCCTAGTTTTCACTTCATTTTTATCTGATGCAGCACAAGAAGACTGTTGGGCAGTGCAATTGTGAAACATCTTCTAAAAGTATAATCATACAGGCAATGGCCCCCTGGTGGCTGGCTGCAGTATGAATTTTAAGTCCTGCCCCCTCCATGTAACTGAGACATTTTCTTTATTCAAAAATAAAAATACACTTCTCTTATTTTCTTTTTCCAATTTTGTTTTAGTTCTCACCCTACTGCTGTATGTTCCAACGTTGATTTTTCTAATAGGTGTAATTAGTTATTTAATGCTTAAAAAATACATTATTGTGTGCAGAGGAATAGGCTGCACTTTTTAGCTCCTGAAACTTGGCAGCATCTTTTAGAGTTTTATTAAATATTATGGCTTCACTTTAAATTCGATTTTTTTCAAAGTTTCACATCATTAATTCTTGTCATTTGAGCTAATAAACATTTTTAGAAAGTGCTTTAAAACAAATGTAGATGCATCATTTGAGCAAACTAATATGATCAATCTGGGCCTTTGTAGCACATCCTTGAAAATGCTTGAAATGTAACGGGGTATTTTCAAGGTAACTTAAATTAGCACAAAATTCTCTTTGAAAGTGCTTGAATTTGATTTTGGCAAAGACATAAGAAGCTCTAAAACATTCTAAAATGTAGTTCCTCCACTTTTGAAATGCCTTGATCACCTGTTTGCTGTAAATGTCGGCTAGACCACACCGCCCTTAGCTCAGATCTGCTGATGTCATCACGACGTGGCTGCAGGTATTAACCCTGCACACTCCTGAGATTGTTCCATGCTGTGTGTACAATTCATATCTGCTGTATATTTGAGTTTGTAAAGAGTGATTTTATTTCTGCAATGAGGTGTATGTTTTTCATTTTAGGTCAAAATGAAACTTCCTTTCTAGTTTTTTAATCTTTTCACTGAGTTCATTAGCGATGCCTGTATCCTGTGTTTATTCATTGAAAGTGCTGGGTCACAACTCCTCAAGAATAAAGATTTAGATTGACATAACTTATTCTTTTTATTTTGAAGTAAAACTATTTCTGGCTATAAAACAAAAGTTTGAAAACTGCTTTGAAAACATTTCTAAATTAAACAGAAATGTAAACACTGATGATTTGGACTTCCTGGATTCAGACCATCCTTCGTCCCAGGTGTATTATTGTATAAATTAGGGATGGGACACAATAAAAAAAATAATCGAATTAATTAATCCTGATTAATCACATTTTAATCGTTGAGGAAAATTTGCCCCAAAAGCAATTTTTTAAATTAAAAATAAAGAGACAGAGAATCAAACAATAGACATGGACATTATTATAAACTCAAGCTCTTTTAATTAATAAAAATAAATAAAAATTTAAATTGTATTTCAATTCAAAACAAGTGAAAAAAATATATATCACTGGTAAAAATAGGACAGACCTAAAAGTACAATACTATTTTAAGTACATTTTTGTAATGTTATTGTCTTTAAAATAATAATAATGTTCATACTGGGTGGATATAAAGTGTGTACAATTTGATTTGATTTAGCAGCGTTAGAGACAGAAATGAAGGCAAAAACACATGAAGGATTTTCAATCACTCATTTGATTGTAGTTTTAGTTGTGTTTGGAGCACATAAAAAATGTTAGCATGGTCTTGTAGCCAAGGTTCTGACGTTTCTTCAGAGGTGCAGCTTGACAATATTTATCGATATTTATGGCATGTATTTTTATGCTAAACGTCAACGCCCCTCAATTGGGGTACCCTCGGGCTTAAAGGGTTAAATGCGTTAATTTTAACGCGTTATTTTTTTCTAATTAATCACATTTAACGCGTTAAATTCCCACCCCTATAAATACGTTAATATCCTAAAACCAGAAGACAAATCTACTGAGCAATAATCACAACAATCAAAACAAGATCACTCTTAGAAGTATTTATTTTGTAGCTAGTTTATACGCAATAAAAGTCATAATAGTACCACCAGGAAAATGGGACAGTAAAGGGATATTACAAAAGTTGGAAGAGGGCTACAAAATGTTGTCATCTCATTGAAATTTCCTGCAAGTCTGCAAGTAAAAAAAACGTAGAGCTTTACATTGATTTAGTTTAGTTGACTCTTTAGACGTAAACAGCACAGCAGAAACAACAAAGGACAACACGGACTGTAAACGGAGTGACAAACAAACAGTTGCTGCAGTAAATGCCACCAAAATCAGATAAATAATTAACAAACTCCATCAATTTGTAATATTTCTCTTCTTTTACAAAATTACATCCCACCAATTATCACTCATTTATTACAAACATGCCATATACTTATAACTCTTTTAAAATAATTATATTATTTACATATTTCCCTCTCTTGGAAGTGTTTTTCTGTTCTGTGCGGAAGAAAACAAAATCCTGTTATATTCACCAACCAAATATTTAGATTTGTGCGTTTTAAAGACATTAAAAAAAGCATTTTGTTCAATTAAAGCCCTTTATATTTGAGTAAACGACATCTGCACACAGGCTCGGTGTGGGATTTAAGGTAAACGTAGCCTCTGGAGCGTCATGGAGGGTTTAAAATTTGAAGAGGTCAATAAAGTGCTGAGGAGAAATGGGCATCAGGCAGCTGTCTGGATCGTTGGCTGTGCACGGGTGGCCGAAGTCCTGGGAGGAGAGTCAACGAGAGAGTAATTAGAAAAGAAACAAACATCAGCATCAGTAGAAAGGATTTGACACATCATACAGATAAACGTTAACAGAAGCAATGAGAATGTTAAGCTACTTCCTAAAATAGCCCTCAATGCTCAGATGGTTGTTGGGTGGAGTGAAAATGGCCCAAAATAGTAAAAGAGGTTTTTATTTTCTGTAAATAAAGAGATTGATGCAGCCTCTGTAGACAGTATTAGAGAGCATCTTGTCAGAAAAACATCATTTAATATTTTAAAAACAGTTTATAAAAACAAGTAGCCGAAAAGAAAATATCTCTATATATTTTAAAGGTTGAATATGGAACACGGACACTCTGGCAACATATAGTGTTTATAGGTGGTATTGCAATAACAGAACAACTTTTCCAGCCACATTAAATGACCAGCCAGCACCATGTCCAGTGATAAATCATACAGGGTAAGGACTCATTTCTACTAATACGTTTATTTTACAACAGTATTTACCGTTAGAACATCTTCTGGGCTCAGAATCAGCTGCTTGACTTGTCGAGTCCGTCATTTTAGACGTTTTACTAAAACGGTGCGCCCTCTAGTGGCTGGTAGATGTAAATATAAACCCAGTGTCGTGCCCGTCAAATTTTTTTTTTAAATAGCTTTTTATTAAAATGTTCCATGGTCCACCTTTAATATTTACTATAATTTCTCTTACTTATGCCTAGGAGCTCTGTATCTTTGCAAAACATTTTTAGTGTCTTCTATTGCAAATGTGCAAGAACTGTAGTAAACTTTGCAGCAACAAATATTACAGCTGCAAAAAAAAACTTTTCATCTGTTATTAATCCAACTTGATTTGAAACACAAAACAACAGCGATTTAGTTGAATACATCACATGTTTAGAACCAACCTAACCCAGTATTCTGGTACTAAATGGAAACCTGGTGATGAAGCTCATTCTAAACTCTCACAAACAGACAAAATGCATATTTATGTTGGATAAAGATGGATGATGATGAAAAAGTCAGCAGAAAGAATGTCACTATTTACTAAACACTTGAGACAAAACATAATGACATCCAGCTAAACTTAAGAGCGGCGCACGACCGAGCTCAACACACAGACCAACAGGGAACTCAAAGAGGTGAAGGCATGATGGGACACAAGGTACCTTGAATAACAAAGCCACATGGCGGTCCTTAAGAAACCAGGGAGAAAGGGAACAAGGAAATGGAGGCAGGAAGGAAGGGAGGGAGGCAAGCAAGGGAAAGGATGCAGAGAAGAAGTTAAATCACAAAAGGGACCCAGCCAGGAGGACAATCTGTGTAAATATTGGACTTAAAGAAAGAACTGATCGTTCAGGATCAAGTTTTAATCAATGTACAGTTCATTTCTGTACATACTAAACTAAAAGTTACAAACATAGTTATCTTATGCCTGATTAAACAAACACGCCACCAAGGACAAATAAGTGAGAACAGGACTAGCATACCTATCTTGTGCTCATTTAAGTGAAACACGTCATTTCTGCCCTTTGACCTTTTGAACCCAGAGATCCAGTTTCAGACTTTCACTGGAAACGCAAACAATAATAAAGATATTCTGTTTCCTCAGCATCAGAAATGCAAAATGTTCAGGAACAACGCTGATAAAAGAGCTGATAGGAGTTACGGTTCAGAGAACAGCATAAAAGATTGAAAACATGATCTGGTAGAACCGTTTACACGGTGCAGCTGTAATTTACACCAACTTGTGTTTGTAAAGCTCTGTGACGCACTGAAAGGTATCCAACAATGGGAACCGGAGGGAATCGCGTCTAAACGACTAAAACTTACAAAGATTAAAGAGATGCAGAGGAATTTACCTTCCAGAAGAGGATGCTACAGTGTTTGCAGAAGTGCAGCGTGTCACCGTACTGCTCCTTCATGGGGTAATGTTTCTGCAGGGTGAAGTACACCAGCTTCCAGTCCACATGGTCATTCTTTGCTAAAACCAAATTCCTGCATAACTGCTCATGTGATGCACACACACACACACGCAGAAAGAAGGCAGGGATATAATTAAAACTGGAGCATGATGTAATTATGAGCTCATAATTAACTCTACTCTTAAGAGGGTGTTCACATGTGAGCGTGTGTGGGAGAAGATGAGAGCTGTGTGTAAAATGTGGCAAGTCTGCCCTCTAGTGGTGATTATGAGTGCACCACCACTCCCAGCTCAGTCCTGACAACAGTCCCTTCCTCACCGGCTTGTCTGAGAAGTGAAAGTAGCAGAGCTTCTTCCACAGCGTCCTGTTCTCACTGAGGATGTGCAATGTGGGCGTGGCCTGTCCCAGGTTAATGATGTCACAAGCGTCAGACAACTTCAAGAGGATCTTGCTCTGCATGTGCAGCGGCAAGTCGTTGAATGACATGCCCGTGTACATTTGCTGAGGAAACAATGAGAAAAATATCTAATTAGAGCACAGACTGGATCAGAAAGTGTTTTTAGATAAAAAAAATAAAAAAGATAAAGCATTTATACACTAGTCTGATCTTTACCTTGGGGATCTGCATGTTGTTGAGCTCCTGCTGCCACTTAACAATAGTCTCCAAGCGGCACATCCAGATGTTCACGTTGCCCACGAGGACACATCTGCCAAACTGGATGGTCAGACTATGAAGCGTGGAGCTCAGGTCCTGCAGAAGCTCTTTGACAAGACGGGGATTGTAGTGGTCTTCTAGGACTAAAGCAAACAAAAACAGATCAACCAACCCTAAGATTTTCAGGGGAACATTCATGCTGACAAAACCGATGGTGAACATGTGTTTCGCAACTTTTCAAGGACATAAACTCTACTTTCTTACCCTTTCGCACGATCTTCTCCAGAATATTAAAATAGTTTTTCTGAGCAGCTCCGCTCAGAGACGTCAGCTGAGACCTGGCTATCAGCTGAAAAAGCTGTCGGGGAAGCAGAGGTCGATAAGGAAAACGTACCTGCACGTGTAAAATCACCCAAAGAATGCATCTGCACCGCTGTTCACCTTTGCAACGTAGTTGAATCTTCTCAAGTCTTGAATGGCGCTGGAAAAATCTAGCCGGTTGAGCGCTTCTCCAAGCGTGCAGTAGCCGTGTCGCTGTTAGCACATGACAAATCAGAGACATACACATTATGTAATACAGATTTAAATGATAGCTTTGGCAGCTACCGCAGATAAAAATAATCATAACGACTTCAGTACTCACTTCCTTTGTGCTCCCTTTCTGCACGTAGATCCATTTATCAGTGAAAACAACTAAAGAAAAGAAAAGGTGAGGGTTGTTATGCTGTGAAGTGTCTAGCACAGAAGCTAGACGGCGTTTTGAGCTTTAACGTTGACACAAAGTTTGGGTTTTTGCGTTTTTACACATGGATGTTGAAATATTACACTGTAGATTCATCAGAGAACCCAAAACACAAATTAGGCGTAGCTGAAACTCACACTGGGACTTGGTGTTGTTGTTGTAGAAGTCCTTTTTCCTCTTGGTGTTGGCGAGCTCACGCACTTCTCCGACAAACAGGTTTTCATTGTTGTCGCTGCAGAACCTGTTCACACAGAGAAAATGTTTGTATAGACTAATTTAGACAACAGTTGGAACTTCCAAATTGCAAAGTTACAAAAAAATTCCAGTTGCTTTACTGGTTTGCAACACAATACATCCAACCAGAGTGAAATCATAAAGCATCACGATGAAGGAAACATCCCAGATGGCAGACAGGCGCTGGAGTCTGATAGACAGAATCATGGATGTGACTCAGACAACATGTTGTCAAACAGAAACCTGAAAGCATCAACAGCTCTCCGTCTGATCTATTCTTTCTTGCACGTTACCAACTATCAGCTTCGTTGTTTATGGTAGAAAAAGCTCTTAATGTTTCAGCAGCTGATATTAAAGCCATACTATGCAACTTTTCATGTTTTTAAATCATTTTCTTGTGCTAAAATGACCCTTTACAGACCCCCACCGCCCTCTGTGGCCAGAATACTGCACTTGCAACTTCAGAGTACCGGTCTGGTCCCTGTTGGACTTAAGGCTGGTTTATACTCTCTGTGAGCTCCACAACGGAGAGACGCACACGGAGCGTCTGAAAGGTTTTCACATTCGAACTTCTGTTCAGGCAGCGGAGTGCTGCAAAGCAATTCCCCCCCAGGACAACAGAGGGCGTAGCGCTATTCTGTGATATCCTGCCACCATGACATTCATGTATCCGGTTCACGATAGTGTATTTACTCATGTTTTTACATTGTTTTAATGTATTTCAGAGACTTTTTAACACGGACTAATTTGTCCTTCATTCTCCTCCACCTCTTCATCCAGTCGCCACCTCTAAACCCACGTTTCCCGTCGTTTCCATCTACGTTTGCTCCGTATTTTGTACTCCTTCAGTCACGGGTGAATAAACGTTCATATTTTCGGACTTTTCCGCGATGTGTTCTTCAATCTATTATGGGTCTGCCGCTAAATATTTTTTTTACTTATTAACGTAGCAACGGCAGTGCTGGTGACGAAGTTACAGGAAGCGTCGTCCTGACCAATCACAAGCTTGCGGTCTCCGTCACTTTTGACGGATGTTTAAAATTTGGGGCATGTCTCCGTCATCCTCCGCGAGCCAGTCGGAGAGCCCTTGCGCCGACGCAAAATGGCGGTGCGTGCGTCCGTTTCATGCAGACGGATCGAGTATAAACCAGCCTTTAGTAAAGTGGAGCTGACATACCTGGTGCTGCAGTCTGCTTCCAGCATGTTTCCTGCATGTTTTAGATCATGAACACAGCTGATTTGTTTGATTTAGTGATGAACCGCTCCTGTAGACACTAACGAAGGCTGAGGAGACATTTCAGCAGTTAGATTAAGGTGTTAAAAAGATGAACGCACAGCGAGGAGATAAGTTTTGCTTTCGGTTCTATAAAAACGGACACTAGGGGGAGCCAAAACTGCCAAGTCTCCATTTAAATTCTGCAATCTGTTAAACATCTACTTTAGTCAAACTTCTAATTTATTTAAAAGTTTCACTTTTGGTTTCACTAATGGACACTAGGGGGTGCTAAAGGCAAGCCAAAACTGCATAGTATCCCATTTACATTCAGTCATTTACAATCACTTCATAAAAGCCTGAATGCTGACAAAGAAAAAGTTTATAAATACAAAAATGACCTTAATCGATAATGTATGAAATGCTTCATAAGTCCTACGAATAACGTGATGTTTGTTCTCCAATACACAAGGTTGTTAAATAGGAAAAATACTTAATGAATTTTTATCAATTTACCATTAAAAAGTTCAATTTTTTATGAATATTTTTTAAGTTTTCCAACTCTAGTGTTTATATTTCAGTTTTATTTTAGATACTGGGTCAGGATTAACTAATAAATGTGCCAAACATTCTAAATGAAAATGAATGAAAGATTTAGCTGTGACCCATATGGAAAACTTTCTTCTAGATATTTTCTAACAGCATTTAACCAACAGATCAAAGAGCGGAGCTGATAATCGACCCTCCATGCATTAATCTATTGGCTGAAGCTGAACATCTGACTTGCAGCTCTGGGAGTTCATTGTACTCTAATGAGCATTTACACTCCAAGGTTATGTTTTCATTATTAACACGCAGAACTCAAACAGTATTATTTTCCATCACACTGCTTCATTTACTTTGGATCCTTGATTAATTTATTTCGGATTGAGAATTAAAGGTGTAGAACACTCATTTAATCGCTGCATTTGCAGTGGTGTAAGTTGTACTCTGGGGAAAAAAAGCTCCGGTGCACCAGTTTCAGGAACTAGCAGAATGTCACATCAGAGGAGAGTTTCAGACGGCAGATTCTGAGTCTTATTTACTGATATTTGGACATCTCACCTCTGATTGGCTGACAGCAATGCAACTCTACCACTGACTCAGTTTGCTCTGCAACGTTGATGTTTTATCTCTACAAATAACACGAGTTCTGCCATTTGGCAGAGTTGCTAATGCTAACGGTTAGCTTCTACTAGCCGAGACGTTCTCTGCTGTTTCCTGGACGCTAAACCAACAACAGCCTTCCCCGTCACGAGTCAAGATGGGTGAGTCCATGAATGTTAACAATGTGATTTTTTGAGTTTGAGTGGATTATTTCTCAATAATTATTGGAGAAACTTTTTCTGATTAGATTGGATGTTTCCTACTGTGTGTGTGTGTGTGTGTGTGTGTGTGTGTGTGTTTTCAAATGGAAAAATAATTGCATCTAACAACTGTGTGTGTGTGCAACAACTAAGCAAGCAGATCAAGATGTCATGGTGAATTACAATAAGAAATGCAAGGAACTGGCTTTTATGTTCTTGATTCAGGTTGCATATGAAGCTCCATCTTCCACAAAAACAAGAAAAGTCATCTAAACCCTCCTTTTACTCAAATGATTGCAAACATTTTAACTAACTCCTGCAACAGATGGGGAAGTTTATCAAAACTATACATCAAATCAGCACATTTTACTGTTGACAGATGCATTCAAGTATTTATTACACAATTTAAACAGCTCAAGATGACTGTCAGGAACACAAAGCTCATATATTTTAGATGCTCCAGTGCTTTTAGATTACACATGACAGTGATTTGCTGACACTTGTACAATATGATCTAAACTCCTACTGAGATACACTTTGCGTCTCTTGCATTAAGTCATTGGTCTTTCTGAGTAAGCTTTTCTTTGCAGAGCAGCCAGTTGGAACAGCGATGTTGGTCTCGTTTGCTGCTGACAGGCTCACGCGGAGCTCTGAGCTAACGCCGTTGGCCGATTCATACAAAAGACGATACTGTAACTGGAGGGGAGACATCACCAGCTGCTGCTGCTGCTGCAGTGACAACCTAATATATCAACATCTCTGGTGTTTGGAAGCAACACAAAAGGAAAGCAGTGTGTTGCTGGCTCACTGTATGCATCAAAATATAGCTGTTTCATTCTCCTTGATGACCAGAAAAGCAGAGTGAGAACTTTCAATTAGCAAAACAAGTTTGTCTGGTTTCAGCTGCTCCAAACTAAGTGCGGTAATTAAACTGCAATCCAACACAAACAGGATGCTTTAAGCGTACACTTAGCAGGTGAATTTTGAATAAAAACATCTCATCCAGATATAACGAGCTGATTTGTTAAATCAAACAAAGAGAAAAGATGAATTAGATCACAAAAAAAACATGCATGTTGGTATACAAGTGAACATTTAACTAGGCCAGCTTTTAAGTGTGTAGTTTTGTGTTTTAGGCGAGGACATGAAGGCACAGTCAGATCTTTGAAGTATGAGCAAACAAAAATACCGACAACCTGGAAACTACACAACATACTCTCCTCGTTTATTTTGGAGTGTTGCTGTAGCAGGATACATATTGGTTCTCATGGAAAATTTACCCTCGAGTCGCAAATGTCAGCTTCATCTGTTGCCATGACGACTCCCTGGCCTTAACAGACTCCAGCTGAGGGATTCAGACGACCTCAGTAAAGTTTGTTAGCTTTGGCGCTGTTCAGAACTGACTGGTTGTCTATTTATTTATTTTTCTGTCAGTAAGAATTTCCAGTGTCGTTCCAGCTGTTACAGGTGTACCTTCAATATTATCTTGAGGAACGCTTGTAGCCAGGCATTATCAAATACCGAATTATGGATCTATGACATCTATAACTGCAAAAAAAAAAAAAGCAAACTCGTCTAAATGAGCAAGAATCAAGAAGTTTAAACAGCCTTGGCGGCCTGAGAGTTTCAGATACTGGCCATGTTAAAACAAAACATAACATCACTGCTGCTAGCTGATCTTTAGCCATTAATTTCCTGTCAGCTTACCAGTGTGCTTACTTTAATAATGAGGGAAAACACTTCTAGATTCTTTAAATGAAAGATGGACAGTTTATTCATCATTCGTGATCCTTGGCAGTCGTTCAGTTGCAGTTTATTTATTTTTAGAGATGTGAGGCAACAATAATGGAAGCTACGGTGTTTTTTTAAATAAAAGAAAATGAGTATGTGTTGCTTTTTTATCTGATATATGTAAATAAATTGTCCTTATGTTGATAACGGCTCAATAAAGTTCAACGACTAAAAATAGACATACCGTATAGGAAATGTTCATCTCAGTTTACTGCTGAGCTTCAGATAAATAACATTTTTCCACATTTCTTCATTTTGAAGCCTAGGCTGCACAGTCTATTTCACAAATTGTATGCATTGTGAATTATCAACAGTTGAAAGCATAATTAGTCTTGCAGCTTTTCCTGTTTTTATTTATTATTAATTTGTGAGACTTGATCAGATTTAGGTACAAGACAAAAACAGGCTAGAGCACTAATAAATGTCAAATTTAATGAAATATTATGGCCATTTTTTGAAATAATCAACATAGGGGACCTCATATAAGATTTGATTTTCTTGATGCAAAGGTGAATGCAGAACTCTACCAAATGCATTTTTCTTTTCTTTTTTTAAATGGGGTCGATTGAAGTTTGTGTGACAGTACATGAACAAAACTAGGTGAATCTTAATATTCCTATATATATATATATATATATATATATATATATATATATATATATATATATATATATAACTCTAAAGATGAGGTTTTTTTTATTTTTACCATCATAAACCACTGAAATGAGACAAATGTAAAACTCAGATAAAGGTATGTTTTTAAAATAACACCAATAGGACAGCAACAATACAGTATGCATGTGGTGAAAAATACGTTTTAAACTCCAAACACATCAAGTGACCACCTTGTACAGAGAACTTGATGTATGTATGGAAACCTCTGAGCAGACTGTTTAGCTTTATCTAATTTAGATAAAAAATAAATCAAAGACATCCAGTCTGAGACAAAGACAAACACTGCATGGTCTTACTCTTTCAGATCTATCTCCTTGTTGTCCTCCAACTCGTGTCCAAAGAAAACGATCCTCTTCCAGCCGTGTTCTGTCTTTGTCCAGCTCCATCCAGGCGACCTCCAGTCTTTGCCTAAGAAAGGCATTTTAACCTGGAGGAGAAAGAGCTGCAGTCCCTTCAAACAACTAAAGGGTTGAACAGAAACAGGGTTTACATGTACTTCCTGTATATATAGGTCCCTGATATGAAGACAGATTACTACTGAGGAGGTGTTTTATTTAAATAAAAATATTAAAGTTTTCTAATATGATGCCCAAAGCTGGATGAATACAAGGCACAAACTAAATATTTACTACTCACGTGTGGATTTATGACTTTATGAAGCACAATCAGTTTATTGTTACCTCAGATTAAATGAATATATTCATTTATTTCACTAAAAATGGTTCAATTGAGTTTCCCAAAGCCACACTTGTGTTTAGGGCAAACTGCTTCACATTATTCCAACAAATATCATTAAATACACCAAAGCTATAAATAAACCTGTTTTCGAATGGCAACTTTAACAGTTGTATACATTAATGGTATTTTTAAATGGCCTTTAATTCTTTTTCCCTCCATAGCATTCCTCTGCAGTATCTTTTGTCCCCAATAATTCATAAACAAAAGCCTCCTAAAGATGTAAACCTAATTAATTTAGAGACATTCTCAGATTTAACAAAACGAGGTTCTGAATAAAAGTGTTAAAAAATCTATGACGCATTTCTCTGCGTTCAGCAGCAGCAAACGTCGCAGTTTAGTTAAAGGTAAAAAACACGATAAACCATCTGTCAGTCGGCTTAACGCGCTTACTTAGCACATAAACTTGATAAAGAACCAAAAGCACTCAAGTGTTCGGTTGGGAATTCCTTTAAAGCCTAATTAAAACGATTATAAACAAACCTGAACGGTCGAACACAGCTCCTTTGTTGTTCGCTTCTCTTGGAGCCCTGCTGGAGAGATATTGACGGAAGTAAATACAGTGTGGAGAGGAGAAAAGGTTCACGCCCCCTGCTGCTCTCTGATTGGACGGTGCTTTTGTTGCTACGCAAAAACGCGTTTCTGATTGGTCACTTTCGACTGTCATCCATTTTTTTCATAAAAAAAAGCACGACAATGTTATGGCAGGACTGCGCACGTGTACTAGTGTTTTTATTCTAAAGGTGGGGGGATGGGAACGGGACTATTGGACAGCTGAGTGAGTGTAAAAGAACATGACTTGTTCTGGCTTTAAAAATTAGGATTAATACATGTACTTTTAAAAAGTGAACCCCAGGAAGGAAGAATAGTATTCACCTTGGTGAAAACTAATGGGGGTCCTTAATTAAACAAATAAACAACTGTAGAATCATATAGATTTTAAGGCTTGTAAGCACAGACAATATATATATATCTACTTTTTTGTCTTCTGTAGTTTTTTAATTTTTATTTTGGAAATGTTTTATTGTATTGTACGGAAGAGGATTAGGACCACTGAAAAGAAAAATAAAGAAAAGAGAATTCTGACATTTTTCTTAGAATTCTGAGAAAAAAGTCAGAATTCTGACTTTATGATGCTGTTCCTACGCATGATCTGAAGTTTTCTTATATTTAGGAACATTTTCCTGCACAGGTACAAAATGGTGAATACCACACAGTGCATAAATTTGTTCATACGCCTGATATACGCACAGATCTGTGCGTAAGTACGGTTAATAAATGTGGGCCCTGGAGCTCCAAAAGGCTCGAGAGACAATTAGTGTCTTTGGGGACCAATGCAACTCCTTGGCTGAAGAAAACATCAGTCTGAAAGAAATTAACCAGAAGCTGGATAACAAAGTCCAGGAGCTCAGCTGAGTGAGACAAAGGAGGAGTTGAAACATCAGAATAAAATCGTTCATGATATCAACACGACAGCCGACCTTGACGATGATGTTGAAGACGAGACCACAGAAACTCAGTCCATCAACTTTTCTAGCCTGAATATGGTACAGGCCTTAATGGACCTTTGGAGGACTCGTCCAATCCCTGAGGCGGATTCGTTAGTATGGAGCAGGACAGCGTAGAGGATGATTTTGGGATCGAACAGAAAAACAAAACCTTAAGGAATTTGTTTTCAGGCTGGATTTTCTAACTCCTTCATCACCACGTTCTGACTCAGTTATGCAGCAGGTGACCAGATCTGATCATATCTGCTTCTTCGTGTGCAGAAAAACACCTGGACCTTCTCCTAGAAAAAAAACGGGACTGCATGAAGGCACAGTTGCCTCGAGACCAAATCACAGTTTCAAATCTGTGGCTTTTCTGTGTGGAGTTAGCATGCAAGTGTGGGTTTTCTCTGGGTGCTCCAGTTCCCCCCCACCCACCAAAAACATGCATGTTACAGTAATTGGTTACTCTAAATTGTCCCTATAGGTCAGGATCACACCTGTCAAGTCTCCCGTTTGGGCCTGGAAACTATTTTAAAAGCCATAAACTATTTCCACCATCTTCCCATATTAGTTTTCCCTTAAAAATTTTCCTGTTTTAAGTTCATTAAGAGACACCCCACACACGCTCTCACAGAGACCAGAGAGACGCTTCATTTCAGCAGCACCCCCCTCCTGCTCTCATGCTTGCCAGTATTTTTAATTCCAAAACTTGACAGGATGTCCAGACAGACATCTGAATCCCTCTGTCAGCGCTTCTCCTCAGGAACATCAAGACACAATGCTCACCTCCGCTGACTCAGTGATGTAGGAGGCAGATTTAATATGCGACATGACAGTTCAGACAGTTTAAAAGACATCAGATGTGTATCAGAATCAGCACCACATATGAAAGTGACCTGGATCAAATTTGAAAAAATTGGATCTGTGCTGTTCAGACTGTCATGAAAAAAATCAGATATGGGTCACATGTGGAGAAAAAAAATCTAAATTTGATGCACTTTTGCCTACAGTGTGAATGTAGCCTAATTAATCCCAGCTCAGTGCTCCCTGTTCCTCATGTTGTCTTCCTGTTTTGCTTGAAATAAAGACCTTTTTGCTTTTTTACCTTACCTGCTGCCTCCTGGATCTTGAATTTTCTCCTTATTTGGATCCTAACCTCTGCAAACCAGGACATAACTATTATCTTGATACTTACTGATTCGATGTATTTAGTACAGCTAGGAAGTTCTTGTACAAATGAAAGAAAATGGTAGAGAGGAAGGAAGGATGGGACAAAGAGGCAGTAGCTCTGAGATGGATGTACGATTTATATTTCTCCTGCAGGATTGGACTTGTGTTGATGGTTACAGCCTTATCTAGGGCTACCATCTCATAGGTGATATAGACACTACCCCTACAGAGAGGATGACAGATAAGCAGAAGCACAAATGATGAGAGTTTAGCATAAATTACAAAGAATTCCTTGTGTTTTGAGAAATCTGCATATTAACATTAGAAACTTACCCTAGAACAGCTGCATTAGTTACCTTAGCTACATATTTTATGCAGGGCGTTTAAACTTTCTGATATTATGATGCCAAAAATACATAACCTTTTTTGCAGTGCAACCGTCGTTTTCTAAATCAGCTGATCAGGCAATGTTCACTTCCACTAAAGTGTGTGTTGCAAAATGTTACGACCAGAGGTGACGTTTTATTACTGAGATCAATTAGATGGATTGATCATTATTTTCCATCATCAGACAGAAATGTGGTGAGATCATTGTTCTGCATTTGGGGATACCTGACCTACACTCAGTTGTTATTCTGGGTCTCTGATCCTTTTAAACGTGTCAGAACCTAACTGATCCATGTGTGGGTGTTTCTTCAGGAGTGATTATGAAGACTTGCTTTTGCAAAATGGACGCGCCAACAAAGAAACGGCCAATTACCAGGATGAGAGTGAGAGTGACAGTGACGATTGCACCTGACAAATCTTTCTTCCTGCTTCTCCCTGTTGGATATGATAATTCATTGCAACACATTAATAAGTGCAAATGAAGCACAACTGCAATTGTAACCAAAAAAATTGTATACTGTAATTGATACTGTAAGTGTCCACAGATATATTTTTAAATAGATCACATCACACATGATCACATAAAAGGTGATCACTTACAGAAAGTTGACACTAATGTGAAAGAATACAGTTTTTTTAACCAATATTGTAAACTTGTTTCTTCTAAATCACCAGCAGCTCTTATTTCACTCACAACCTGATCATTAAATATATGGATCAGTGGATTTTCATGAGATGTGTGTATCTTTTTCCTCTACTCAGTGATCATGGGACTACCATCTTGCTACTAAACAGCAGTAGATATGTCAACGAGGTTGATTTTGAATTGTTTCTTCCCAAGATAAAGCCTGAACATGTGATAGTGTGATGTGATGTGTAAATAAAGCACAGATAGCGGTTACGATTGTTAGACTTTTTGCTGACTTTAAAAAAAAAGAAAGTAAACTTTTGAACAAGAAGCTTTTATTTTGAAGCCTATTGGGACAGAGGAAACAGGATGTTCAGGAAGACGATGAACAGGAAGTTGTACACGTTGATGAGGAAAAAGCCATATACAGTCTTTGGTCTACACCTTTTTTCTCTTAGGTGCTCTTAGGTCTGAAGATCAGCTCCTTCTAATCGTCCCTAAGGCACGTTTGAAGACCCGTGGGGAAAGGGCTTTTTCTGTCTGTGCCCCAAAACTCTGGAACTCATTACCTCTTCAGGTTAGGCAAGCGCCCTCTATCGCCGTTTTTAAATCACGCCTGAAAACCCACTACTTCTCCCTGGCCTTCAACTCCCAAACCACAAAGCATTAACTCATCCTTAAGTTCTTCGACCTTGTTGATTTTAAATTTGTGTTTTTTATACTTTGGTTTTTAATCATTCTATTGGTTTTAGTTTGTTGTTCTTTTAACTCTTTTAACTTTTTTGATTTTTCTTATGATATATATGACTATTTTAGCTTGTGTTTTTTACCTGTTTTTATGTGCAGCGCTTTGGTCGGCTGTAATGCCGTGTTGAAAGCGCTCTACAAATAAAGTGGTATGGTATGGTATGGTATGNCCGGTGTCGGTACCAGATCTGCTCGGGTGCAAGATCGGCTCGGGGTCCTGCGCCTGCCGATGACGTCACACTAGATGATTGGCTGAACGTAAGACTTACAGAAGTTACGATACCACGTTCATAAAAGTTACGGTAGCACGTTGACAATGAAGATTTTGATTGGTTTGAACAAAATTGCGGTTGTAGTCCTTGTGGTTGTAGTCCTGTAGTCCAAAAACAAGCACTTTTTGGGGAAAATATGTTTGTTTTGCCAAAGGAAACGTAAAATAAAAGCAAAAATACCAATTGATAAACAGAGATCCTCAGCAGCTCTTGATTTTGATGAAAAGGGGAAAAATAAAAATAAAATAACTATTGAACAAATAGCAAGCAACATTTTGAATGAATGAATGGATTTAAGAACTAACAAAATATACAGAATTCCACATAAAAACAGAAATGGCTGCTAATTCTGTAAATACATTTACAATTTTTCCACATATAAAAACTGTTGTGCTTTTTGGAAGTCTGCTGTTGGTTTTATGTAGTTTCACATTTTTTACAAAACTACGACAATATGATGTTTTATCAACATAAACAGCTATAAAGCAAATATTTAGGCGGTAAGAAACAAGACAAAACTGCTAAACTCTTTCCAAAACGTATGCGTGAAATCCGAGTGGATTTGCCGTAGTTTAACGTCATCATCGGCAGGCGAAGGACCCCGAGCCGATCTTGCACCCGAGCAGATCTGGTACCGACACCGGGCCTTTATTTACTCAAGCGCATCCTGGTTCAGGCCTTTATTGGAAGGAGGCCAGAATTAGAGGCAGGCCTCTATTTCAATTTGAGCAAAATAAACCACCAGTAGAATGAATAAAAACAAGATTTTGTGTCTATTTGTGAGCGGTGACTGAAGTCTCGCGTGCAAATCAAAAGTGATGATTGGTGGGTTTCACTCACGTGACCCTGCCGCCGCGCTGAACTCAAACAGTGGACAGGAAGTGTTTTGCTCTACTATAAAACACAGCGTGACGGATGAAAGTGAGTGTTCTAAACGAGCTGGCACAGACACGATATCTTCCTTTAGGTTATGACTCATTTAATTTTAAAAGTTGGACTTTTAATACATGCTGGAGGATTTACCCAACGCTGAAGCGATCGACACAACAAACTATCTCATGTGTCAAATCTCATATTACACTGCAAACCAAAACCTTTCATGAGTCTGAAAGCCTATTTTATTTCAGGTTGGTTAACAGTTTAGAGATCCGGAGAAGCTTTAAATGACTGTTGTCTTGTTTATGCTTGTGAGATGTGCTATTTTAGTTACGTAATTAACTCGTAATGATAGCTAATGCTAACCGTGAGTACGTGCTAGGATCTACTTATAACTAACGTTTTAAGCCTTTTTACATCCACAATTCTGGTACATTTGTTTGATTTTAAGGTATTAATGCCACGTTACAACACTGAGCTAACTGCTAAAAACATTAGCACTCTAAAAGCTATTTGCTGACCGCAAATAGCTTTTAGAGTGCTAATGTTTTTAGCAGTTAGCTCAGTGTTGTAACGTGGCAGGTAAACAGCTTGCAATTTGCGGTGAGGACACGTGAAAACAGTATCAAACTATTTAACTGCCACGTTACAACACTGAGCTAACTGCTAAAAACATTAGCACTCTAAAAGCTATTTTCGGTGAGGACACATGAAAACAGTATCAAACTGTTTACCTGCTGTTTTTGTAGCTGCGTTTCTAAATAACTGTTNAGTGCTCCCTGTTCCTCATGTTGTCTTCCTGTTTTGCTTGAAATAAAGACCTTTTTGCTTTTTTACCTTACCTGCTGCCTCCTGGATCTTGAATTTTCTCCTTATTTGGATCCTAACCTCTGCAAACCAGGACATAACTATTATCTTGATACTTACTGATTCGATGTATTTAGTACAGCTAGGAAGTTCTTGTACAAATGAAAGAAAATGGTAGAGAGGAAGGAAGGATGGGACAAAGAGGCAGTAGCTCTGAGATGGATGTACGATTTATATTTCTCCTGCAGGATTGGACTTGTGTTGATGGTTACAGCCTTATCTAGGGCTACCATCTCATAGGTGATATAGACACTACCCCTACAGAGAGGATGACAGATAAGCAGAAGCACAAATGATGAGAGTTTAGCATAAATTACAAAGAATTCCTTGTGTTTTGAGAAATCTGCATATTAACATTAGAAACTTACCCTAGAACAGCTGCATTAGTTACCTTAGCTACATATTTTATGCAGGGCGTTTAAACTTTCTGATATTATGATGCCAAAAATACATAACCTTTTTTGCAGTGCAACCGTCGTTTTCTAAATCAGCTGATCAGGCAATGTTCACTTCCACTAAAGTGTGTGTTGCAAAATGTTACGACCAGAGGTGACGTTTTATTACTGAGATCAATTAGATGGATTGATCATTATTTTCCATCATCAGACAGAAATGTGGTGAGATCATTGTTCTGCATTTGGGGATACCTGACCTACACTCAGTTGTTATTCTGGGTCTCTGATCCTTTTAAACGTGTCAGAACCTAACTGATCCATGTGTGGGTGTTTCTTCAGGAGTGATTATGAAGACTTGCTTTTGCAAAATGGACGCGCCAACAAAGAAACGGCCAATTACCAGGATGAGAGTGAGAGTGACAGTGACGATTGCACCTGACAAATCTTTCTTCCTGCTTCTCCCTGTTGGATATGATAATTCATTGCAACACATTAATAAGTGCAAATGAAGCACAACTGCAATTGTAACCAAAAAAATTGTATACTGTAATTGATACTGTAAGTGTCCACAGATATATTTTTAAATAGATCACATCACACATGATCACATAAAAGGTGATCACTTACAGAAAGTTGACACTAATGTGAAAGAATACAGTTTTTTTAACCAATATTGTAAACTTGTTTCTTCTAAATCACCAGCAGCTCTTATTTCACTCACAACCTGATCATTAAATATATGGATCAGTGGATTTTCATGAGATGTGTGTATCTTTTTCCTCTACTCAGTGATCATGGGACTACCATCTTGCTACTAAACAGCAGTAGATATGTCAACGAGGTTGATTTTGAATTGTTTCTTCCCAAGATAAAGCCTGAACATGTGATAGTGTGATGTGATGTGTAAATAAAGCACAGATAGCGGTTACGATTGTTAGACTTTTTGCTGACTTTAAAAAAAAAGAAAGTAAACTTTTGAACAAGAAGCTTTTATTTTGAAGCCTATTGGGACAGAGGAAACAGGATGTTCAGGAAGACGATGAACAGGAAGTTGTACACGTTGATGAGGAAAAAGCCATATACAGTCTTTGGTCTACACCTTTTTTCTCTTAGGTGCTCTTAGGTCTGAAGATCAGCTCCTTCTAATCGTCCCTAAGGCACGTTTGAAGACCCGTGGGGAAAGGGCTTTTTCTGTCTGTGCCCCAAAACTCTGGAACTCATTACCTCTTCAGGTTAGGCAAGCGCCCTCTATCGCCGTTTTTAAATCACGCCTGAAAACCCACTACTTCTCCCTGGCCTTCAACTCCCAAACCACAAAGCATTAACTCATCCTTAAGTTCTTCGACCTTGTTGATTTTAAATTTGTGTTTTTTATACTTTGGTTTTTAATCATTCTATTGGTTTTAGTTTGTTGTTCTTTTAACTCTTTTAACTTTTTTGATTTTTCTTATGATATATATGACTATTTTAGCTTGTGTTTTTTACCTGTTTTTATGTGCAGCGCTTTGGTCGGCTGTAATGCCGTGTTGAAAGCGCTCTACAAATAAAGTGGTATGGTATGGGTATGGTTTTTTTGCAAAGATAATAAGCAGATGTAACCCACTAGAAAAATTAGCTATCTTTTTTTTCCCTTTTCTTTATTTTTACTCATCTACGGTAAGTTATTTCTTTCGTCTTTTAACTGCCAGAAAAAGTATTACAATTGTTGGTAAAAAAAATTGTCATTTAAAATACCTTTGGAACAGAAAAAATTGTAACGACCTCCTATTGGCTTTAATGCCTGTCAATCAAGGCTGTTTCACACACTAGCTCATGATTGGTTAAATCAGGATGTGCTGAATTGTGATTGGCTGAGCAGAGTGGGTGAGCGCCACGAAAGAGCTCACGAGACAGAAACGGCCGAACAGATCGCTGACTGGAATGATGTGGTAAATTTATGGAAAAAACTGTTTAAAAGTTAATCTTTCTTCATATTACTTACCTGAAACATTGTGTGAAACAGATGATGCAGTCTGTATGATGGGAGTGTCGAAGACAACGGAGTTTTGATATCTTTTAGAAGTCTTATTTTAAGATGGCTACCGGTGGACTAGCAGCTAAGCTAACTCAGCAGCTTTGAGTAAAACGGAGTTGAAAAGAGAAGGGAAACGGTTTTGTGTGCTAAAACTGCTTTTTTACTGAGAGTAAGTTGACAGTGTACTGGTTGTTTTAATTGGTGTGAAGCTGTATGTTATTTCGAGTTTACCATCTGTTTTTTTAAAGCCGCAAAATGTGCGGGCGAAGTGCGCGCGCGCACACACCACACACACACACACGCGCGCGCGCGCGCGCTCAGCGTGCCTCTGATTGCCGTGAGACAGGGAGGTGGGGGTGGAGAGGTGGGGTTGCAGGGCGCCTCTGCTGTGAAAGCGGGGAGAGGGGTGGTGCGCAAAATGCCTGGGACAATTATTATTACGACGATGGACGAGATCCGACCTGTAAATATTGGTGGAGAGGAAATAAGTGAAAAAATAGGACAGGCACCAAGATTTGGACACATTTTAACTACAGTGACAATTAAAAGGCAGAGTGTGGAATATGCAAAGGTGAATATATCCAACAGGCTCTAATAGTTCAAATTTAATGAATATTTTACTTGCATGTGTTTTTATAGCTCTCTGCTTCATGTTGAATAAAATAAGTTATTTAAATAATAAGAATTTGATATAATGTATATTGTAGATTAGTAATTCAGTTAAAACACAGTTTAGCATAAATTCTGGTGATGAAATTCATTTAAGAAACAAAAAATGTGAGGAGCCGTTTGAGAGCCGATAGAGCCGGTTCATTTTAGTGAGCCGATTGAACAGGTTCTCTTAAAAGAGCCGGAGTTCCCATGATGGTGATGAAATCAGAGATTTGTTTTATTAGTTATTTGGGTAAAAGGAAACTATTTACAAAAATTATTCATATGAAATTGTTACCTCATGATTAAAAAATATTTCTGCATTTGTTAAAAATATTTTTGGTTAAAAAACAAAATTAAAGCCATAATTCATGGTAGAAAAAAGAAAAAGTTTAGATTTTTTTCCTTTTAGGAATTGATGATTACAAAGGAAAATGTAAAAAAGATAGATTTTTGTAATCATTTACTAGTGTGTTCAATGGTAATTTTTGACATGTTAATATGATACTATGGCCATTAAGATAGATTTTGATTATTAGATAGTAATAGCTCTGTTTTGTACAGGCTAGGTTTTTGAGATTTCCAAAAAACCAGTTAGAAGGTTCACACGCGTGATTAAAAATAAAACAGGATGGTGAAAACAAACCCACCATGAAATATTTTAATAACATCACTTATGATTAGTTGAGGTTTTTTTTAGGTCGGCTCCACAAATGACAAGTGATGGAATACAAGATGAGAAAATATAAAATCGTTGTTTTTTTCCTCTGGAGTTACTTAATGACCCAGATAGATTTCACTTTTATTCATGTTTTTTTATGCATTTAATAGCTTTTAAATGCAACACACTGTTTTTATAGGGGTTAGAATTCAAAAACGGATAAACTGAATGTTTTTCATTCTGGAAATAATCACCTGTGACTTTTCACTTTTTTTTTTACTTGTTCCTCAATCATCAAGTTGTTTACTTACCTCATTTGATAGTGTTGCAAGCTGACATGTTGTTGATGTCGTTGGTTTTTCTGAAGTCAGTTCAACATTCATTATCTGGATTCAGCTCTGTGTGTGTGTGTGTGTGTGTGTGTGTGTGTGTGTGTGTGTGTGTGTGTGTGTGTGTGTGTGTGTGTGTGTGTGTGTGTGTGTGTGTGCTGTCAAATTTCACTATTTCATCTGTTGCTAAAAAGACTCTTCCCAGCATGAGCCTCCCGACAGCCATGTTCAGCACACAGAAATGCCAACACACATGCACACAAACAAAAAAAAAGGTGTCAACGATGCAAAAATAACTACTATTGAACACACACAGACACGGTATCACAAAGGCACACATTATTTAATTTAGATAATATGGTTGTCACTTTGTTATGTGGCTGACGTTAGCAAAACAAAAAAACGTACAAATGTTATTTTTCCTTTTGAAGATAACAACGCTGCCTGTTTGAAAAAATAAGGGTCCAAGAAATAAATCAATGTGATTTACTGTATAATGCAGAGACCGTGTCTACATTTGTGGAGAGTGATTAATACACACACTGATGTGTGTGTGTGTGCGTTTATCAAGTTGATGAATCTTTGATGTGCCGTGCTTTATGGTTGTCAGCCACAAATCTGTAACCATTTGCTTTGATCTGACTGACCATCATAATTCTATTACTGTTTAAGTCCACATACACACCGTATGATTTATCTTGTTATTCCATTCCTTCTCATTGATAAATCTAAGATAACAACGACCAGAAGTCTTTGGACTTTACATTAAATTGATTCTAATTTAGCAATGAAGTAGAGCACAAATCCCGACCAGAGTCCTGGGGCCTCATTTATCAAACGTTCGTAGAAACGTTCCTATATTCCCTCCTATGGATGAAATTTAGAATGTGTGTACGAACAGTCAATGTCCTGATTTATGAAACATGCGGTGGCCTCTCGTACGCATGTTCCTCCGCAATCATCTGATGATAAATCCCACCTGTGCGCATATAGGAGCTCGTGCCCGTGTATCGTCATTTACATACAGAAACGCCCTGAATTAACCATAATTGGTCACACTACGTCCACAGGTCGGGAGGGGATTCCCTGGGTTCTTCCCGGAAAAAAAAAGACAAACTTTATTGACAGCGAGATCGAAACACTGGACACTTGACAACGCGTGTATGTTCGGGGAGCAGAAGAGGTTCTGAAGGGTTGTTTTATTTGTAAAATAGAATATGGACTGGAATCGGATCAGTGCGCTGCGCTCACGGAAGAGCCGTTCCCTCTGGAGTGCACTCTGCTCTGCTAAATCCTCCAATAATAATAATAAGAATAAGAAACGATCTTTTATATAGTGCATCTCACAAAAAATCACGATGCGCTTCACAAGGACAAAATAATTTAATTAAATTACAACATAATAAATAAATAAATAAATGCAAAATGATTTAAAACATCATAAACATGGTAAGAGTAAAAATTGTGATTACAAAATAACACGAAATCAGCCGTTCTACAGTCAGATTTCCGTCGGTCACGGGTGTTTTAGCACCAATAATGTGACACAGCTGTTTTCCCACCAAAATATTCATTTATTGGGTAGAATAATTAGTGGATGAGGAACACGCGTGGATCACTGAGTCCTTCAGAATTGCTGTTCCCTCGTTCTGCCACTAAATGCTGTTCCTACGCATGGTCAGAGCTGTTCTTATATTTAGGAATGTTTTCACGCACAAGTACAAATTGGTAAATACCACACAATGCGTAAAATCGTTCCCACGCACGGAGTACGCACAGATCTGTACGTAAGTACGGTTGATAAATGAGGCCCCTGGCTCCTCGGCTCCGAGTCCATAGTCTCCGATACCTGATCTAGAATTTTCTCTATATCTGTACCGATACAGAAATGAAGATCGGATCGGTGCATCCCTAGTTAGAATGCAGATTTATCAGAGGATTTACTAGAAGAGAAATTCATTCAAGAATAAATTATTGCAACATCGTTACGTTTTTGCCATTTCTGAACACTTATGAATACACCTAGAGTCTTAGATTTAAAGAAAAACAAGCAAAGGTGTCAAGTAATGAAGTACAAATACTCCTTTAACTTACTTGAGTAGAAATTTGGGGTATTTATAGTTTACTGGAGTCTATTAGCTGATTTTTTTACTTCTCTTAAAATTTTCAGGCAGTTATCTGTGCGTTCTACTTACATTTTAAAGCAACACTAAATAAGTTTCCTCCTACTGGTTGAAAGTGGAATTACAACTGCCATAAACAACCCTGCTGCAGCCTGATGTAGCTAGCGCCAACAACGAACTAACTCTAACACGAGCCAACTAATACTAAAATAAACCACGATGTAAAAAGATCCACACTGTTGGACAAAAAATATTATTACTTACAAGTCCAGTAGCAACAAAGCCAGGTCACCATCAGTCCGTGATTTTGTAGCCTCCTTTAGCTCCCTCAAACTAGCCTAGGCCGCACCGATGTTCACTCTGGTTTTAGCTCTTTGCTTGACCTCCAAAAACATTACTCTGTTACTTTTACTTCTAGGCTCGCTCCGCCATGATGCCAACAGAAAAAGCAAACTTCTTCTTCATGTGCTTTTTATTGATGGTTGTCAAACTGAAAAGGCTAACTGTTAGCCTTTATATTAGCTACCGGCACAGTGAACAGCCATAAGGCAGGTAGAGATCCCACTAGTGTTCCTTCCTGAACCACAAAACTTTAAGAGCGTTTTCTAGTCAGTGTTTCTGTAGAGTGTTGTATAATGTGAAGTTACTCAAGTTTAAGGCTGAAGAATCACTGAAACCAGTTTGAAAGCAATAGCTTAAAGTAGGGATGCACCGATACCGGTATCGGTATCGGGTATCGGCCTCGATACCACATTTTCTAAAGTACTCATACTCGTTAAAAGTCCCTCGATACCGGGGACCGATACCACGGTCTGAGAAATGTCTGTTTGAGCGGCGTGTAAGGGGTTAATCACAGGCGCCGAGTGCCCGCCCCCAAGGCCCCAGCTGCAGCTCAGAGCAGGGAGAAGTTTTCATTTTAAATAAATGTTCTTAATTCCAAACGAGTGTCTTGTTTTTTTGTTAATGTATACAACTAAAGCTGTTATCTGTAAATTAAAATCATGTTTTTATTAAGTACTCAGTATCGGTATCGGTGAGTACTGAAATGCAAGTACTCATACTCGTACTCGTTTTCCAAAAAAGTGGTATTGGTGCATCCCTAGCTTAAAGTGTTATCTTAAGGAGTTATAAGTAATAATAATTTTTCTCCAACAGTGTGGATCTTTTTACTTCGTGGTTTATTTTAGTATTAGTTGGCTCATGTTAGCATTAGCTCGTTGTTAGCACTAGCTACAGCAGGCTGCAGCAGGGTTGTTTACGACCGTTCCACTTTCAACCAGAATGGTGGTGGAGCAAGAAACTCCTTGGTGTTACTTTAAGCTTTTGTCCTTAATGGGCTTTTTTAAAACTTACATTATTTTTACTTTAAGTAGTTTTGAATCCCGTACCATTTACTTTTACTCGAGTAAAAAACTTGAATTAATACTTCATCTTCTACAGAGGTTTTTTTTAATGGAGTGAAGAATGCAAATTCTTTTAACATCTGTGACAAGTCACCATTCACAAAGAGGAATTAAAAAATATATTCTATGGTAAAAAGAACTCATTGTAAGGGTCACAGCTGGGATCAACACTTTGTTTTTCAAAATAAAACTCATTGTTCTTATCAGGCATTAAAAATGAGGATGTTCACACAGCTTGTTTGTCTCAGATAAATGTTAGTCGTGATTCTGTCACTAATCAGTGATGATGGCGATTTCTTTAGTCGTGTTGTTTTTTTCTGGGTTTTTAATCTCTTTCATCTCGTTCTCTCCTCAGAGCCCCCACACCCAATCGCGCCCCCCCAGCTGCTAGGTGTCGAACCCACATACCTGCTGATTCAGCTCAACGCTAACTCCATATTTGGAGATGGACCAATCATACTGAAAGAGGTATGTTACGTGTGAGATTGACATCGTCCATCAGTGTGAATGGCAAAAGCAGACCTTTGAATAAAAAGTTGTGATGTTTTTGTTTACCTCAGGTTGAGTACCGGATGACAGATTAGGCAGCTGGATAGAGACTCACGCCGTGAATTCTCCCAACTACAAGCTGTGGCACCTGGATCCGGACACGGAGTACGAGATCAGGGTGTTACTGATGAGACCGGTAGAGGGTGGCACGGGCAAGGCGGGACCGCCACTCATTACACGCACCAAGTGTGCAGGTAAGATGGCAGCGGCGCTGTGAAATATAAGTTTAAATAAAGAAATGTTTGTACGATGAGCTGAGATGTAGGAGCAGAATTGGAAAGTGAGGATCAGTCTGGATGCTCAGTCATCTGAAAGAAATCTATGATTACAACACTGGAGCTTTTCTCCACCTTTTATCTTCTGTCTCTTCTCACTCTTCCTCTAGGGCTGGGCGATATGGCAAAAATTTCATATCCCGATATAGCTCATTTTATATCCTGATAACGATATACATAACGATATAGCATTGTTTCTTTTAATTAAATTCATAGTTAATATAAAATTTCAAGTGTTTGCACCAACTCACCAAACCCACGTTTCTCGACCGTGTAGATTGGAACCATGTCTTTGCAGATGTGCTTGGCAACTGCAGTAGTGGTCTCCTTCCATCTGCGGGAGCTGTGGTTATATGGTGCGCCACGGCTAAACACCTGTTGCAGCGTCTGTGTCTGGAGTTTGTTATGAGCGCTTACGCCACCACTCGACGCTGCTTTTATGGCTTTTGCTTGTTGACTCTCTCTGTATTCTTTATCGTGGTTCTTGCGCAGCTGATGAAATACATTTGTAGTGTTGGAGTCTGTTGTTGGCACCGGGAACCGGCAAACTTTACAAACAACTGCTTTCTGGTCCGCGTCGGCCTTCCTACACCCAAACCACATCCATACAACAGAAGTTTCCCCTCTTTTAGGTACAATCTCCTCCGTTTGGGTTGGCAGGTCATCCTGTTGAAAAATTACCCTGGTCTGAACCGCGTCCGCTACCGTCCTCCTCCATGTTTGTTTATGCATGGCTAGCGTGGCGCGCCGCGCGTGCATGGACATGCCGTAAGGCATCATGACGTAAAATACTGCCATAAAACGCCGAATCGTGGTGTAAACGATAGAGCTTCATATTATACGATTTTCTATCGTACAGACGAAACATTTCGTCATATCGCACAGCCCTATCTTCCTCCCTCTATGCATCTCCCTGCTTCATTCCCCCTTCTCTCTCTCTCTCCCCTCATCTTTCTCGCTCTCTGTGGATCAATAGACGGAGGGCAGAAACACTGTCTGACATTTGTAGAAATAAACGACTGAAATATAAACACAGCCAGCCTGGGGGAGAGAGAGGCGGCGCGGGCGAGGAAAAAAGGTTGATATGAAAGAGAAAGAGACAGAAATAAAAGCAATGCGCTTGAATGAAAAACAGAATAAGAGAGCAATGATGAAAAACAATAAGGCTGGAAAAGAAGGAGAAGAGAGAATAGAAGTGGGGCAAGAGAGCAAGAGGCAAGAAAATGATGAAACTGGAGAGTAAAAATGAAAGAGATGAAAACTCATAAGTACAGCGCCTGACGGATGTGTGCCAGCCTCGGTGTGAGGGGGAAATGTTTTAGTTTGTGTCTCCTTGTTTATCGACAGACTGGAAGCTCTATTGAACAGTTTCCTTTTCAACAGGAAGAGGAAATGAATCCTCTTGTCTTCATCCAAGCTGGAACACATCTGCATCAAAGGCATCGCTTCAGTGTAACCCACACGGTGTGCTGATGAGAGAGTAAAGCAACAAATAAATACAATATATAGGATTATGAATGAAATCAAGTCACTTATATGATATTTAAAGCTTTATTTGACATTAAAAACCCCACAAATTCTATTTAAACATTTGCCATGTTTAAAAAACAGGCTAGAAAAAGATGACTCATAAAAGGTCATTTTTGGGCAGCTGGTAGTTAAGCTAAGGCCAGTATCTCACCGAGTTGAGACGACTGGTGACGGCAGTATTCACCAAGGAGTTCCCAGAATGTCTCGCATTAGTTCAGTGGTTCTCAATTAGTGGGGCGCGCCTCCTTTGGGGGGCGCTGGAGAAGAGCTGTGGGTGCGCAGCGGACGCACCTGACCCCCCCTCCACCCACACCCACCCCCACCCCGCTCGGAGCTTCCCCGACGGAGAATAGGAGGGTATTCCAACCTCCACTGTCAGTCCAATAAATGAGGATCACAGACTGATATTTGAACACAGAAAATGTCCAAACATGAATTTTATTTAATGGAAAAGCAGTGCATGTGAGATGGACAAGAAATTTAGATTTTTCTTACTTTTTGTTTCACTTTATATTTGTTGTTTGGTAGAGTGACGTATAAACGGCCTGAATTAAACACGGTTATGTTAAAAAGAAGTCTCATCTTGTTTCCCTGCGGTGCCCACCATAGTGGTATTTTATTTAAATAAAATGTTTTTTTTAACATAACTTCCTTTCTTTCATATATGAGAAATTGAAAGAATTGCTGCTGCATTTGGACACGCTAAGGTGGGCGCATTTGCTCGCAGCCAGAGGCCACATGATCCATTTTTCCCTCCACTTTCATTTTAAAAATAATAATAAACATTCAATAAAACTAGGGATGCACGATAATGACTTTTTACAACCGATACCGATAACCGATATTTCCTGCTCCTTATGTCCGATAACCGATAATCAACCGATAATTGTTTTTTTAAAAAATGCCTGGGAAAATGATTTATAAGTACAAAGTAACAGTGTATAGCTCTGGTTTGATCCAATAAACCTACAGCACTATTGTTACCTGAAAAGAAACTGTACACATTGTACAAAAAATCATTTTATTAGCTTTCTTTTCAGCATAAATGACATGCTTTGATAATCTGTCAACAGTGAAAGGCCATTACAATTGCCAGAACAAATAAATAATGCAACAAGTTCTTTTTCTCAATACTAAAGGTGTTTGCCTAAATAAAAGTGCAAAAATTCTTGCTTAGTTTTCAAATAAAGTGCAAAATAAATGGTTACTAGCTAAGTCTTATAGAGGTTGGCCTTAACAAACTGGACTTTTCACAAACAGTATGTCAACAAATCAGAATGCCAAAAAGGCATAATACAACTACATTTATTTTTCTTGACAAAAAGCAGCATCTCTGCTTTTTCACAGCGTAGTCTGTTTCTTTTCTCATCCAGCACATTTGCAGCAGCAGAAAACAAACACTCGCGATCAATGCTAGTGCAGGGGGCAGACAGGTATCTATGTGCAAGCTGTGCCAGGTGTGGGAAATGGTACTTGTTGCTGTTCCAGTATTCCAGTGGTGTCATGGTCTTCTTGTGGTTTTCAGATGGGTTCTCTGAGGTCATTGGAAGAGTAGACTCAGAGATACGTCTGCATCTAAAAATATAATTTTTTTAAAGTTTAGTCAGTCAGTATTTCAGTAACTTTTAATTAAATAAAAAGAAATGAATGTACCTCCACATCAGCGTAGCTCAGCTCTGCACGTTGAGTGGCATCATTTTCTTTAAGGATTTCAGCGCACACATCAAGGCGAAAGCTTAGGTCCTCTACGAAAGAAAACGGCTGGTCGGCAAAGTTAAGGTTAAAGTCCCAAGAATTCATCACACAATAGTGAAATTACATCTCTGCATTTGACCCATCCCCATGGTGGGGAGCGGTGAGCTGCAGCTGTGGCTGCGCTCGGGAACTATTTGGTGGTTTAACCCCCCAATCCAACCCCTTAGTGCTGAGTGTCAAGTGAGGAGGCATTGGGTCCCATTTTTTCAAAGTCTTTGTTATGACCCGACCGGGATTCGAACCCTGATCTCCCAGCAGCGAGATTCGGAGAATGATGCAGACGCTCTGATGGAAATCTTTCCATGATGTTACCTCCACGATGGATTCTGTGGGTAACGGGTAAAATATCTGCGCACCTGCATGAATCATTAACAAACTTACTCACGGACAAATAAATAAATAAACAAATCGCCTCTTGTAAAAACAACCGTTGAACGACTCAGCCCATCATAGATGGTTGAATAATTTGTCTAATCGCCCAACCCTACCACACTCTCACCCTGCTCTGGCATCAAGATCATACCCCGCACTTTCCCCTACCGCCCGACATTCGGCGACGAACTATCAGCGCGTTAGTATGGCAAGCCGTTTTAACATTTAAGCAGACTGGATGTGTATTCAGAAATCTATAATTCTATTGTTCTTAGCAGAAATTAACATTCCAGAAATCCATAAAATCAATCTTACTGTACACAATGAACATTGTGCAACCCCCCACCCCCGACCCCACCCGCACAGTGAGAGGGGGGCGCGAAAAAATGTATGTATCCTAGGGGGGGCTTCACTGAAAGTATTTGAGAACCGCTGCATTAGTTGAACATCAGTTTCAGTTTAGTTTCCATGAGTAACGAGGGTAGCTGAACGAATCACATATACATCGAGACGTAGAAGCTGAAAGCCATGCCTCGTGCTACGCACAAATAGCTAGCACAAGTAGCTCTAACGAATGGCCGCTGTTGTTGCATGTTTTTGATATGTTCCTGCTCAGACACACCTGATTCTAGATGCTGAAGTATCTCCTCAGCCTCCATCGGGTTCTGCAGGAGCTGCTTACCGTAAATCCTCTAGTACAGGCCCGGTGTCGGTACCAGATCTGCTCGGGTGCAAGATCGGCTCGGGGTCCTGCGCCTGCCGATGACGTCACACTAGATGATTGGCTGAACGTAAGACTTACAGAAGTTACGATACCACGTTCATAAAAGTTACGGTAGCACGTTGACAATGAAGATTTTGATTGGTTTGAACAAAATTGCGGTTGTAGTCCTTGTGGTTGTAGTCCTGTAGTCCAAAAACAAGCACTTTTTGGGGAAAATATGTTTGTTTTGCCAAAGGAAACGTAAAATAAAAGCAAAAATACCAATTGATAAACAGAGATCCTCAGCAGCTCTTGATTTTGATGAAAAGGGGAAAAATAAAAATAAAATAACTATTGAACAAATAGCAAGCAACATTTTGAATGAATGAATGGATTTAAGAACTAACAAAATATACAGAATTCCACATAAAAACAGAAATGGCTGCTAATTCTGTAAATACATTTACAATTTTTCCACATATAAAAACTGTTGTGCTTTTTGGAAGTCTGCTGTTGGTTTTATGTAGTTTCACATTTTTTACAAAACTACGACAATATGATGTTTTATCAACATAAACAGCTATAAAGCAAATATTTAGGCGGTAAGAAACAAGACAAAACTGCTAAACTCTTTCCAAAACGTATGCGTGAAATCCGAGTGGATTTGCCGTAGTTTAACGTCATCATCGGCAGGCGAAGGACCCCGAGCCGATCTTGCACCCGAGCAGATCTGGTACCGACACCGGGCCTTTATTTACTCAAGCGCATCCTGGTTCAGGCCTTTATTGGAAGGAGGCCAGAATTAGAGGCAGGCCTCTATTTCAATTTGAGCAAAATAAACCACCAGTAGAATGAATAAAAACAAGATTTTGTGTCTATTTGTGAGCGGTGACTGAAGTCTCGCGTGCAAATCAAAAGTGATGATTGGTGGGTTTCACTCACGTGACCCTGCCGCCGCGCTGAACTCAAACAGTGGACAGGAAGTGTTTTGCTCTACTATAAAACACAGCGTGACGGATGAAAGTGAGTGTTCTAAACGAGCTGGCACAGACACGATATCTTCCTTTAGGTTATGACTCATTTAATTTTAAAAGTTGGACTTTTAATACATGCTGGAGGATTTACCCAACGCTGAAGCGATCGACACAACAAACTATCTCATGTGTCAAATCTCATATTACACTGCAAACCAAAACCTTTCATGAGTCTGAAAGCCTATTTTATTTCAGGTTGGTTAACAGTTTAGAGATCCGGAGAAGCTTTAAATGACTGTTGTCTTGTTTATGCTTGTGAGATGTGCTATTTTAGTTACGTAATTAACTCGTAATGATAGCTAATGCTAACCGTGAGTACGTGCTAGGATCTACTTATAACTAACGTTTTAAGCCTTTTTACATCCACAATTCTGGTACATTTGTTTGATTTTAAGGTATTAATGCCACGTTACAACACTGAGCTAACTGCTAAAAACATTAGCACTCTAAAAGCTATTTGCTGACCGCAAATAGCTTTTAGAGTGCTAATGTTTTTAGCAGTTAGCTCAGTGTTGTAACGTGGCAGGTAAACAGCTTGCAATTTGCGGTGAGGACACGTGAAAACAGTATCAAACTATTTAACTGCCACGTTACAACACTGAGCTAACTGCTAAAAACATTAGCACTCTAAAAGCTATTTTCGGTGAGGACACATGAAAACAGTATCAAACTGTTTACCTGCTGTTTTTGTAGCTGCGTTTCTAAATAACTGTTCAATAAAACGCCATAAAAACCTTTAGTAAGCCCTTACCTGTGATGAAGTGATCACTGCAAACTAGCATTTTCCGTTCTGTTTCTGCTCATCTTGCAGCCGGAGATTATGATCCACTTGTCCGCTGTTACCGTAAAACTTGGTATATGTGCGCCTCAAAAAATCAAGTGAGAGCTCACTTTACCGTCGATCTCCGAAAAAAAAAAAAAACAACACACACACACACACGCTGTTTCTAATAGTAGACCCGGCCACTAGAGACCGGCCTTTATTTACGCCCGCTGACAGCGAGACCGGCTAATATAGGAGACCCGGCTGGTAATGGAATACAGGCCAATATTAGAGGATTTACGGTATCACTCATTTGAATCAAATCTGCAGTGTTCAAGCAGGGAAACAGCATTTGTGATGCTAGCACAGGCCTGCTAACGCTACAACAGGCTAAGACAAAAGTTTAATGTATTGTAAAGCTGAGCGCTACGCTAATCACTTAGCTCTAATTCACAAAAGATAAATCCTTTTTCCTTCCTCTTCCTCCTCCACAGTTAGCTTGAATTTTACAGACTGACATTGATTTCTTATTTTAGGTCGAGTTAGCATTCAAGCTAGGTCGTGTGCTAAGCTGACTGTGTGTCACCCCACAGTGCATGCTGGGAACTGGGTGCATTCTTGTTGATTGGTCAACGCTCTAGGCTTGTGTAATGATTTGGTTTGCTGTAAAGGCTAGGGGAGGGACTTAGGGAAATATAAATTATAAAAGATTATCTACTTTATATCATAGAACAGGATCAGATAGTCACATTTAAGCATTTTTGAAGTTACTTTAGAATTTTTTAACATCGTACCCCAACTTTAAGCTAAGCTAATGGGTGCTGTTCAAGTCGTACTTTTACCAAGTCCCTCATTTGTGGTAGTCTCATCATGAATTGTTACCATTTTGCACCAATTGACACTTTTATCAATATAGGCACCAGCTTTACTTTATTATCAAGAGCAGGTTCACTGAGAAACCATCTTTTACTTTTTATTTCTGATTTTAATGGGTCACTCTGAGTTTTTCATGCAGGCTGAACATGACAATAGTCTCCTACACCTATCTCCTGCATTAGCTTCTGATAGAAAATAGACGGTGAAAATCTAGGATTAGAAAATCCTGACAGATCTACGTCACACTGTCACTTAACATTCATGGACTCACCCATCTTGACTCACGACGGGGAAGGCTGTTGTTTGTTTAGCGTTCAGGAAACAGCAGAGAACGTCTGGGCTAGTAGAAGCTAACAGTTAGCATTAGCAACTCCACCACACAGCAGAACTCTTCCAGGCTTTTGTTATTTGTGGAGATAAAACAACGTTGTCAGCATCCTGTCATCTGAAGCCACTTTCTCCTCTGGCTGACATCTACATCCTCAAACAGGTGCACCGGAGCTTTTTATTCACCAGAGCACTTACGAGGCGTTCATTCCTACTAGAGACCACTGCTGATGTATTAAAGGTGTCCTAGAATGCAATTAATCAACAATCTAAAACAGAGCTTTGAGTCTCCAAAAAGCATAAGAAATTTTTTTTGGCTTTCATCTGTCGCAGGAGCCCTGATACAGGCCATTCTAAACCCCCTTACTCAGGCCTTCAGTGAAATGAGCTGTTTACCCCGCCCACTCGGCCAGGACATGCTGATTGGTTGGTTTCCCCAGGCCTCAGACACATGCAGGTTTGAGGAGGTGTGGCTCCCCCTTATGAGGTGTTAAGGAAATCTTTCTCAGAATAGGAGTTTTTCTCTCGCCTTTTTCAACTTTCTAATTTACTTAAAAAGTAGGTCACACACGACTTTGACTTTTTGGCATGCTGTTGACCACCCAAGCTGTCTTATTCAACAACAACAAGGAAAATGTTGGTTTACATTCTAGGTCCCCTTTAAAAATAGGAGTAAAGTTGACCTTTAAAGTCAACATTATTGCATGATTAATTTGCATTAATCAAGTTTAGATGAATATCCTGGACAAGATTAAGAAAATTGCAAAAGGAGAAACTTTTTCCACCTTCTGCAGCCTCGGCTGACATTTGAAGAACACTTTGGAGTGTTGGAGGTGCTGCCAGGGTGGGGAGAAGTGGGTACAGAGAGAGCAGTAGCTTCCCTTCCACCCACAAATGTACAGTACAAGGTGACCCAGCGCCAAAGCTAACTAGCTACATGTTATTGCTCTTTATTTACCACACTGACTACATTTGCTGCTTCAAAAACACCCGTTGACTTGTTTGTTTGTGTGAAACACGAAGTTCAAATGATAAACACACGAACTGGACCCAATTCCTTGTATTTGAAATAAAAATGCAGCCTGCATGGTTATCAGTTGGTAATGACACTAAATGGTTATTATCACCGCACTCTTCTGATTCAGTTTTTTTTGATGCGCATGATTCGCGCATTTACTGGGCGTGTGCAGTCGCTTCTAAAGCAACGCCACAGAACGCAGAGTGACGGCGAGCCGTGGACCAGCTGATGTGGTAAATAAAGTTCATTCATGGAGATCCCCCCCCCCCCGACGGAGAGCCCCCGCCCCGCTGTCACGGAGAACCCCCGCCCCGACGGAGACCCCCCCGCCCCGCTGTCACGGAGACCGACAGGAGAGACGCTTTGCTCCAGCAGCACCTCCCGTTCTCATGCTTTCTTGTATTTTCAATTCCAAAACTTGACAGGATGTCCAGACAGACCCCTGAATCCCTCTGTCAGCGCTTGTCATCAGGAACGTCCTGACACGACGCTCACCTCCGCTGATCAGTGACGTAGGAGGCAGATTTAATGCGACATGACCGTTCAGACTAGTCTTTTTCAAAAATTTGCATATGTGTCAAAATCAGTACTACATAGAGTGTGGTGTGAATACACCATCGTCTTTATTAACTATTTAAATCTCCTATACGTTTAATTAGGGTAACAAACAAACCAACCAACAAACAAACAGGATGACATAAAGGCGTTGACTGCTCACAGACCGGAGTTTTTCTTTTTTTAATGATTGTAATGTGTATCCAAAAGATGAACAACAATGTATGGCTCAGTCAGTGTTTATGTCCTTAAAATCAGTTTGTCAATAAAGCTGTTCTAACTAGAGGTTCTTGTCTGGATAACTAGCAGGTTTACAAAAATATATGAACAAAAACACATTTTGATTAAATAAAAGTGCATTAAAAACATGTTATGATAGTAGTACAATAGTAATTCAGTTCATTTTTCTTATATATAGCACTGATTCACAAAAGATACCATCTCAAAGCACTTTGCAGGAAAATTAATGTTTTTATTGGTAAATTTAGTCTAAATTAAATTTTTGTTTGGTACCGAAATTGGTACCGAGAACCGTGGATTTTCACTGGTACCGGTACCGAATACTGAAATTTTGGTACCGTGACAACACTAGTGTGTTTGTTATGAGACCGGAAGCCACACAGACGTGGGGCAGAAAATGTTATTTAAATGATAATGATACCTTTGCTTTTTCTGTTTGGTTAGGTTTGTCTGATCCCGCCACCCGTAGTTTTCTGGGTATTTAATTTATTATAACAGACAGAAACACACTCGTACAGGTAAATCCGTGCATATGCATCAAATATGACTTAATATCATACAGTTGAATTGAAAACACTCCCTTCTGTGTTGAAATAAGAGAAAATATTCTTTCTTTCTCCTGCCGTCTGTTTTCCTCTCCACTTTCACTTTTCTACTTCTTTCACGCGCTCCTTCATTCTCTCCACTCCGGCTCATCTCGATTTTTCTTCTTGGTGATGTATTGCTCTTGTCTGAAGGGTGAAAAATAATCAACTTGAAGTGAAGACTTGTGTGTGTGTGTGTGTGTGTGTGCAGGGTATCCGCGGAGTCTTGAAAAGTCTTAAAAGTCTTGAAATTGATTTAAGGAAAATTAAGACCCTTGAAAAGTCTTAAAAAGTCTTAAATTGATGTAGTAAAGTCTTAAATTTTGTTAGTATTGGCGTCAATTTAAAATACGTTTGTCTCATACTTGCAAACTTTTTGCTTTTCGGCGAAAATTGCCATTTATGAAGCCAAATATGACGTTTGCGTGAATCGAACAGTTTTTGTTTTTAGGAGGAGTGGGTCTTCGCTTGTTCACAAACCGTCTTTGTTAGTGGGTCACAAGTCTAGGGTTGGGCATCGTTTGAATTTGAACGATTCCGGTTCCGATTCTAATTCCTCGTTTCGATTCCGGTTCCTATCGATTCTCGATTCCAATTCTTTCAAGATGCAGGGTTAAAAAAAAATGTTTTAAATGAGCCAGCTGACCATAGGTCTTACTTGATGAAATAGTGTAAAACTTCAACATGAATTTTAATTCTATGAACAATAGCATCACCTTAACTTAGACAAAAACATGTTTTCAAGAAAGAAAAAAAGACTTCAATCGGTCAGACAATCAGTGTGTTTGTTTCTGACCACAACTCACAGACTCCTACAATGTCTGGGAACTGAAGGAGCCTCTAGGATGAGAGGCAAAATGTCTTCAAGATAACCAAAAAAGTCTATCTGTTTTCAGCTAAAACTCTCAGGATGATCATGTCCAGGATGACTGAGAATAAGTGAAACTTAAATGTAGCTGCTGTCAGTGACCATCTAACAGATTTTAAAAACTAAAATTCTCCACAGACTAAATAGTGCAGAAAAGCAAAAAATAATCTCACAACTTAGCGTGTTGAGATGTATTATTTGAGATTTATTATTATTATCATTATTTTATTTGTTTATTTGTTTGCCGCATCAGCTCTTAGATTAGCTGCATCAGCTGTTTTTATTTCTGCAGTGAGACGTAAACTCACCTCACTCCGCTCGGAGTTTGTTCTTCTAAACTTAAATCCACAGTGATGACACATTTTAACGAGCTTCCTCTGTGCGGTATTTTTCGTTGCAGGATGCAAAGTTTATATCACTTTCACGGAGTAAAAGTTCGGCAGACGTGTTTGTTTACATTTTTGCCGCTGAGCGCCGCACAGTGTGAGAGAAGAGGGGGAGACGCGATGCTGCACTCAGGGTCTCTACAGCTGCAGTGGGAGCAACAGGTCAGCTGATCAGCAGGTATAGTCGGCTCTGAAAGGCGTTCATTAGAATTTGCGCATCACGTTTTTTTCCGGTTAAAGTCACTTTAGAACGCCTCCGCATCTCTGCAGCTGCATATTTTTCATGATTGCGCGGTAACGCAAACACTTCCGGCGGATTCTACTTCCGGTTGGCGGAATGGGAATCGAAACTAGGAATCGAAAGTAAAATATTTGAACGATTCCGGGAAAAACTGACTGTTAGTCCCGGTTCCAATCGATGCTCGATTCTCGATTCTCGATGCCCAACCCTACATGTCGTTATTTGACCAATCAGTCAGGCAAAAAGACGCTGAGGTAGCGCGGCAGCACCCGAACCACCAAAAGAAACTTCAGCGAGCACGGAGGACAGGTGAGCACGATGGAGAAAGACTGTAAAGACTCGTAAACTAGACGTGTTCAGAGAAACTCTTGACAGTATTTGTTGTTTCTGAGTCTTTTTTTTTTTCGTGTCACGACGCAGAGTCTGATATGAAATGGAGCAGAAAATCCGAGTCACAGAAAACATGTTGGTCAAAAGCAGGTTTCCCAGTAAATAGACAGGTTCATGCTAAAACCCAAAGGAGATTCTAACACAGACAAGGTGCTGGGGTTGTGTTTCAGATACAGACAAGCTAAACCCTTTTATAACGAGAGAATTTAATGAAATCCTTGATTACTTATTCTCAGAATTTTGAGGGAAAAAAGTAACTAAGGAACTCTCAGGTTAGATCTGAATTTTTTCAGATTAAAAATCAATGATGTTTTTTTTCTCTTCCCTACATATCTACTAATAGAGATTTGAAATTAAGAAGAAATAAACTTGCAAAAATTATGGATTTTTTAAATGGGATGTTGATATTAGTGGAAAACTAATTCAAAATTAACATAAATGGATCCTAAAAGCGTTACAGGTACTTTTACTATCATTCTGTTGTGGAAAGTCAGTGCAATTATTCAATGAAAACTCTGAAAAGCTGCTTAAACCTGCATTTTTATTGTAGGTCTGTCTGCATTATTAAAATGAGTTGATGGTTTAGATAATTTTAGCTAAAGTTACTCAGAGCCACTGTAGAAGGTCAAAGAGCGTGAGCAATGACTCCAGCTGCGTCCCTGCTCCACACCGCTGCAGCCATCTACATAAACAGGATGATGGGGATTTTTCTTTCAGTTGTAGAGTTTATTCAGTCTTAGTTTAACGTGAACACGATTAACGTGTTTTCTCCGGTCCCTACTTGAAGTGAAAGTTAGCTTGCGTGCTACGTATTAGCCTATGTCTATGGTATTAGCATTAGCCTACCTGGTCGTGGATTCGGCTGGCTGAAGCAGTTTCCTGTTCAAGGATAACGTGCTGTTATGGTAAGACAACTCCGTTTTACAGTGGAGACACTCGACCGTGTTTTCACTTCTTCTGAGTTTGAAATGGTCCCAAACTTTAGACCGCTTTTGCCTTTTGCGAGAGTTTTTGTCTTTGTTTTCTCCATCACCGATGATATCCACCGTTGTGCGCCAGTAAAATTTGTCCGTGTAAATTAGAGTCCGACTGCGGTGCACATTTAACAAAGCCTCAAATCAGTAAATAATAATGATTTGAGGATTTTTTTAATCGAAACATTTGTTTATTTGTTTAAGCGGTAAATTTAACATTTTAAATGTTAGTTTGGTGCATTAAAAAAACTTTAAAATAAATGAATAAGTGACGCTTAGCCTGGGGGGGGGGCAAAGCCTTGCGGCCCACCAGGCTAATATAGCGCTGGGGGAAACCCTGAATATTATTTGTTTCTTGGCCAAAAACAACACCATTATGGCACACAATGTACGGCAGGTGGGGATTCAGACACCATACAGCTGTTAGCTAGCAGGCTAACGCGGAGCTAACTTGTCTCCACAGGAAAGCTAAAACATCTGTATGTTGGTGGTATTTTAAACCTGACAGCAGGCAGTGTAACAGCCACTTGTAATGTGTGCATACTGGGCATTCAACATGCTGGAAAAGACAGCTGCATGACAAGCAGCCTTCAAAACGAAATACTTTCTCCTTTGGCTTTTTTCCCTTCAGGTGTTGCCACAGCGAACCATCGGTCTGGGTTAAGTCCCAGTTCACAGCAGCATCTCTAACAAAAACACGAAGCCAGCCAAGAGTTAAAATTACGTTAATAAACAGAGAAATTGCCGACAACAAAACGTCGAAGTTTCTCATTCTGCTGTGGCACCGTGGCTATGGAACCCAAAGTGTGCCACAAACGCGCAACATTACGTGCGACTCTCACATGAAAAGTACACGTTTTTAACGAGCAATCAATGCGTCAACAACACATACTGTACGTGTGAAAATTTTGCGTGATTTCAACCAGCAAACAACACGAAAACAACGTGTTGTTAATACATGTGACTCCCGGTCACGGAAACGCGCATCACTCCACAGCTGCATAATGAGAACGTAAACAATTTAAAATATGAGCATCTCAGCTACTTTTAAATTTATTCATAATATTAACACGTTTTTTATTAATGTACTTCCTAAACAAGTGATGTTTTTGGCAGATAAACTAAGGAAATTACATAAATACACAAAGAAAGACATACCTAAATAATAATAAAAAAATTAAAGGAAAACTTGGACATGTTTCCCTTCATTTCTTCTATATTAATGCTTTGAAGTATCGGATCGGGACTCGGTATCGGCAGATACTCGAAATCAAATGACTCGGATTCGGATCGGGAGCAAAAAAATGTGATCGGAACATCCCTAGTTAATATACGTAATAATAAACAATAAAACCGTTAAATATCCATTCATTTTAATTAATATTTAGTCCAAACAAGCTGGCCAGAGTGTCCCAGTAACATATAAACAATGCAATTAAACGATTTCACAGCATCTTTCTGCGGTCCGAACGCACATTCCTTCTGCTGCGCGTAAACCTGAACTGGTCACCTGCTTGTGGCGTAATCAGATGTCTCTATGGAGCTTGCTGAAGAGGCAATAACGACGGTTCTGGACTTTTGCCTCAGACAGACTCATGGCTGTTTAAATGTTCTGATGATTCAGCGCTCCGCTGACACGCTGAATACGAAGCTGGTGCTGGAGTAACGAGTTCTACTTCAGCCAGAGTTTTAAAATCAGGGAACATTTCTCCAAATGAAATAACCAGAAGTCTACCAGACTCTCTGAAAGAAGGGTTTCCACTTTCCAGATCTAGAAGCTCTCGACACTGCGCTCTTGTGCACGGGTCTGTAAGACGCGCTCTGAGTTCTTCTTGCGTGCCGCTTGTGCGCACTGCAGCAGCGAGATTCGGAGAATAATGCAGGCGCTCTGATGGGAATCTTTTCATGATTGTGTTACCTCCACGATGGACTCTGGGTAACGGGTAAAATATCTGCGCACCTGCATGAATCATTAACAAACTTACTCACGGACAAATAAATAAACAAACAAATCACCTCTTGTAAAAACAACCGTTGAACGGCTCAGCCAATCGAATCATTTATAATCGCCCAACCCTACCACACTCGTACCCCTGCTCTGGGATAGCCTGGCATCAAGATCATCCCCCCGCCCCCTCCCCTACCAGCCGCCCGACATTCGCAGACAGACAATTGGCGCTTGAGTATGGCAAGCCGTTTTAACATTTATGAAGCAGACTAGATATGAATTCCAGATATCTATAATTCTGCTGTTTCTAACAGAAATTAACATTCCAGATATCCTTAATAACAATCTTATTATCCGCAATAAACATTGTGACCCCCCACCCCACCCCGCACATTGCCCAGCGGGAAGGGGGGCGTGGAAAAATTTATTTATGCCAGGGGGGCTTCACCGAAAGTAATTGAAAACCACTGGGTTAAGACAATACATGCCCACTTTAAAGGCATTAAAAACACGCCACACAGGACAAGAAAAGAATAAAAATTAAAGTAAAGAAGTGAGAGCTGCTGAAACGGGCTGTGGCTCATGCAGCGCTATCTTGGAAAAGAAAAGAAAAGAAAAAACATTACCATAAATACTGACTGTTTTTAACCCCGAATGTAATAATAGCTAACGTAAAAAACATTTTCTTCTTAGAAATGATGACCTGTATGGTAAAGTGTTATTAATTTAGAAGACAGAACATAAAATAGCTGTTCTGCTTTGCTCATTAGTTCTCTTTTATTTGGCAAAAAATGATTGTTGTGCCCGCTTTTCCTCTGAAGAATTTGATCTGCCTTAAAATGACTGTTTCTCTTGTAGGATTTAAAGGAAAACTGGACAACTCCAAAATCTTTATCACACCTTCTCAGTTTGCAGGTATGTGTAATTTTTACTAATGGTGCTGCTTTTTTTTTTAACAAATAAACTAAGCAGACCTTTGAGTAATAATGCAAAGTCAGTTTGAACCACTATCATTTTTTGCACCTGTTTTGGGCACACACTCAGTTTTCAAATTTACTGTTTTGGCCCACCATTTTAGTATACGTAAGGTTAACATTGTTCCTAATGTTTTTGTGTTCCAGTCACACCACTGACCAGATGAAAGCAGCAAGTGGTAGAGAGGACTGTGGAGGAGCAGAAGGAACCAGCTCGTTGACAAAACAAAAATCATTTAGTTGTGATGAATGTGGAAAAAAATTTAGCGTAAAGTCAAGGCTAAACAGACACATGATAGTCCACACAGGAGAAAAGCCTTTTGCTTGTGAGCTCTGTGGACAAAGATTTAACCGAAAGGGAATTTTAAACAAACACATGAGAGTCCACACAGGAGACAAGCCTTTTGCTTGTGAGCTCTGTGGACAAAGATTTAGCGTAAAGTCAGATCTAAACAGACACATGAGAGTCCACACAGGAGACAAGCCTTTTGTTTGTGAGCTCTGTGGACAAAGATTTAGAGTAAAGTCAAATCTAAACAGACACATGAGAGTCCACACAGGAGACAAGCCTTTTGTTTGTGAGCTCTGTGGACAAAGATTTAGAGTAAAGTCAAATCTAAACACACACATGAGAGTCCACACAGAAGACAAGCCTTTTGCTTGTGAGCTCTGTGGAAAAAGATTTAGCGTAAAGTCAGATCTAAACAGACACATGAGAGTCGACACAGGAGACAAGCCTTTTGTTTGTGAGCTCTGTGGACAAAGATTTAGAGTAAAGTCAAATCTAAACAGACACATGAGAGTCCACACAGGAGACAAGCCTTTTGTTTGTGAGCTCTGTGGACAAAGATTTAGAGTAAAGTCAAATCTAAACACACACATGAGAGTCCACACAGGAGACAAGCCTTTTGTTTGTGAGCTCTGTGGACAAAGATTTAGAGTAAAGTCAAATCTAAACACACACATGAGAGTCCACACAGAAGACAAGCCTTTTGTTTGTGAGCTCTGTGGAAAAAGATTTAACCAAAAGGAAAATCTAAACACACACATGAGAGTCCACACAGGAGACAAGCCTTTTGTTTGTGAGCTCTGTGGAAAAAGATTTAGAGTAAAGTCAAATCTAAACACACACATGAGAGTCCACACAGAAGACAAGCCTTTTGTTTGTGAGCTCTGTGGAAAAAGATTTAGAGTAAAGTCAGATCTAAACACACACATGAGAGTCCACACAGGAGCCAAGCCTTTTGTTTGTGAGCTCTGTGGAAAAAGATTTAACCAAAAATCAAATCTAAACAAACACATGAGAGTCCATCCCGGGAACAAAGAATCCATGTAATTCTCAAGTGTTCCTGTGGTTCTGTTATTATTTTCGTGTTCTTGTTGTTGTCAGACTTGTGTTTTATTACTGATTTCTGTTGTGGTTTATTATTAAATTGGAAGAATCACCTGAAACAGTTGAGGGAAATTTTTTTTCCCCCCTTGTCCTGTTTGGCTGTATAGCAAACAGAATTGATGTCTGAGTGCAGAAAACAAGCCTTACAGTTTTATTCTCACAGGTGGATTGTTATAGATTTAGCTATAACACCTGATATCAGAACTTTATTAGAAATGTTTTCGGTTGGTTAAAATTCCAACGGACATGGAAATGAAAGAGAAAGGGGGGAAAGAGAAGGAAGGGGGGGGGGTTCACAAAAATAAACAACAAAAGGATGCAAAAGAATCCGTTTCTAGACCTGCAGAAAGAGAAAAAGAGAAAAGGACAAAAAAGGGACACAAAAATACAACAGAACCAAAACATCACTGCACCAACAACATGAGGATGTATAACGGTAGCAATTTTTGCTGAAAAGCACACGGTAATAAATCATAGTGCATATAGTGCCAACCACAGCCTTAGGTTATGTGTTAGAAACACACAAGCCCATACTTGTGAGAGCACCATGTGAGCACCTGTGTTGTGTACACGCGTTTGTGTATGTAAGGTTTCTCTAAAGGAATGTCCAATAGTGAGTGTGAGAGGCCACAGACCTGCCCCCAAAGACCCGTGGAGGATGGAGGAGATCCAAGCCCTGAGATCCCGAGGTCTCCCCAGAGCATGGGGACCCCAGAGAGACTGCCACCGGAGCAGCCCCAACCCCTCTCCCGATGGGCGCAGAGGCTGTCCCGGGGGGGCCAACCAGCAGCTGTGCCAGAGGCCCAGGAGATGACGACAGCAAGCCCCCAGCCCAGCCTGAAGCCACCCACCCGAAGGTAGACTGAGCTCAGAACTCAGCAGCATGTGATCCAAGGGCGCCCAACCCCCGCCAGAGATCCGCCAGAGCCCAGGGCCTCCCCAAGCAGCCACCAGGAGCTAGACGACAGCTGCAAAAAAAACCTTTTCAGCCCCACATACGAGAGCTGCAAATATGCAGGCAGACCGAGGTATCACCCACCAGCAGGAATTGAGGCAGGGGGAGGGTAGGTCAAGATGTTATAGCATCACAAGATGTGCCAGGAGAAGGGAGGAGCCCAAAACTACCTGACACATAGGCAGTCACACACAAACACAGTCACACACTCCCACCCTCTTACTCACTCAAAAATACATTCGACCTAGACACACAGGAATGCACGTAATACACCAACTCTCCCCATACACACCCTACACAGTCTGGTCTGATACAGCTGCACACAGGGCACAACCACTACTGGACTCAGAGATGGTCCTGTTCTAACTGGGGTGATGATGATGAGCAGGCAACCCCACCCAGCACAGAACAAAGTGACCCACCACCCCAGACCCCGACCAGACAGCCAGCTCCCACTCCTAGTCTCCACCCCCGGGCAGCGAACCGAGAACAGTAGTGTGGGAAGACCCTAGTCTCCCTCCGCCTGCTCTAATGTGGTGTTGATGCGTGTTGTTAGAGTGCATTTTGTGGTTTCATAACGTGAAACGCATAAATTATGTCTTACCGTTGACGACTCGTTATAATCCGTGTTATGGGAAACAAAACTCCACTTGGTTTGTGTATTCCATCTTCACAACAGCATAAGAGCCGATGCCTGGCTGTTAGCTTGCTTTGTCTCAACTCAACAACAAGCGAGGACGCCATTACGAGCGAGGCGAGGGCTCGTACGTACACGGTTGGATCCCGTAGGTCACTGCCAGGTCGGGTTCAGTTATAACTTTTGTTGTTTTGGAGCAAGATGCTGAAGCTGCATCCTGCTTCCTTCCACCGATCAACACGCCCCTCAGTCCCGCGTGCGTTCGAGACAGCCGAAATGTGATCTCGCGAGAAAATATGCCCTTTATAAAAAAAGGATCAAAAAAGCACATTTTTAATTTATTTTTCCAATACAATTTATTTTAATGTTCTAAAAGACTATAATAGGACGTAGATATCCACTGTATTATAGGTGATGACTCCTTTAAATTATTTAATATTGCCGCAGATAGGACTTTAATGTCAACCAGAATATTTAACTAAGGATGTTTTTCAGCTCAACATCACTTTGACAACTCCTGAAACCCAAACCAGGTCTGTCCGACCGACGTCATCCCGTCTTTTTTACAAGCGCGTCTCCATCACCGCTCCAGCTGCAGCCGCTGAGATCAAGGACAGAAACGGGGATTCAGTGATGGGGTAACCACCGTAATGAATCTGCACATTTCCAGTAGTACAGACGTAAATACGTTTGTCGAATTATTTGTGCAATAATCAGATTTTTATTTTACTTCCACAAAATGCAAATTCTAGATTAGGTATTGCAGAAAACGAGGACAACTTGTCATCAAATTTTAAAGCCGTCCCTCATTATTTTGGCCGTCATTTTTGTCGTCAGACCTTCCTAATGATGGCGGGACGGCTCGCTGGCTAATACTATGTTCTGCAGTGACCACTTTGTCAAGGTATGTTAGCTATCTAACTTTGTTTTTGTGGCTTTGTTTAAAAAGCATCATGGCCTGTGTTTAAATGGCCTGTATTTGTATAGCACCTTCTTAGCACCTTCCCAAGGTGCTTCACAACACAAGTCATCCACCCATTCAGACACTGGTGATGATGAGCTACGATATAGCCACAGCCATAGACATGAATACGTAGACGCCCCATTGGGTGCTGGAGAGCGTAACAGTGTCGCCACCATATTGGATGGGTCTCCTCACTGTCCAAAGTCAATGCAGAGTGAGCAACTATGCCCATTTTTGTGCAGCCTACGGTTGCAACAACCGGCGTACTATTGAAAACGGATCACGGGGAATTACTATTGACTTTAATATCCTACCTGATGGGATTTTATATTTTAACTTATTTTCATTGATTTTGTTTAATTATATTTGTATTTTAAATATCATGCCATACCATGTGTCTGAATTAGTGAAAAAGCTTGATAAAATGTGTTTTTTAGCTGGGTAGGCGCCTTTCTCAGTAGAAATGAATGCACTGGGTGCGAATGGAGACCCATTTAAGATGGCGGCCGGCCACTACAGCAGGCGTGATTTGGAATTGTAGGATGGCCAAGGAAGGTCCTGTCTTTCTCGCCTCTGATTGGCTAGAAGGGCTCTCCTGTGATTAGTTGTTTCATTTAGCAGCAAACCATCTTCCCTGGCTAAGTGCAGACCTTCCCCCTGCCACACACAGAACAGCTGTTTGGGGGAGTTTTGTAAAGAAAATGCGAACTTAGCGCTATAATAGCCATTATGTTCTGTTTTGAAAAAGTTTTTTCTGTTCCTTTTATTAATAAAACTGAAATATGTCAAATGTGAACTTATAATGAATTGTGTTGCATTTATCACACTGTTGGATTTACTTTATATCTGTTGGCTCTCAAGCATTGAGGTTATCTTATTAAAGCAGAGTATATAGGGTAGACATATGTGTCGTGTGCCTTACCTGGGTTTAAAATATAATAAAACTGCCCTATTTTGCCCAGCTGTGTGCAGCAGGTCTGTTTCTCTTCTAGTTTGCAGTTTCCCTTATCTAATTTCAAACCAAATGGGGACAGAAATGAAGGAACAGGCCCTGAACACCAGAGCAACAGAGGCTGAGATCTACCACACCAGACAAGACCCAAGGTGTAGGCTGTGCAAAGACGCCCCAGTTTCATCCTTGTGACTTTGTTCAGAAATGTTGTAGTTTTCACTTTGCACCACCTTTCACATCAACCCCTGTGTGTGTTCAGCCTGGGTGTAAACCTGCAGATGGATGACCTGAGTGTGTTAACTCCTGAATGCACCACTGACCAGCCCTGGAAGAGGGAATGTGGAAACATGAATAGATATGAAAATGTTTGTGAAGATTTCTGTCACGGTTAAAAGTAAAATGAAAGTTTAGAGTGATGTTGAAAATGTATTTGAAGCCATGAACACATTGATGTTTGTAGTTTGTGTCCATGTGCAGCAGCAGGACTCAGAGAGGCTGGTGTAGTTTGAGCTGTTGTCCAGATGGAGGCGCTGTAGGACTCGTGGCTGAGGTAGAAGATAGAAGGAATCCTAAAACAAAAGAAAACCTAAAGAAGCTGCTGTGTTGTGTAAAAAATAAGATTAGGAGTTTGTGTTGTGATATTATCCTCCTGATGAGTGTAAAAGACTGGGTCTCGCTGTATTACTCAGGCTGAACTACAGCATCTATTCTCAGGTGTGATCCCACTACTGAACGGTACGGGGGCTTTGACCTGCTCCGTCTCCGACCTGGGCCGGTTCACCCCTCCTTGGTCAACCTGGTGGTCCCGGGCTCCCCCAGGATCACCATATTGATACCAAACATAGTGTGGACACCTGATCAGCATAGTCCACTGAAGTTAAGAGCTCCTGAGCTCAAATGATCCTCCAGCCTCAACCTCCCAGTAGCTTGGATCTGAGAACCAGAAAGGACATTTAACTGTTAGATGACATCACCAAGCATCACAAGAAAGACTGATTCTGATCATGTAACATTTAAGTCAAACAAAATCATTCACATGCATAACATTCCTAAAACACACATTATTATTTTCGCACAAGCTGAAAGAAAAAAATGCACTAAATTGTGGATTTTCTCAGATATTTATTAAAAGACTGAAATAAACATGAAACTAAATAATAAATGACTGTTTTTTTTTGTTTTGCTTCTTAAAGACTGAAGGAGTTAAAGTTCAAACATCAGAAAGTCTCTATTGATAATCAAACATTTTCTCATAATTTAAAGGATTTATTATGTTTACAACTAAAAAGTAAAATCTTGTGAAAATGATCAAAACACTTGATGCTTTAATTTGTGAGTTTGATACTTTTTTCAGTTTGTGTCACATTTTGTGAGCTGTTGACAAACAAACTTTATAAATATGATTAATTTCTGTTCTGTCATGAAGTGATGTGAGTCATCATCAGCAGATTTGTTGGAGTTCTGCAAACAGAAGATACCAGCTCGGTCTGAGCGTGTGCGCTGCAGGAGAAACTGCATGGAAGGAGGCATTGATCATCAATTTAAAAGTTTGGAATTAACAAAGGTCTTAGAAAGTTTAAGATTAATCTTTTTATCATTATTACTGTAAATCACCACAGACTAAACTTTCCCAGAGTCACCATGAGGATCAATTTGGTGTGCCACCCCTACATTTTCTCAGGCCCCATGGCCACCCCCATGAAGCTTTTCTGGGGGCGCCACTGCTGCCAACTAAGGCTCCATTGGCCCAATTAAACCTTCAAGCTGCACTCCCTTTATAATCAAATGTAATAGAGCAACAAAATAAACATATTAAAAAATAGATCTTCTCACTGTAAATGCAAGAAGAGTATAAATCAGAGATTAACACTTGTTTGTGTGTAGTTTTACAGTGAAGTTATTAAACTCAGATCTTAAGTGATTTTTCTTATTCCAACTAGAATAACTAAATTCTGGCAAGACAGCATGTGGAGAAGGCAGGATGTGACTCGCTGGATGATAAACAATGAGTGGTTCATGGAAATGGAAGGCAATTTTTTCTTTCAAATGTTGAGTAATTTGTACTAGTGATGTTTATCATGCATTAGCTCTTCAAAAAGCAGCAGAATGGGTGGTAATTCTGTTAGGAAAAACTGGGTCAACCACAGTCCTCCCCTTGCCTTTGTTCCCCTCCTTGTGTTACAGCTTCTGAGACAATCAGCAAAAGAAACTTGGCAAGAAAACAAAAAATCTGCAGTAGATTGGAAGATACAGTTTCAATGGGTCAGTGGAGATAAGACCATCAGGTATTAGGCGCATTCTTCTCACACACATCACCAGTTGACAGTCTGGCACTTCTTTTATGGTTTTTAGCTCATCCAGACATGAATGAGTAGTTTCATTACTGTCATTTAGCCACAAAAACAAAAGAAAGGAGGTGGCGTGTCTCACAGATAGACACTTTTTAATATCAGAGTCTGTGATAGAGAGCATACCTTTCACCTGGAGAAAAATGAGGAGCACTCTCGTCAGATTAACTTAAAAGGCTTTTGAGATGAACTTTCATTTGGGCCTCTTTCATGGTAGTCTGAAAGTGCTGCTAGGAACAGAATTTATGGAGATAATCCATGACTGTTTCTGGCAAGAGCTCAGACCCTTTTTATCTTATCCGCTTATTCTTTTTTTAATATTCACTAAAGCACATGACGGAAAAAAACATGATTTTGAAAACTTGCTAAAGTGATGTTCAGGACGTGTTTCTGTGCAAAATGTTACTTGTAGACAAATTCCTTTCTATTTAGCAAAACACTGCTTTTCCTTTAGGAGTGATAGGCTAATGGCTAGTCTGAGTGTAGTTAAAGGCCAAAGTTTACTGCTGCTGACTGAAAACATCAACAGCCTCCTAAATTTCATAATAGTTTGCACAATCTCTTTTTATAAGCATTTACTCCACCATCATTTTTGCATTGCATTGCTATTTATGCTGATCTCCATGCTTATGGACAATCCCATCCAGCAGCTCAATGCAACCCATCCTGTGCATCCAGGGATCAAGTCTGGCTGGAATTTCTTATCACTGCTGAAAAATCTGCATAATGCAAGACTGATAGCCATGCATGGGTTTGCAAATTAACATTTGCATGAAGATCTGAAATGTAGGAGTTTAGAGCTGCTTTGGTCATGGCTGCAATCTGAATGGGTAAGATAGTAATTACTTTAAAACCTGCACAGAACCCACTAACATTGAAAAGATAAATTCTGTTTTAGATGAAAAAAAAACTTTTTGAGCCCACAGAGAACCATTCTTTTAATAAATACTGGAACTTTATGACAAACAGCATGGTCAAAACCATATTTGTGTTTAGTTTGGTAAAAAATAACGTTCATCAACTTTGTCAAGCTTTAGAACAATATGGCTTAAAAGGTGTTTCACCTGTATTTTCTGCTACACTGTAATAGTTTTACACACAAAAAAATAGAAAATGACCCCCAAATTTTTTGGCATTTGCAGCTCATCTGTTGTATTTCATCAGATATCATACGACTTCTTTCAGTCTGTTAAAATATTCACATATCATCAGATTTAATGCTCCAATGCATTTTGATTTTTTTATCATTTTTTTTGCAATAAATAAAATTCTCAATTGAAAATAAGTCCAAGATGTTACTAAAATAACATTTTCAATCTTGTGGTTTGTAAACAGATATCAATCCCGATGAGCAATTTTGCAACAGAAGCACTAGTTTCTTGTTTGTTTAGAAATTTTAGCTAAGTTGGTTCACAGATGGATTTTTGGTAACAAACTTCCGTCATCAAATGCCCAAATAACCAACTTTGAGCTTATTGCTGATAAATGTTGAGGTTGACATCAGTGCTGCTGCAGGATGCAGCAAACATTCAGTCGAGGTCTCGTAGCTTCTTTCCCGTCTCTGCTGCGTTTTTGCAGCTGTACAACCATTTAATTATACGTGCGTTTCGCTCGATAACCGACGTGCCTTGTTGCTTCTTCTTAAGCAGCTCATCCTCAAGCAGTCTGTCGCTGTCGCCGCTGTCCTTGGAGAAATTGTCATCTGAAGTGGAGATGCTGACGCTCCGAATGTTGACAGCGTTCTCGTCCGAGCGCGCTGAGAAGTTCTCCCTCCCCAGAGACTCGATGACTTCGCCATCCAGGCCGCAGTACTTGAAAAACACGTCAAAGTCTGCGAAGCTTTTGGAGTACCTGGAGCTGATGTCAGAGTGGGAACGACTGACTTTCGCGCCAGACCTCTCAGTTTCAGGAACTGCGAGGAGACCTCCAGCTGTCCCAGAATTGCTGCGTTTGTTGCCGGATTCCTCTAAAACTCCATTTGACCTTTCCTCCGGCTCAGTAATTACTACACAGGAGCCACATTCCTTAGCCGTTCCCTCAGGTGTGGTAATTTTTTTCCTGCTTTCAGACTCACATTCCTTTTCGGAGCATTCAGGTAACGGGACACCTTTATTCACAGAACTGAGCTGCAGCCTACGACGTGTAAGGTGTTTCCGGTCGTTTCCTGCCCCTTGGAGTAAGTCACATTTCTGCCTGTAAAGTAGGAGCGAATCTCGTCGTTTTTTAGAGCTGGACCGATCCACTTTCCCCCCCGAGCAGACTTGTGCAACACCTGTACTCTCAGGTGAGTTGCTTCCTGAGACGAGGATCCCAACACGGTTGGCGCTGTGGCTGGAAGACCCAGTGCTACTCACAGAAGCAGAACTGAGACTGATCACTGGCTCCTGGGTTGAGTTGACCACCTGCTGGCTCTTGACATATTTGGGCTTGCTTGCAGCGAGCCTCTCCACAGCACTCACCCGTCCTTTTGTCTCATTCTCCCGTTCCATTTGCTTTCGGAGGTACTCGGGACCCTTCCCAAGGATTTTGGTGGCACCACTGCTGGTCTCCATTGTAGTTTTTATGAAAGTTGAAAGCCGTTATTTCCAAAAGTCCAGTAATCCCTTCAGTGTATGTTCCAGAGTCAGCTGAAGGATTCCATTCAAGCCCGCTCTTTGCCTGAGCACGAATCCCAACAGGAGACTTCACCTTGTCTACTTAAAGACAGATCACTTCACCCCACCCATCCTGCGTAAGGCTGGCCTCGACCAAACACAGGCCTGTTCAAAGTACACCTGATTCACCACAAGTGAGAACAATGAAAGCAGAAACTACTGCAGGAACCCCCCTTCTTCAAGAGAAAATGCAACCAGGAAAAACCAGTTTGAGACTAAACTAAGCTCCTCTCTTTAATGCTAACTTTACCATTTTGAAAGATTTACTAATTATCATCAAGAAAAGACGTTGCAGTAAAGAACTTAGTCAAAATGCATGTCATGTGTCATGCAGGAATCATTAAGGTAGCTAGGTTAGTCTCATCAGAACATCGTTGTGCAACACGAGGAACTGAAGTCGGTGTTTTTGTGTGTAAAAAGTTACTGATTTCAGATTTTACTTTTCAGATTTCAGTTAATGATTAAACCCATTTTGCTGCCTTCATGTCAAGTTTTAGATTTTTTAAGAGATTGCTCAAGACTTCAAAGTTTAGTATCAGTTTGCAGATTCTTGCATATGTGAGACCAAAGTAAACACGTGAAATAAGTCAATTTTATTCTCTTTTGACCTTAAAGATTCAAGAACACTTGCAAACAGGCCATATCATTATTGATTCTTTCAGTACCTCACTCACCTGTTTACCTACCAGTTTTTGCCTGATGTTTTGCTTTTTAATGAGCAAAGTGGTACTTTTTATTTAACTTTTCAACTAATTCATAGTAGAATGTATGAGAAAAAATATGAATTTGGATTATCTAAGGCTTATCTCACAAACTATGTTTTGTTTGTATTTTGTCACCTATAAGTTGAATACATTGAAATTTGTATTGCCTCTAGCCAGAGCCGGCCCTAGACATATGCGAGTTAAGCAACTGCCTGGGGCCCCCACACCACCAGGGGCCCCCCATGAGCACCAAGGTAGCGTCAGAAAAAACTTTATAATATGTACGGTTAACGGGATATTTTTAGCTACGGCTTTTGCTCTACAGAAATCTGAAGCTCTCGAACTGTAAGAGAGTGCCGCTCATTAACCCTTCACATACGCCAGAATGAGCGTACACACTTTATCAGGCAAAATACAAGCGAGTTTAGTTCACGTTCACATAAAATATGAACAATGACTTAATGAACTCGTTCTGATACAACACTGCTTGCTGGTATGGGGGCCTACTTAGGGCCCCACAAAGGCTTGGGCCGGCCCTGCCTCTAGCTTGTTAGAACTGAACATTTCTTTCAATATTTCCTAATCCATCTAAGATCTCATAGCAAAAGGGAATTCTACAGTTAAGAAAACGAAATTTTAAACAGCTTGAAAATGTGCATTTTACAAACTTTCAGTACCAGAGTTTTCAGCTTGTGGAGTTTTAGCTTTTTTGATGAAATTGTATAAATAACATCAAGCGTCTTATGCTATATCTGAAGAATCCATGTGATCTGTCTGCGTTCAGACTATATGTTGTTATAATAATATAAGTTTTAGCTCAATTTCTATAGAACTGGCCATTATGGCCATGTTGGTGCCCATCTGGAATTAAACCCAAATATAATTATTTGTAAACGTACATCTAATAATTCTTTCCTAAGAGAACCCAACACATGTGCACTCAGGCAAAAACATCATTACCCACCTTTCAGTGGCAAGAGATAGTAAGTTTTATTGTGCATCAGGAAGTAGGGAGACAGTGGTTGACAGGAAGATGCAAACTTTTATTGCATGCCTTGTAAATTTAACTTAATTTTTTTGCACTAAGTAGATATTGACAGTAAAGCAACCTGTAAGTCTTTAATAACTATTCTGTTGTTTTTCCATACCTTCCACTCCCACCTGCCCTGTGCTTCCTGCCAGATGTCACCTGATCTTCCTTCAACCGCCCACATCCATCCGATTCCTGTAATCAGACTTCTCACACTTTTTACAGCTGCTGACGCACAAATCTGTGTGGGAAGAAGCATAAACCTATAAATTTTAGCTTTGTCTGTATCTGAAATAAAGTTCGTTTGGTTTATTTGCCATTTAATCAGAAATTATTCTGTTTTTATCAGATTTCTCAGATTTCTGTTCACTGCTTCTCTGTTTATGCTCCTCCTGTCTTCTGATCCTGCCTGAATCTTGTTTTGACTCGCCCGGTCTACTAGTGCTGTCTGGTTTTTGGAACATAGGGCAATCTATTTTGATTTGAAAAAGCTGAAATGTTTTTTTTTTACATACACATTTATGTTTCACTTGTAGGAGTGGACAATTATTGAAATTTCAGTTTCAAATTTGGTTCCAAACAATGACAAAAAAAGTTTAACTAACATATTTAAAATATTTAGTCACAGTCTGATTAGCAAGTAAACTTTTTTTAGTCTCATCTTCTGTCATGACACGAACGTTTGCAGCTTCTGAAGGCTAAAATAAAGTTTTACGTGATGTTGTGTGGCAGATAGAGGGCAAAACACACTGACAAAACCATTCATTTCCCTCCTCCACATAAGCAGTGGTAGAGAAAGTCAATTTTTAAATTTACAGATAAAGTTGACTATAGTTGCAATAATCATCAAATAAATACACAAGCCTACTGTACTGCAGTCAATAATCCTGTGTCTCAATTAATCATCTGCTCAAAGCGTGACACCGCAAAGCACAATACTCATTTTGGCCAGTAGATGGCAGTAACACGGCATTGAAATTGAATTGATATTCTGCTTTAAACAATATAATCCCATAAAATGAGAACAAATAAACACAATTTACAGCAACAGCTGTGATTTCAGCTCTATATTAAACCAACAGTGAGTTTATGTGAACGAGGAAGTCACAGAGAGGTTGGAAATGAGATCCAGCTCCTTCTAGCATGCTAGCTAGCTGTTTTCTGTAAGCAGAGGCATTCAATTCATGAATACTGATTGGCCTAAATTTGTCCAGTTCTCCATAGCAACCAAATGTGATTGGCTGTTTAGCTGCAGTTCAGGGGAGCTTTTCCCAGCTCCCCAGGAGTGAAACTAGAGAGTCTGGTGGAGGAAATTCACTATTTAAAGGGACACTTTGCAACTATTTTATAATTTAAAATCATTTTCTTGAGCCAATATGTGCTAAAATGACCCTTTACAGGGTTAATGAAAGGCCACCCATCCCTGTCACCCACTGTGGCCAGAATATTCCACTTGCAACTTCACAGTTGCCGGTCCGGTTTGCTGGGACTTAGTAAAAATTCAGCTTGACCTACCTGGCTCTGCAGTCTGGTTCCTGGACGTTTCCTGCATGTTTTAGATCGTGAACACAGCTGATTTGTTTAATTTAGTGACGAATCACTCCTGTAGAAACTAATGAAGGCTGAGGAGACAGTTAGATTAAGGCTTTAAAAAGACAAACGCACAGCGAGGAGATAAGTTTTACGTTCGCTTTTGCCAAGAAACACTAGGGGGTGCTAAAAACAAGCCAAAACTGACTAGTGTCCCTTTAATGAGAGACAGCTGGTGAAAATTATGTGTAAATAATTCAGATTGCATGTAGGCGCACACAATTACCAAATCTGACACATTTATAGTAAATATATAAATATATATATTGTGGTTTTATTTACCTTTTAGATTTTTTTTTCTCCCTTCAAGTCCAGGAGGATGGCGCCCCAGCCAACCTATGGACGAGCTACCTGTCTGTGTTGTGTTCATGTCACTGATAAATCAGATGTTTTAATCACCACTAAACAGCACAACTCCGCCACATATTGACATAATTCAGTGTCTGCTTAAAATGTGAACTCTGGACAGGGTTTCCCAGCTCGCTGAGTAATCATTTGAAGTAATTGTTGCACGATAGTCAGCTTCCTGTCATAAAAGCTGTGATGTCATCACAATAAGATAGAAAAACAAATATGTGTAACTGATAAAGCACGTCTACAAGGTGTGAGCACCAACAGGGAAAGGTTTCTGCACAAATCTGCTCAACTCACATTATCAGTCAACTTGTTAGTGACTGTATTTCACCTTTCTGACAGATGTTAGTAATTTAAAAAAATGGTTGCACCAACAGGCAGTTCTCTCTCTGAAACCAAATGGTGCAACAAGAATGAATCAGCATCCTTAGGCTCTATTTTAATGCTTTTGAAATGATGATTCTCTCTTTATTTTTCAAAGGACATAAAGTAAATAAACTTTGATGCATCACAAGCATGAATAAAATATCTGCTTCTAGTTAAATGCTGACACTGACAGATTCCGCTGACATTGCAACATAAACAACGTAGAAAATTATAAAACTTCAAAAAACGTGTTGAAAGGTGACTCCCTGTTTTGTTTTTTGATGTAACGAGAAAAATTCTCCGCAGCAGAAACTGAAACACATGTCCACAAACTGAACCTGAAAGACCTTCAATCACAAAGGTTTTACTTGTTCCAAAGACAGATGGCAGCACTGGAATAAATAAGGTCAGAAGACTAAAGCTACCCAGAGTAAAAATTCAGACGTTTTGACTTTTTTTATGACCACAAACGCAACAAGCATCATTTATCACGTTCATTAACAACAAAAATAACACACCGTTGACTTTTTCCTGCATGTCAAACAAAAGAAAACAAACAAAAAAAGATTTAAAACCATTTGTTTTGAAGTGTTTGTACATATTTTTCATTCCACATCTGTTTTTAGATTACATTTATTCAGGCTCATGATTTCTTTTGATTGGCTTCCCTTAAACAGACCAAACAGCTCTCTTGGGGATTCAGCTTGTACTTTCTGTCTTGTCTTGACCTTCATTTTGAATTAATCATAATAATCTCTCAGAAAAACGTCCAGATTTTTGGATCTGGAGGCATGTTACTCTTCTCGCTATGATTAATGACTCTTTGAAGGGATGACAAACCTTTCCATTTATGCGAAGTGGTTGGGTATATTAGGCATGCTGCCATGCAAATGCCAGTGGAGGAAAACGTCCCCTATGTACACAGTCACTGACATGCAGGTTGCAACAAAAATGCATAAGTTTAATGGTGAAACTCAGTTCTGACACTAGTGAGAAGAGTGAGTCGTTGTGAAAGAGAAAATTGGAAACAGATGAAAAATATTCTTGCATGTATGCATCTAATAACATATTTTGGTGTTTTTCTCTCTTTTCCCATTTATTTTCCCACCCAGACTTCTTGATCTGCTTTTATTCCCAATTTGCTGTTAGAGGTTTGCTTTAGAGCTAAATTTGAGGTGTTTCCTCAGCAGACACTTTCTGCTGGACTCAAATAAACAGAACATTTGCAGGCTGAGCGCATGACCGAATATTTGCGCAGCAACAAGGTATGTTTTCAAGAGAAATGAGCTGAAAATGTGCTCTTGAGAAGAAAAATATGTTTTTTATTAAGCAAATAGACAATATCTGAAAGTTAAGTACTAAAAAATTAAGGAAATTGTGTTTTTTTTTTTTCATCAAACAGCGAAAAAGAACCCATTATCTTGCTGGAATTATCTTCTTGGGTTTGAATTGAGTCTCTGCGTCCAGTGAGGAAGTTAAAGTATGTTGATATCTTGTTCCTAAGTGATGGACCAGTGGATTGGGGCTTCGTTGTCAGTAATTACAACTCTGATCTGATTTGTTAATCCATAATCCAAAAGGCAAAGCTCCTGATTTACTGGTCCGTCTACATCATGACCTTCACCTACACCTATGAGGTCTGCATCATGACTAAAACAGGTGAGGAGTTTGATCATCAGGTGAGAGCTCAGAGCTGAGCCAATGCTGCTTCTCATCACAAGGGGGAGACCTTGGAGGATACCCAGAACCTTCTGGAGGGATCATGGAAAAGCCTTGAGATTCACCAAGAGATGGTAGAGAGTGTTAGCCTGGCAAGCCATCCTATATATGTGAATATATAGTCTGGCCACGAACCATTGACGGCTCTCAGTCGTGAGGCGGGATCTACGGTTGTCTTTCAAAATGTCAGCACGCAATTGGATAGCGCTAGGACCAATCAGAGTGACGAACAACATGACGTAAACACGGCGACGGAAAAGCGGGAGGCTTTAATGGCGTCTAACATCAATGATTTCTGTCGTTTTTGTATGAAAAACACGTGAATATCAGGTGTACTGGGACATTGCACTACTTTGTTTGATAAAAATAAGAAGCCGCTAAGTATAGCTGACAGACTTACGCACGTTGGAGTCTAAATAATCCAATGTTGATGACAAAGCCGTTTCAAACGAACGTGTTTTCCGAGTTGCCGCCATGTTGCTTGGGTTCGCGGCCGCAGCGCTGACGTCATCGGCTACTCCCGCTCTGTGATTGGCCCATGATATAGAGCGCTGTGATTGGCCCAACCAAAACTATAGCGAGTTGTGATTGGATAGACACAGCAGTGGTTTGGGCTGCGAGGGTTCCAATGAAGCGTGCCTAGACCAAACTCTGCAAAGCAAGAATTGGTCTAGTTCACTAGGCTAAGAGAGTGTCTCTGGGGACAGGAATATTTGGTTTTTCCCTCCTGGATCAGTCACCCCAGTCAGTGACATGATCTTGGATATGCAATGGGATTTTGTTTTTCCTTAATATTTCCACATTTACCGTCTCATTCTGTGAGGGATTCATTATCACTTCTATGATTTTGCAGAAAAACAGTAAAGGGAGGATTGTTCCAGGTACCGACCTGAATTCTCGTTCTTTGTTCCATGTCTTTTTCTTTTTATGTACTGGAAGTCCTCAACTTTCTAACAAAGGGGATAAAAGCTGAAAAATAACAAAAAACATTCTTTGAAAGTTCAGCCAAAGTGACTACAGGCCAAAAATGTGTCCCAAAACCAGATGTAAAACATCACTTTTAATCCTCCTCCTGTCGTCGTGGGTGCAAATACTCACAATTAACTAAGCTCCCATGTCACATCTTTGAAATTAAAAACAACAGAGTTAAACATGAGTGCAGAAGCCATGTTTGCAGCAGGAGAGATGTGTGAAATCTGTTGGCTATTAGAAGCACTCAGACTCTTGGTGGGAGGGAAGTAAACATGTACACTGACACTATTAGCCTCTTCCCCCCTGAGTCCCTTCACTTTATATTAATTCTGATTTTACAATGTTAGGTGGATAAAACATTCTCTCTAATGTGACACGACATCGTCTGCTAATTGTGTTTTCATTGAGTCATTCACAACAATTATCCCCAGTCCCCAAGATGTGAATGAAACTGACTGACTCGATTAAGCAACCTATTAGGAGTAATTGGTGCAGCCATCTTTTGCTTATTGTTTGAGGATTATGTAAAGTAACTTTTAATTGGCGATCAGGCATTCATCTTTAATTACCTGGAATATAAGGTCACCTTCCTGTCAATGAATCCGAGTTTATTTATCACCGATTTGTCTTACTGTATTTCAGAAAACAAGTGTGTTTGGCAGGGAATGGATGCAGCGTGACATGAAAGACTGAACATTCGATCTTCCTCGTCTGTAATCATTTAATCATAAGTGGAAACACAGACCCAGGATTCATTTTTTACTAAGTGAAAAAATACAGATGCACTCCCGTCTGTTTATGTTGTTAGTTAAAATGTTGCAAACGCAAGAGTTTTTCTTTTAAAATGCTAAAAAGGTGCAAAATACAGCTTCATGTTTAAATGGATAGTTAGCTACATGTCTTACTATGCTGCACACAGATGGAATCAGCTTCCTCATGATCTCAAATGTGCCCCAACTCTAGTAACTTTAAATCAAAATTGAAAACGTTCATGCATTCATCAGCCTATGAATGAATGCTTCTTATGCTGCACCTTCTGCACTGTAACTGCTCACACTTTAACTTTGACCTTTACTTTTTAATTCATAAATCTAAATTGAATTTGTATGTGTTTTAATTGTGCTGTCATGTTGATTTTACTGCTCTTGCCATTCTTGCTAAATGGAAAGCACATTGAATTGCCTCTGTGTATGAAATGTGCTATATAAATAAAGCTGCCTTGCCTTGCCTTAAAAGTTATCCTATTATTGACACAAACATTAAATTAACATACCCTAAGATGCAAAAAACTAAATTCTGTGAGCCACTTGAGGTGAGTAGGCACCCACTGAAGCCTTTGTCACGATCCTGGCTCCTCTACCTCCTCCTTAGTTCTGATCACCCCTGAACTCCTCCACTTCAGATCCAAACCTGCCCCCATAACTCCAGAACCAGCCTTCATTCCACCAGTCATTCCCCTCAGAGCTAACCAGCCTCCGGACTCCACTTCGCATCATGCCCTGCACCGGACTTCCTGCTGATGCCACCAGCCCGGGACTACTTCAGGAAGTCAGACTCATAGCTCGGGGCTCAGACATTGTTTCCTGCTTACTCAGGATCGTACCGAGAGTTTTGAGTTTCGAGCTCTTCAATCACTGAGCGATCCAGCTCGTCAGTCATTAGACATTCAACTACCAGTAAGTGGCTTTTCTTTATTCTGGAGCCACACGCGCTTTCGTTCCCATTCGAGCTGCGTGCCGCGGCTTCCTATATTAACCCCATATCTGTTCAAACCCAGTGTCAGTCACTCCGCGCTTGGCTCATACAACACGCCACATCCAAACTCACGCTAGTGTCTTTTCAGACCAGTCACCCTTGTGTTACAAGGCAGAAATTTACCACCATAAATGTGTGCAGCATTAACAATATCTTATGTGAGGCTCCATGACTGTGTGTCTGAGGTAGTAATCTGCAGCACGGGGGCACCGCAGGGCACAGTTCTCTCACCCTTCCTTTTCAGCCTGTACACTTCTGACTTTCGTTACAATTCAGACCAGTGCCACCTATTAAAGGTTCTCAAATGATACGGCCATCATCGGATGCATATCAGACAGGAACGATCAGGAATACAGGGGGGTCATCTGTCACTTTGGTGTGAAACCAATGCTCTCCAGATCAATGCCAGCAATATGAAAAGTTAAAGTCCCAAGTCATCATCACACACTGGTGAAATTACATCTCCGCATTTGACCCATCCCCGTGGTGGGGAGCGGTGAGCTGCAGCTGTGGCCGCGCTCGGGAACTATTTGGTGGTTTAACCCCCCAATCCAACCCCTCAATGCTGAGTGTCAAGCGAGGAGGCATTGGGTCCCATTTTTTCAAAGTCTTTGGTATGACCCGACCAGGATTTAAACCCCGATCTCCCAGTCCCGGGGCGGACACTCTACCACTAGGCCACTGGAGCTGGTGGAGAAGTCATTTCCTACAACAATGGTGAACATCCAGAGAAAAGACATTGAGATAGTGGACTCTTAAAAGTACCTGGGTGTTCACCGACCTCAACAATAAACTGGACTGAACTACAAATGCAGACGCCTTGTATAACAAGGGCCAGACTCGACTCTACCTGCTGAGGAGACTGAGGTTTGAAATTAAATGAACTTTGAAAAAAGTAAACAAAAATAAACATTTTATCCCAATAATCCAGATACTTTGGTTGCAGAAAAGTTAAAACACATTATGCCATTTTATTACCTTGATTTCATAGTGAAACTGATTGGCTTTACAAGCTGTGAAAGATTAAAAGGTAATGAGGCAACTTTATCTGTTTTTTTTTTGGAGAGGACAAGCATGAAAAGCATTAAATGAGTGTGTCATGCCACACAGCTGGCTGGGTGATATTTTATGGACTCGCTGAAGGTTTCTAGCATGTGGAGGTAAGTGCCACAGGGAAAGGTTAAATCTCTTAAAGCAGTGAATAAAATACATAATCAAATCAAATCTTTTACACAATCTGCAGGTCTGGTTGGAATTTCCCTGAAGAGCAAAAAAGTGAACAATTTTGCAGAAACTGGTAGAAGGAAAAACTTGAAAGGAAATAAAAATCCTTCAGTTTTTCTTTTTACTATCTGTGTTTAATTTTATTGAATCACATTGCTTTTCCTTGCTGGCTTCATTGTTTTTTGTTTTTTTTAAATAAATTAATCATGAAGGAATACTGAGAATGTCCCAGAAAAGGCTCATTGATTACTTGATTCCTTAATAAGGGATGACTTTCACCATTCAAAGAAATGTGCATCTTCTTAAGAACAAAGATTATGTTGTAATAAATTTATAAAAGTAGCTCAAGTGACGAAATTAAAAATAAAATATTGCTGCGAGTTTGGCAAATCTCTAACAAACCATATGCAGTTGCCTCAGGGCTTGAAAATTCTTCTGCCCCTCCTGTAATCTGCAAATACTTGTCCAATCATTATTGTGTGTTTCAGCCACTGGGGATTGAGTTTTGGTTCATCGTTTGCTTCTATGACTCTTCTTGACCAGCAGGTGACCCAAAAGTAAATATGAATTACGATAAGGCAAGGCAAGGCATGCTTTATTTGTATAGCACATTTCATACACAGAGGCAATTCAATGTGCTTTCCAGGAGCAAGAACAGCAAAATCAACGTGACAGCATATAAAATACACAAATAAATACATTTAGACCATACACAAATTAAATTCAGATGTAAGAATCAGAAAAAAGACAAGCAGTTACAGTGCAGAAGGTGCAGCATAAGAAACATTCATTCAAAGGCTGATGAATGCATGAAGGTTTTCAATTTTGATTTAAAAGTTACTAGAGTTGGGGCACATTTGAGGTCATGAGGAAGCTGATTCCATCTGTGTGCAGCATAGTAGCTAAAAGCAGCTTCACCCTGTTTGGTTCTGACCCGGGGTTCTACCAGCTGACTGCTTCCTAAGGATCTCAGAGCCCTGCTGGGTGTAGATACTGGAAGGAGATCCAACATGTGTTTTGACCCCATGCCATTGAGTGATTTATAAACTAGTAGAAGCACTTTGAAATCAATTCTGTAGTTTACTGGTAACCAGTGTAGAGATTTAAGAACAGGAGTGATGTGCTCGGTTCTCTTGGTTCTTGTTAAGACTCTAGCACCAGCATTCTGAATAAGTTGCAGTTGCTTCACAGTTTTTTTGGGAAGACCAGCCTAACAACCATTGCAATAGTCCAGCCTGCTGGAGATGAGCATGAATGAGTTTCTCTGCCTGGACATGAGACCTCTGAGTCTTGCTATTTGATGAAGATGATAAAACGCTGATCTAGTTATAGCCTTAATGTGACCAGTGAAGCTCAAGTCTGAATCAAATATGACACCAAGATTTCTAATCTGAGTCTTTGTTTTTATTCCTCTGGAGCCAAGTTGAGCAATAACCTCCATCTTATCTTTCTTATTTCCAAAGACAATAACTTCAGTCTTGTCTTTGTTTAACTGAAGGAAGTTTGACTGCATCCAGTCATTAACTTGCTCCAAACACTGACAGAGTGAGTCTAGGGGGCCACAGTCACTAGGTAGATCTGGGTGTCATCTGTATAACTATGATGTTGATATTGTATATGATCTGATCCAGGGGGAGCATGTGGAGATTGAAGAGCAGTGGTCCAAGAATAGAACCTTGGGGGACCCCACATGTCATGATGATGATGATGAAATGTGGGGTCCCCCAAGGTTAAAGGTTAAAACTTAAACAAACAGCTAATTTTGCCGTTTATGCGCCTAATCAGAACATATTGTCTTTATTAAAATTTTCCGTAAAAATTACTTGAAATTGGTGCAGTTTTCTAATGAAAATCCAAACATTTCGTTTAGATCTCAGTTGGAAATCCGAGTTATAACGATAATTAGTCGCTCTCACACTCAGGCACAGTCGTGGTTAGCTTGTCTGCTGCTTTTGAGCTAATGGGGATTACTCACCTAGAAGATTTACTTTTATTAGCTGGAAGAAGAAAAGTGTCACCAGTCGATTTTACTATCAAAGGCTGCTGGAACATTTGGAAGGACTCAACCTGTGTGTTAACTGTTTTGCATCTGTGACTCATTAATAATAATTAAGCATTTTACCTGTTGTTCTTTCACCCGTGAGAAAACTTTATAGAGACAAATGTCCCATATCATTCTTAAGAGGTGAATCACAGGATTAAAAAAAAACAACCTAACAGGATTTTTAAAAAGGTAACAAAAGAAGGAATCACATGGATGTGTTTTACAGAATTATTAACAAAATTTATCTTTTTTTTTTTTTTTTTAGCATTAAACAACCTTTATGCAACTCTCCATGTCCCTTTAAACACCTGAATGCATCATATTGCATTTCCGCTCCAGACACCTTGTTGTGTTTCCTTAATAGGTTTTAATATTTTTCCCCCAATCAGAATCTTGGAGCTCAGACTAAATGTGCCGGGGTTAATGAGCTGCTGGTTGTTTCCAGGAACGAAACTAAGACGCTAAACAACATGCTTGAAGCCATGACATTGTTCCGGCTCTGTTACTCTTTCATCTGCCTTTGGTAAATTACAGATGAGATTACATCTGGTGGTTTTGGTTGCTTTTTCACACAAAAACAGCTTTTATATGTTTTCTTCTTTTGTGTTTTACTGCAGTCTTCTTTCCCAAAAGTGCTCTAATAAAGTAGACCAGGTTTAAAGTCATTCCTCCAAAATTAGCCACATGGCTTGAACTTTAGATTCGTGAAAGATTGGGATTGTCCTTTTACACAAACATGCTTTATTTCAATTTGCAAGCACCATAATGTTCCTTTCTAATGAGCTCATAGACGCCGTTTACAACACAACCAAATTTCCCCTATCCGATTCAAATCTTGGTTGATCGGAAATCCCAAATCTCTGTTTACATGGACACTAACTAAAATGATCCGATCATGCCGTGAGTATGCATGCACCAAGCATTCAATCAGATTAAATAGGTTGAGCATGCGCAGAGTTGTCTTTCCCAGACAAAAATTGCGTTTGATTGGGTCGATACTTCGGTGAATTCCCGCTTCCTGCATCTTTAGATGCGCTTGAGTGTTTAACTCGGCATTTCTAGCCTTTCGGCCATCGAGACGTTCAATAATATTGAGCTCCCGTAGTGTTTCCAGTAAAACAATAGTGTCGGCAACAGACCACTTCTGTTTACCTCCCACCATGTTTTCGACTTGTCCTGAGCGTCTGCAAAGGCGGAAAGACGTCACGCTGAAGTTGCACACTTGTGCAGTGGGCATTATTTTACTCTAACACTCTGAATGGGTGTGTACATGGACGTCAATCAGATTAACGATCGGACAAAACCACCTCTCTCAACTGGAATGAAATTTCATACTGATTGGGCCGTATTGGATCAGAATATTCTGATTGACATGTTTACATGAAGAATTTTTGATCTGATAAGACATTCATTCTGATTACTTGTGCCCATGTAAACGTAGCTAATGACAGTAGAATGTCCAGGTGCTGTGGCTGCGGCTTTTTGTTGGGCTGCACAGCAGGGTCCTAATCTCTTGGGCTTAAACTCAGTTTTACAGTTTGATCTCATTAAAACATGTGGATTTCATGTTGCAAGAATTCATCGAGATTTTGAAGCAGAAGCTGAATACATAAACTTAATAGGAAAGAGGACTGGACTGGAGAAATAATGAGGAAGGTGTTGGTTTGGTAGCATGGAACCTGGAAACATGCTTGTGGTTTGGATGTTGACACTTTGGGCTCAGAGTGTGAGATCACAGTGTGCTTTACTGTTGTTGCGGTCTGCAGGTTACAGGTGGTTGTTATGTGGTTTTGTTTTAGCACACCTGGCTTTACAACTGTAATTAGATACACAAACAGGAACCATTAAGAAAGGGTAAACACCGAGGGAATAAACCCTGAAAAAGCTGGGGTTTCAGTTAAGGCCATGACATAGACAATCATCTATCCATTCGTTATCATCTGCTTATCCGGAATCGGGTCACGGGGCAGCAGCCTAAGCAGAGGTACAGACTTCCCTCTCCTCAGCCACTTGGGCCAGCTTCTCTGGGGGAATCCCAAGGCGTTCCCTGGCCAGATGAGAGACATATTCCCTCCAGCGTGTCCTGGATCTTCCTTTGGGTCTCCTCCCGGTTGGACGTGCCCGGAAAACCTCACCAGGGAGGTGTCAAGGTGGCATCCTAACCAGATGCCCAAGCCACCTTAACTGGCTCCTCTTGATGTGGAGGAGCAGCAGATCTACTCTGAGCCCCTCCCGGATGACCGAGCTTCTCACCCTATCTCTAAGGCAGAGCCCAGACACCCTGCGAAGAAAATTCATTTTGGCCGTTTGTATTCACGATCTTATTCTTTCGGTCACTACCCAAAGCTCGTGACCATAGGTGAGGGTAGGAACGTAGATCAACCGGTAAATCGAGAGCTTTGCCTTCTGGCTCAGCTCTCTCTTCACCACGACAGACCAACAACGCTCGCATCACTGCAGACGCAGCACCAATCCACCTATTGATCTTGTGCTTTCTTTCCCTCACTCGTGAACAAGACCCCAAGATACTTAAACTCCTCCACTTGGGGCAGGACCTCATCCCTACATATTTCTATACAAATTAAATTCCAAATAATAAAAATATTAAACAGCTGATGAAATTGATTTGCATAATTTACAAATGATTATGGATGCATTGTTTCCCTGTTTTGTGTTAAAACAACAAGAACCTCAGGGACAACATTGGCCATTACAAAAGAATAACCCACAACGTTGGATCAGGCTAAAAAAATAAAAATAAATCATGCACCCTTAAGTTAAGAAAATTATACAACTAAGGGGATTGAAAGAAAACAAAACCTATCTAAAACCAAAGAAACAATTTTCAGGCATGCACATACAACCTTGCCGTGTTGTTTTGTCACAATATTTTGCCTTTTTGATCCTTACTGTCTCATTTCTTTTTATTTTCCTATAAGTGTGTTTGTCATAATGTCATTGCATCTTTAAATCACTTTTATAAATAAAACCCATAAGTTCATTACATTAAAGCAGCAGAGCTGATACTGAATATGACCTCCTGCCAGTCTAGACTAAAATCATGTGGATAAGTAGGGCTAAGGTTATTCTTTCCATGGAGAGGCAAAGCAAGGCTTTCATATAATAAAGGAAGTAGGGTACCCCGTGGTTGTGCTGTGTGAATATTTCATCTCATGTTCATGTTGGTTGGAAAAATTAAGTATTTATTAGCTAATGTTGCTATAACAACTACATAATAATCTTTTATATATAAAAATATAACACAAAAAAGGGCCCTTGATGAAATGTAGATCTTCCACCAGGGGGCAGTAGACACATGTAGGAAGGGAAATTGAAAGGATTTTTATGAAAGTACTAATCTTACTGCCATGTGGATGCTTTAATGCCAAAATTGGTTTGATTATAAACAATCATCTAGATAATAATATAATGTAATGGATTTTTATTTATTTTTTCACTTTAACAGGAAAGCTAAAATTAAAATATACTAACACTCTCTCACTTTCCAGCTCAGACACTTTTTCTCTCTTAATTATAACATCTTTCCAACTGAGAAACATGTAAAGAACAATTTATTCTGATAATCAAATTGGTTGTCAGATATAAAATTTGTGTGAGGATGAAGTGGTGATGTGAACTTTAGAAATAAAAGTGAAAACCCTACCCACATCAATGACTCCTCTGCAGAGGGAGGGTTAGCAGGACTAACTTTTTATCTATTCTTGAATCTCAAAACCATATGTCAAAAAGGTTAAGCAGAGAATAGACTTCTACGGGAGGGTAGAGGTTGTGAAAATTCCTTCCACCATAGTCCTCAACCTTTATTATGGCTCTGTTAAGACAGAGTATGCTGACAGCTGCATCACATCTTGGTAGGCCAACTGAGTCAAAGACTTTAAGAATGCTGAGAATGACTGACTGAATCATCACTCCCCTCCCTGGAGATCATTTTCAAAGAAAGAAGCAATAACACACCCACCATAATCACTGATCACTCCTCTCCTTAACATACTCTGAAAATTTTGGCTATGTTAAATTAAGAACTAGTGATCAAATCAATATGATCATATTTAAATTAAAAGCTAAACAATAATACCTTTTATTGTTTCAATCTTGATAATAGCTATTGTTTTCATGAATTATCATCTTGTGTTAAATACCATCTTATTTAGGCTGTTGTGACTCTTGATTACCGAAATAAACTTTAAATAGCAATATATACATAAAGAAATTAATTTAACATTATACATGAAAGGGCGATAAATGGGATATGTATTTTTAAACTTCAAAATTATACTTTAATAATGTTTAATTTGTGTATTGATTTTGACAAGTTAGATTCTGTCTAAGTACTGCCTGTGTATAATTTTTCGTTTTTGTTTGTGGTCTTTTTGAGCTTGAGAGATTTATATTTTAATATAGACTAAATGATAAAAACAACGAAGAAAATAGAACTCAAATTTGAACACACTTTCCGCGACGTTGTTGCAGTATTTTATTCAGGCAGTGGTTGGTCACCAACTCTAATGTCATTTAGGACCTCTTAAACCAACATGGCAGGCTCCAACATGAAGTCAGTTTTATTCGTTTGTTTGGGTAAGAAATGTTCCTTTTTTCAACTTATAATGACACTATATCAATGAAATATAACAAAGAATGTAACATTTGTCGCATGTTAGTTGTTTATTTGTTAATATTAATATTTAAAGAAGGTTGGCGCTAGGGTGAGCTAACCGGCTGCTAATGTCAGTTTCACTTTATTCGTATTCAACACGGAAACGGTATTACAAAGTTATAGAACTGGCTTAACACAGTTTCAGCAATGCACCAAACATCATATTCAGTTAAATTAGGGAAACATTTGAGTTAATTTGTTTGCTCTTTGATTTTATAATGTGATTTGTAAACTAGCTAAAGTAGCTTTATGGAAATTTTCAGTACTTCACCTCTGTTAAGGATCTAAACTGGCTTGAACACATAATCCCCGATTTATTAAGTAGGCTAAATTAAAACGTCAGCATATTTTCAAACAATATTAGGAACAAAAGTAGTTCATTTATATTTGGATTTAATATAAATAACATCGTTTGAAAACTTCAGGGCATTTTTAATGCATTCAGGATTTTTTTTTCCCATCCAGAATATTATTTTTTATTTATCTCACCATTATTATTTGTGGTTTTTACAGGAAATATTTGCAGGTCACCCATTGCTGAAGCTGTCTTTACGAAGATGGCATCCGATGCTGGTGTTGTTGACAAGGTAACATCTGGACAGTATTATTTTAGCACATAGACATATTTTAAAAGTCCTTGTTTAAAAGCATTATTGGACCCAACTAACATAAATGATTATCATTTCCCAAGGATTTCCCCTATAAACACAGAACAGTACAAATGCTTTTAAAAACTTTTCTTCCCATTCTTCATATTTTGCTTCCAAGGAGAAAGACTTTCTTGGGATATTTTGCAGGGATCTTGATTAATAATTCATTAACAAAATCTTCGGTCAGGCACTGGGCAGAAAATGAAAATCTGGCTCCTTGGAAGCAAAAAAGAGGCTTGCTCTTCCCCATTGAGCCACTTCTGCATCTAAATTGGAGTTTCATATCCAGAATGAAATAGCTCTGTAGATTAGCACCAAGCTAGATGTTTTCATGCAACACTGGTTACAGAAATTTTCATTATCACATAGATTAAAAATCATCACCTGTTTGTGATTTGTAAAAAAAAAAAAAAGACATTTGCTCAAAAGTGACCGCAAATGCTAAATCAACCTGAACTTCTACAAATGTTGCTGTTGTTCTCCATGTTCTGTTCTGCCTAGTGGAGGATAGACAGTGCTGCCACCTCTACCTATGAGATAGGTAACCCTCCAGACTACCGTGGTCAGGCGTGCATGAAGAAGCACGGCGTGCCCATGAGGCATGTGGCCAGACAGGTACGACCACACACCTCTACACCTAGCTAGCGCCCCCTTTTTTTCTCTGTTGTTGCAGTGGGTCATAGACAGTGGTGCCACATCTGACTGGAACACAGGCAGCTTACCGGACGCCCGCGGTCTGGCCTGCCTGAGGAAGCATGGCATTGAGACGAGCCACAGGGCCCGACAGGTACAACCCGATGTCACGTGGCCCCTCACATGTCACCCATGTGAATCTGTGCACAAGTGTGATGCATCATTTGATCGGCACACCTTATTTGAGCAGCATTTAAGTCTTTTATGAGATTTTGCAAAGTCAATAAAATGTGCCTAAATCATCTAAATTGATTGCAACACAACATAGCTGTTAGGAAACAACTGAATGAGTTGAAACCAAGCGGGAACTTCGGCGACCCAGACCTGAAGCCAACACCGAAGTGCCAAAAATTGCAGTTCCACTCTCATCCGCTAGAGGCTGGCACCAGAAGTGAGCAAATCCTCATTGACTCCCATGTTAAAAATGCCAACTTCACAGCAGAAATAAACATATTTACAGCATGGTTCAAAAAAACATTTTAGGTTTAATATGTCTCGTTTACAGTCATGACAACTCTGAGGGGGGTGAATTTTTTGTAACTCTTCTGTTTAGGTGTAATTGAAATTATGAGAAATTTGATTTGATTGATAGCTAGCTCCGGGAACGGCCACAGCCTCGCGTTAATAGATGTTCGGCCATTTTGACTCTCTGACCTTTAGTTGTGTCCTCTTTGTGTTTGTGTTCGGATGTTAATTAAGGAATTATTTGGACAAAGATGGCAAGCTGTAGTATTGATTCCACAAGGTCGCCGCTGCAGAAGGGAAGATTACCGAGTTTCAGTTTCTCTCCCTTCTGCATTGGTGACCCTGCAATCAGAGATCTGCGAATCTGCCTCTCCATATTCCTGGAGGCAGCCGAGCGAGGCGAGTGCCCGGCTTCTCCTGTCTCCCAACCGTGCATATCTGCTAGCCGCGCAGCCACCCGGCTCATATGCGAGGCTGTAGTCTTCTTGGCTGCCTGTGGAGCTCTCTGAGGGAGACCACAGACCACAGAAGCACAGCAGCCCTTTGAGTTGATGCATGCTTCACTTTTGAGTGGCTCAACTGCGTTTTCTATGCTCGAAAACCGCCGTTGCCTTCGTGTTAGCTACCTGGCTTCAAGCTCTGTGTAGCTTTGGTTAGCTTGTCGTAGCTACATTGGTTCAGTTTATGGGTGTCAATCATTTGCTCCCACCCTTAGCTCCACCTCTTTTCCCATTTTTGGATTGTCTGGGCATGACGAGATGTTAAACACGGCCAAGATGGCAGTTTTAGAATTTAGATTTTAGAATTTAAGAGAGAAATGGGTTGGCTATGTCCAGGTATACTGTCTATGGTTGAAACACTCATCTCTTATAGCAACCCCTATTTTCTAAATCTATGATTTTAGCAGCTACAGGACCAAATAGTCCACTAATATTGAAAACATTGTTTATATTAAAGCTTTTAAGGAGATCAGTTCCATTTATTTTCACTTAACTAGAAACAGAAGCAGACGAAGTCTGACCTATATTTTCCATTCCTTTTTTATATGTATTTAAGTTTGTTGTTTACTACAAAACAAAAGAAAGATGTTGATGACTCATCCTGCTCTCTTGGATGTGTAATAATTTAACTGCTCTCTAAAAGTTAATGTTTCCACTCCACAACCTCAACATTAAATCTGGGAGAGCTGAAACGAAAGGATGAGTGCTTCCTGCTCCAGCTCGGAGAGCTGACCAATCATCATGCTTGGCTTGAAATTGGGGGAATGGCTGGAGGGTTTGACCTCTGCAGCTTCTCTTAGTGCAGGAAATGAGCAAATACTCACAATTTAAATATTTATGACCAAATAGAGAATTTTACATTTGTTAGATTCAAATATTTCACAAAAATATATCTTTTTAAGTAAACAAATCACTGTGAAGTATGAATCCTGTTTTAAATACAAATAATTTGTATATGTTTGATCTTTATAAAATCTTTCTACATAATTGGTCTGAGCTTTATGCCATGCTGGCTCATCAGTGTGTCCTTAAAAGATCCGTTTCCTTCACTTCCTGTTTTTTTTTCCAATCGGCTGTCTTCTCACAGCAAACTGGTTCCGTCAACCTCACATCTAATCTCCTTAAATAAGGTATAAGGAGGGGGCGACTAGACGTCCAGCTTTTACTCAACCAAATCCACACAATGAGCTTTGACAAGCTCACCTTTTTTTTTCTCTCCAGCCGATTCGTTTCTGCCACCCTGTGGGTTTTTGCTCGGATTTAACTAAACTGCTACGGCTAGTGGCCAAGCAGCCTGGCCTGGTGGGAGATGTTTTTGGAGACCACTTCATCCACCCCTCTCTCCAAAAACAACCAAGCGTTTGTTTATTGAAACAAATATTCTCAGCCAGTATCTGTAACAAGTGGTATGGAATGTTTTCCTCTTATCAAAACCTGACAACCAGACTTTAGATTTAAGAGGTTTGAAATGTTGGTTTCGTACGTGTTAATTTGTTATCGCTGTATCAACATTTGGGGATTGGCCATCGCTTTTAGCCAAAATACCATCATCCTTCTCTAATCTTAATTTCACCCTTGATGCATTAAGTTGCGATGCTGCACAAATCTGTTTTTTAAACAGATCTGTTCTACTTTATTTACTTAAAGGTGCGGTTGACTGAAAAAACATTTTTTAACAATTATTTCTGATTATAATGGGTCAGTCTTGAGTTTTTCATGCAGGCTGAACATGAAAATAGTCTCCTGCACCTATCTGCATTTGCTTCTGATAGAAAATAGACGGTGAAACGCTAGGATTAGAAAATCCTGACAGATCTACGTCACACTGTGAATTAACATTCATGGACTCACGCATCTTGACTCACGAAGGCTGTTGTTTTAGCATTCAGGAATCGGCAGCGGACGTCTCGGTTAGTTTAAGCTAACTGTTAGCATTAGCAACTCCACCACACAGCAAAACTCCTCCAGGCTTGTGTTATTTGTGGAGATAAAACATCAACATTGCAAGTCGGTGATAGAGTCGTGTTGCTGTTATCCAATCCGAGGCGAGATGTCCAAATATCAGGAAATGAGACTCCAAAACCTGCCGTCTGAAGCTCAGCTGTGATGTGGGTAATTTTTAGGTCAAAGAAATGGTGCACCGGTGTTTTTCTTCCCCAGAGTACGACTTACAAGGCCTTCATTTCTGCTAGAGACCACTGCAAATGTATTGATTAAACAATGAGGTGTTCCACACCTTTAATGTTTCATAGCTTTAATGTGTTTTAAACACGTCACGTGTGGGATTTTTCCCTTAATTTCTGTACTTATCTAATCCCAATCTGACTTCATGCAAATTTATGTTAACAGACATGGACTGTTCTAATTATTTTGTGTATAATTCTTTCTTCTTATGTTTTATTTATTTTTTGCTTGTTCTATGTTCTCATTACTTGTAACCAGATATAGTTGAGACTAGGACTGGGCAATAAATCGAAAATTATTGAAATTTCAGACTCTAACCGATATAATTTTTCCCAAGTCAATAAATTTGATAATAAAAAAAATCAAAAGATGTGGAGGTTGGCGACGTTTGTGTCCCTGAAGCTGTACCACCTGGAGTCACATGACAACGTGACTCAACGTAATACACGTGACAGCCCCATCTAGTGGGCAACTTTTTTTTTGCACATACATGTAGTTATCGTCCATTTATCGTTATCTAGGTGAACTCAATATTCCGTGATATTGATTTTAGGCCATATTGCCCAGCCCTAGTTGAGACACAGTTTATTTTTACATAATTTGACAGTACTATCTCCTCATGGCTTCATTAGGATGTTATCTGAGTTGGAACTATGTGCGTCTCACTCCCCGTTTGCAATAAAAGCCTCCCTGCTCGCTCTCAGCCAGATATTTCCTAAATCAACTGGCGACTTCTTTCATTCGTGTGAATAAGAGAGGATTATTACAGCTTCATTTAAACTGCGAGGGCACCGGCTCAGCAGGAACGCAGAGATCTTCACACACAATGAACTACACAGATTACAACCATGTGTGAGGGTGTGAGAATAAACATTCTTAGGAGTATCAGCGGATAATAATCTGCTGTCATATCAATGACTCGTGTTAAATAAATCAGTGTTTTGCTCTCTTTGATTCCAGTATGAATTGTTTTTTATATTAATAACAATAAACCATCATCAGACAAAGTAAATCTGCAGCCAGATTTGTTTTCGTTTTTATTGCTCTGCTCTCTATAATCTATTAAAACACGGCTGGGTTGGTGAAAGTTTGGAAAACTTGATTTACGTTCGCCACTCTTGGCCAGCACCTGTCCTGCAGAGGGAGTTCAGTGTCATTTGGTCCAGTCACGCTGAGTTTTGTTACTTCAATGTGCTGCGTGAGTCAACACTAGAGGAGCAGCACAAGTGGTTTGGTTTTAATATCAGAAATTTCAGTTTTCATTGTTTTCTGGACGACATACTTTATGTATCACGACTCTTCCTGTTCCAATCCTGCTATGTAGCGTTAGTTTTCGCTCAATAAGTTAAATTTACATTTAAAGCCTACAGAAGAAGTTGTTTTCAGCCAAAAGGAGAGCAGGGTAAAGCTGGTTTTGCTGCTTCATCAACATGTTTTCATTTTCAGCTCACGATGACGCAGAAATAAGAGCTTATACCTCGTGTGATGGAAGTGCGTTTAGCCTCCCCTGTTTGCGTCACCTCAGAGCTGTTTACTGCACTTGAAGCTTCAGTGTTGAAGAAATTAAGCTCATGAAGTCTGTTTTTTCTCCTTTCTCTCATTTTTAGGGTTCAAATTCAAATATGAGTGACAGAGAGCAAGGTCTTTGATGAATGATTGATGTTGACTGACCAAAGGGAGTCTCTGCTGACTGTGCCGTTTCCACATCAAGCCAAAGCCAATATTTGCCTTAATCTGCTTCTCTGTCCCACTTCCAGGTAACCAAGGAAGATTTTACGAGCTTCGACTATATTCTTTGCATGGATGAAAGCAATTTGAGGTATAGTAATTTCAATCCCCAGCATTGTTTATTGTTTCTGTGAGTGTAGATCACAGTTGGACTCTCAGGCTGCGAAACCACAGGGCTCATGTTTTACGTGTCCCTTCCTATTAACGCTCAGGATCAGAAAAGAAATGATTTTCCTGAGAGTGGCCGTCCTTAGCTGTCGGCAGTCTCGACAAAATTCATCCAAATTCGGATGGAAACAGTGGAAACACTGAGCTATAACTAACTTGCCTTCCCTTTAATGAGCAATACCCTTTCTTAAGCTCTTTCCAAAGGTCATGGGGAGGGGTATTTTTTGCTACTTTGAACGTTTAGGGATCATTTTGAGATCACATGCCCAGGGCCGATCTGATCTGTAAGCAGCTTACCGAGTTCTTTGCATGCCTTGTCTTTGCTGTTTGGGCAGTTCTTTTTCCTCCCACATATTTTTATTTCCACCAGACAGAAATACTTCTGTTTCTTTTATTATTATTTAAGGTTTATCTACGTTTTTAGTTAGATTGTGGCATTACACAAGTGTTAGCCAGTCTGATGTGTCTTTTAAAGATTTGCCTGTGATATGTTCTTACACAGATCCTCTTAATTTAATATATGTTTTCCTGGTTTTCACAGTGACCTGAAAAGGAAGGCAAAGTCGGTGAAAAACACAAAAGCAACAATTGAGCTGCTTGGTAAATACGACCCCCAGAAGCAGCTGATCATCAATGATCCATATTATGTAAGTACTCGAGCAAACGTTTGACTTCTTTTACGGTGTTTATGTGAATATAATCTGCAGGGTTTCCTCATTTTAGTGTCACGTAGTTTAAGATTTCTTTGCTTGTAAAATTTCGCACCGGGAATAAATGGGCGTGGCTTAGACTCCCTATTAGCTCTTCAAAGTCAAAGAATTAACTATCAAACTGAGTTTGTGCTTCAGACGATGAACAAAAAGTGCGTCTACCTGAGAAAATCGTAGTGATAGTGAATCTTTAGTGAAAGCTGTAATCTCTCGGATTCTAATTATAAAATCCACTCTGAGAATTATTATCATTTTTTAAAATAATTTACAACAAATCTGAAGTTGGTACGCATTTTTGTAGTTGGTTGAGTTTGGCAAATGACTCCAAAAATGTTTTCGTGAAACACCTTAATCAGATTGGGATTAAAGGTCTTGTTCACTAAGAAACCGTGTAATACTTGTTCGTTTGAAATACTCACTCTGAGTTGCATTTGCAGGCTGAACGGGAACATTTTCCTGAACCCCTATCGCCCGCATTAGACGGAGAAAGGATATAGACGGGAAATCGATCGCGTCAGAAAAAGTACCGTGATTTATTAGTGCTCAGGTGTGCGTGTGGTTGTCGTGGTGAGGATTTACTGTCAGCAGGGAGAAAACGTGATCTTTTCTACGAGTATTTCATCCAATAAACGGCTCCAAAAACACACCACTGAGGGCTTTAGTAATAAAACGGATCAATTACTTCCTTCAACACATTTGTTAGCCAACATTTCCAGACCAGTGCGTGTTTTATAAGAGGTGTAATTACTTGAACACCAACATAAGAATTCTTTTTTTCTTCTGGTTTCCGATTGGCTTGGCTTTTCACGCTCCGCGGCTCGCTCGGCTCTTTAGCTCCTTACATGTTCCAGCAGTGGGAAACTCAGCCAGATGATTTGGACCGAGGCTCTTTGGCTCTGTTTCATCTTTCTCGAGGGTTAAAAAAAAGGCTGGAATTTGAGAAAAGTGCTGATAGAAAAACAATGGAACGCTTCAAAGCACGATCAGCATCAATAACAAACGTAGGTTTAGGAAACGTTTCTACGATTGGGGCTGAAGTTTTGCTTTTATGTTTCCAGAGAGTATTCTGTTGAATCTCATTCATATGTGGTCCTGATGAAGGATGTTCTGAAGCTCTTTGGCCCATTCATCTGTTCCTGCTGTATTATGTTTAGGAGTCTTGAATAAAAACCATCATTGTGTCTTTAGAGCTCTGGCTGGAGGAGGAGATTGTGGTTCATGACTTTTATTCAAGTGTAGACAGTTATATTAGGATCTCGTTTCTTTCAGTGGTGATCTGTGTTTTCCTTCGTCTCTTTCCCAGAGCTTCTGTGTGGTTTTGGTGGGAATATTTAACAGTATTTGGGAAAACGAGCAGGAATCATGTCAACGGCCACTGTCATGGTGTCAGTTTAAATGAAGACATCCGTTATTTTTCCTCTAGAGAGACGATAATGATAATGAAAAAGATAATCTTGTTGACATCCAGAATGCATTATTTTAATTTCTTCCGGGCCTTTTTTCCAGTTTATAACAAAAACGGACACATTTATTATACTTTACCCACAAATGGGTCACTTTTTGTGCCATTATTGTGAAAATCTTTGTAATTTTGTCCTCTGAAGTGAAAGGACCTGACTCGTGGGTTTATTATATAAATATCTGACAGGTTTATTGGTTATTTGTTGTATCTTGATGATACATTTTCATTATTCCCACAGTTTTCTGTTATTGTGTTTATAAAAAGTCTGGAACCTAATGTTGGTAGAACAAGCACAGACGGATCACTTATAGAATCTGTTTGAATTGTTTTTAGATCATTTTCCATCTTTTCTTCAAGTATTTTAAAAATTGTATTAATAATAAAAGGATTCAAGAAGCATTTCAAAAGCTTCTTTTGCCATCCCACAGCATGGCATCTGCCCTAATCCCCGGCTGAACTTTAGATTTGCATTTATGTATTTAGATATTTTAATGTATATTTCGTACTTGACTGAAACTGTTTCATTTATCTTTTCAGGGAAGTGATCAAGACTTTGAGAAGGTGTATGAACAGTGTGTACGTTGCTGCAAGGCCTTCCTGGAGGAGAACTAACCACCTTGAAGCACCTTTCCTTTAAGTCTGATGGAGGATCAGAGATTATAAATCCCACGTTTTGGTTGTGAACCAAACTCACGTATCACTATTACTCTACAATAACCAGAGGCTTTTGTTTTAGGGTTGTAAATCAGAAACTTCATTCAGAGCAACGTCTACGAGTTTGTAGACTATACATTTGGGTGATTAATAAATAAAAGTTAATTAAAAAAATTTTTTTGTTGTCTCATCAGTGTTTTTCCTGTATTTTTATAATTACTTTAATTGTTTACTAGAATGGAAAGGTTTGGGGTTAACAATTCAGTTCACCAAGACCAGGGTTAGGGTTGTTGCTGCAGGATGTTCCCAGTTTAAGGTGGTTATCAAAACTGATCCAAAGATGGGAAACCTATGATGGATGCTTGTTGAATCAAAAGCTGGGATGTGAGCGCTTCTGTCGCTCATTCAGACAGAAACGTGTCGGCGTTCACTGATTCTGCAGAGCAGAGACTCTGATCAGTGTGAATAAAAGTGCATCAGGACTGGACTGTAAATAAATTAATGAATAGTTGCACCTTGTGGATGACCGTGGATCAAGAAGATCAAGATCCTAAATACAAGACGCCCTAATGAGCTTCCTATGTTGGATGTTTGGTCCCAGATTACAGTTGTTGATTCTCCACATCTGTAAGGACTGAACTGAGCTGGTTTAAGCATCTAATTATGAAGCCTCCTTGCTGCCTTCATTGGGATGTTTTCCAGAAATGTGCCTCTGGGAGGAGACCCTATAGGGGAAAACCAGAACTTCCTCTCTGGCTTTGGAATGCTTTGGGATCTCCAGGAGGAGCTGGAGAGAGGGAAGATCGTGCTTTCCTTTTGGATCTTATCCCAGTTACTCAAAAAATCAGAAAAATGGATGGATGACCATGGCTGTGTTTACATTGGATAGATTCAACACCAGGGTGCATAATAACTTCATCCAGTCAGAGGCAGAAGTGGAGAATAGTTTGAATATTCTCCAGATTCCAGTCCAGCCCAGTGGACTTCAGGACTCTGGTATGGACGAGTTGTTGCCTATTGGTCTAGTGGCGTCGCTGGACTTGATGGTCTAGGTGTGTATTGGTGGTCGTTCCGCGTTTGTTTCATTTTATTTTCTGGATCCTTTTTAGTTTTGTTATTTGAATCAAAAACATTGAATCTGTTTTCCATCATTCATTTATAATTAATTAGGAAATATTTCAGTTTTTTGCCAGTCATCTTTTTTTTGAGAAGCTGCGTTACTCCCACACGGTTAGCCTTCCCATCATCGATACAAATGACCGGTGCGTGCCTCCTCGTAGTAGAGTTATGATTTCATCACATTTGGAGATGGGAAGACGTCTGTAAATCATTAAACATGGGTGGAGCTGAAGAAAAGACAAACCAGCTGGTTACTGGAGGGTTTCCACTTGTTGAAGAATGCGGTATCAAAATAGTCCGAGCTGTTTTGCGTACATGTCAAAAGTGCATCGTATCGTTTTGGGGCTGCTCATGCCAACAGGATGGTGGGGAAAGAAAAGAAGGACACATCCTGAGGACAGACACGGATCCGAGGTCTTGCAGGGTTAAAATACACCGTGCATTCACCAGGTGTTGTAGATTACATCCACATGTATTCAGATCCAGATTTAAAGACATAAACCGATCAGCAACAAAAAGGCCGAAAGCCGCCACAGGGACACTGTTGACAGGAAGTTATTACCACATGGACACGTAGCTTTGAAGGAGGCACTGTTGGCGTTGGAAAACAATTCCACTTCTCCATTAATGTTTCTGCTGCAGGAATCTGAGATGTTTAAATTTAAAGTACTTAAAAATTAAAATTACTTCTAAAAGTTAGTTTTTTCTAGGAAACATTTGCCTTTTTACTCTATTGAATAAATATTTCATCCATTTCAAAGTGTGTAAAAGTTATAATTACTACCATACCTGCTCTTTATCGGTTTTTGAGGGAAATAGTGTTTGTCAGTCTGGACTGATGCGCTAATGGCTAGTTCGAGTCCCTTAAACTTATATATTATTTATTAATTAGCATTATTTAATGTCATTTAAGCCAATTTATGGTTAAAGGATAAATTTTTCCAGATTTCTGTTGCATGAAAATTAAGACGTTTGAACATTTAGCTGTGTGGTTTGGGTTTACATTAAGAATTAAAACAGTTTCACACAGCAAACTCAGCATGCTCAGATTAACACTGTCAGAGTTGATTTCAACTAAAGTGTCTATATGGGTCCACACCAGTAAGAGTTAATTTATCTCTTTTTAGAGAGGTGGTACTTTAACTCTGATTTAGTGTCGAGAAACAACTCTTCTGGAGTTGACAATTTAACACCGGTGTTAGAGTTAATATAGTAACTCAATGTTACATATCAACTATGTAACTCTTTTAGTGTTAAATTAACTATTCTTAGTGTTAAATTAACTATTATTAGTGTTAAATTGGACCAACAAAATTAACAGTTTTAAATTTGCTGCACTTTTGAGATCTATCTCAGTTCTGAAGGAACATTTGGCAGTTTTGTTTTTAGCACCCCCTGGTGTCCATTAGTGAAAGCAAAAGTGAAACTTATCTCCTTGTTGCATGTTCGTCTTTTTAACACCTTAATCTAACTACTGAATGTCTCCTCAGCCTTCATTAGTGTCTACAGGAGCGGTTCATCACTAAATCAAACAAATCAGCTGTGTTCATGATCTAAAACATGCAGGAAACATGCTGGAAGCAGACTGCAGCACCAGGCATGTCACTCTGAAGTTGCAAATGCGGTATTCTGGCCACAGAGGGTGGTGGGATTCTTTAAATCCCATGCTTGGTGGGATTTAAAGAGCAGGCAAATCCAAGTTTCACTAAGAAAATAGTGTCCTCTACGACCTGTAGTGATGAAAACGCATCAAAAACGTTCATCTGAGCTCCACAAACAGTTCAATTTAACTCAATTTAATTTGCGCAGAAATGCAAAAACCTCTGCAAATACAAATGAAACCACCTGCACTAGATAGATGTCAATGAAAATAGTAATGAGAATCATTTTTGCCATTGATTTACCTAATTTAATCAAACAAATGTTCTGACTCAAAATTTTAAAAGTGTTGCCAAATCTGCAAAAACGCCCCGTCTATTTCAAATTAAATTGAGTAAAAAAACGCATTTGCTTTCTTGGAATTTGACCTTTTTTTAACAGCCCTCTCTGAAGCAACAGTGGGAAAGTTCATCAGTCCTGGGACTTGTTGCAGTCATGTGGTGACTCCTCACTTCAAGATGGGAACGCAGTATAAAATCCTGCACAAAGCAACAGAACGGAGCCGTGCTTGTACCAATCTCATAATTTATTTAAATATATTTCATTTTTAAATATATTTATAGATATACACTTTTATGCAACACCCTTTTGCTAAATGCCAGCCATGTTTGGTTGTGGTAGCGAGGTGGAACTCTTCCTATGCTTTACAGAATGTACACCATACTTCTGGTTTAACAGAACATGGCCTATGTTTTATGTATCGTGGAGCCTAACATACATAAAAATAGGCTTTCCCATGTTGCACCCAAGTTTAGTCTGTCCACAGCGTGTGATGTCTTATGAAGATGCAACAATAATGACTGAAACCAAGTATACCATGTGATGTCTCTGGGTTCGTGAGAACGTTTTTAGGTCTAAGTGGTAGAAGGGTCAAAGTCGCCCCAAAACACTCAAACAGGGCAAACATATTGTCAAAGGCGTTCATTCTTTTTCCACATCTTTTTAGATCCAGCAAAGGGGTAAAAAACACCCCTCTGTTTATCTTTCATCTCTTCTCCACTCTTCACTTCCACCATCTTTCTCCAGGTCTGGGTGTTCGTTGTCTGGTTTGCTCCCATGTGGTGACGGCTAACCTTCCAGGCCCAGCCAAGGTGGTGATTGGCAGCGATTTTCACCTCAGCAGATGAAGGACAAAACTGACCCAATCAGGCTGGTTGGATTTAGGTTTCCCTCTCACTGTCCAAGGCACTTTTTACCCAAAGCAACGTTTTTTTTTCTTCTGGAGTACTCGTGTTTGGTTTCAACCTGCAGCGAAAGAGAGGAGGGGAGACGTTCAGCACAGTCTCTAACTTGGCAAAACCAGAAAGGATCACAAACAATAAATCGAAACGCTTGATTTGCAACAGAATTGCTCTCGCTGCACCGCCACAAGGGATCGCGTGTGTTGACACAGGAAGCGTATCACCACCAAGAGCAAATAGCTCAGTGTCTCCAGAACAGCGGGAGCTACACTCTCTGGAGAGATTTATGGGTCTGGAAAGATTATGATCATTCACTTTTTATGATGTCCGGATTTAGAGCTGAAAGCAACACGTTTCACTGCACTAAGACTTTAACTGGAGGAAAAATGTCAAACATAATGGCTACTGCACACCTGCAAGGCTTTATTCAGGTATGAGCAAACAGTGTGTGTGAGTGACAGGTGGAGGCATCCTATACCTTGTGTGTGTGTGTGCTACCCTTCTGTGCACCGCGGGCTGCCGGCTAGCTGTGTGAGAAGTCGTGCACATCTTTTGTAGTCTGCAAGAGAAAACAAAAGGGAAAGACAGTGAGTGCCTTCTTTCCACACAGCGTGTTGACACTGCAGTTATCCTCATGCATCCCAGCTTACATGCAGGTATCTTGCAGTCTCTGGTGTGGTGATAAACTCTGTATGCATCCTTCCTGCACAAGCTGAAGTCAAGAGGACCTGAGAGGAAGAGAATGTTGAGTCCAGATTTTGCATGCATGCAAGTGTTATTTGGGGCTTTGATGTAAACTGAGGCAATAATTAAGAAGAACTTACCTGTGAAAATTTTAATTATTTTTTCCTTCATTCTTTGGTCTGTGGAAGTTAAAACTGTCAAAGGAGGCGAGAAAAAAAGAAAATTGTCACTTTTTGCATCTAGGAATTAAAATGCTTCATATAGCATCAACTGCAGGTAAATATGACTTCAAGTAATTCAATTGTAATTTTTTTTTTTTTAGATAATAAGACTCTAACGCTGCATCTTTTTGCTCATCTGTTTTTTATCCCATCCCTGACTCCAGCATGACTCCAGGGTCCCGCCCCGCGCACTCACCGACAGCCTGCTTCACTCTCTCCGTTCTGCCACGGAAATCCCTCTGCTCCACCGACGAGCTCCCAGCCCGTGACGTTACTGGGGCTTCCGTTCTGGAGGTGCCAAGGCGCCCCCGTCTCCCCTCCACGTGCCTCACAATCTCCACCACGCGCCGCAGGCTCCGTTGCGCGTCCCCGCCGTGCGCTCTCGTGGCCGGCGAGGGCGCGCTCTCGCCGCTGTGCTCGCTCAGGACGCACATCAGTAACAGCAGTCCCATCAAGACGCGCTTGCGCTGTTCGCTCATAGCTCCCGTTTTTAGAGAAGGCAGAAAAATTTAAAAATAGAAAAATGTCAAAAGGGATCTTTTTCTTCTGGACACCTGCGGAAGAGATTCATGTAAAAAATGTAAACATAATTGTTGATATTCAGCACTAACAGAACAGAATCCCCAAAAGCTGAATTAAAATAAAAATTTAAACTGAGTCTCAGGTTTTAAAAACGATCTGAAATATTTGAATTAACTGTTTCCCACAAGGATATTTTATTTTCATGAGTTGAAATCATCCTTTAATCAGACCCATTTGTAACTTTTTGCACTTTCCCAAGTTTTGTCGCAAAATATTTTAACTTCAAATCAATATTTTTGTCAATAAACTCCTTTTATTTCACTTTTTTCCAAAATAAATAATAAAACAAACTAGAAACCGCAACAAAAACCTGCGAAAAGTAACGTTTTATAAGTTAGACACATCCAAGCTGCTTTTACCTTCTATGTCCTCAGAATTGGTGACTGCGTTCTGCGTCCAGCAAAAATAAAACCATCTGATCAACTTTATTCAGAGTTCTTCTGGTTCCAAACATGTCCTCCTGACGTCTACATGCATGAAGAAGCGTGTGAGTCTGTGATCATCCTCCACACACCGGCATGAGCGCAAAGAGAGAGTGCGCAAAACAAAAACCCAGACTGGAATGATTCGGCGCTCTGTTGTGCGTCCTCGCACAAGTCACGGACCAGGTCCTCTTCTGTGGAGCTCACTTTTTATTCTGCCTCTCCGACGTGTTTTCTGGTCCCTTGAGAGTTACTTTCCACAAGATCTGTGATAATTATAGCATTACCGACGCACCTGAGGAGGAAAGTTACCGCGAGTTCAGCGACCATCGCTTGAAGCGGTGTCAAGTTTTCTGAGCCTCCCCCTCCTCTCCGTTACTCCATTTATCTGCGCGGTTACAGGAAGCGTCTTCCTCCACTAATACTTCCACTGAAATTTCCAATCAGCCCAGTGCGCACAGCGCAGATACCGGCGTGTTAGTGGAAATGCTCCCATATCCTCCTTCTTGTGATCCTCCTAACCTCATTTAGAGCCATTGCGCGCTGCACGTCCATCACGGAAATTGAAACCCAATTATGCACCGTTTAGGGGAGGATTCTTTGAAAATTAATTCTTCAAAAACAACAGTTTATTCTCGTCAGAGCTGCAGCTGGAGTGCATGCAGCCTGCAGGGATTAGTTTAGTCTGCTGAAGTTGGAGCAGCCTTTCTTAAAGCATGGGCGTGCAAGTGTCCACATACCCCCCCCCCACACACACACACACACAAGAAAAAAAGAAACATCTCACTGACTTGTGATGGAAATGAAGTGAGAGTTGGTTCTCATTCTGCTGAGCTTCAAAAGCAGAGGTCAGCCTTTCTTCATGAATCTTTATGAAACCAACCCAAATATTTTGTGCATACTTTTCTATTTTTGCGCTAATCGGATTAATTCGGGCTATTTGTGGTCGCAGCCTGGCTGTTGCTTGGCTGCGTCCTGTGGCCGTGCGTAAAAGTCAAACCTTCGGTGCTGAAAGGACAGCGCGCACCCTGCTCGCTCATAAAGCTCCTGTCTGATGTAATTCTGCTTTGTCAGAGCCAGGATGAGTAACATTCACAAAGAAAGTGAGGTCAAAAGGTTTCTACTTTCTCTCGTGATTCACACCATCACAAGTTCTGCATCATGCAAAAAATAAAAAAAGGGCAGATATGAGGATTTCTTACCCTGATCATTATGTGATATTTGTCACTTTTGCTAAATTGGTGGCGTTACAACGCCTTTTCATTTCTAAAACTTATTTTTTGCAGTGATTGAGTCATAACTGTGAGGGTTCCGTTTCAGCAGGGGGCGTCATTCTGCAGTCATCTCTAGATTTGTGCATTCTCACCATTCGGCTACACACAGACATCATGTTGGCTGAATTTGACTCATAAAGTATTTCCATACTGGTGGATAATCAAAGTGCCGTCCATGTTCTTGGATTACACCACAAGATCTATATCTGCTGAGCGGATCTGGTGAACGCCCTCCTGACATCAGATCTATGACCTCGTGTTAAACGTTTAAGGTGGAAAACCTAAGAGATGACTAATAAAGGGGAAAACTGTATTTGGTTTTTGTTGTTTATAGTTTAATCTTTGAAAAAGAGGCACAAAAAATGACAACAGTGTCATGAGAATTGAGTTTTGTGCAGACCCGAAAGATGGAGCGCAAGATCGATAGGCGGATTGGTGCTGCATCTGCAGTACTGTGGGCGTTGTACTGGTCTGTCATGGTGAAGAAGGCAAAGCTCTGGATTTACTGTGTGGTACGTTCATACCCTCATCTATGGTCACGAGCTTTGGGTAGTGACCAAAAGATCGCGGATACAAGCGGCTGAAATGAGTTTTCTCCACAGGGTGTCTGGGCTCTCCCTTAGAGATAGGGTGAGAAGCTCGGTCATCTGGGAGGGGCTCGGAGTAGACCTGCTGCTCCTCCACATCGAAAGGAGCCAGTTGAGGTGGCTCGGGCATCTGATTAGGATGCCTCCTGGACGCCTCCCTGGTGAGGTTTTCTGAGCACGTCCAACTTGGAGGAGACCTAAAGGAAGACCCAGGTCACGCTGGAGGGACTATGTCTCTCGGCTGGCCAGGGAACGCCCTGGGATTCCCCCGGAGGAGCTGGCCCAAGTGGCTGGGGAGAGGGAAGTCTGGGCCTCTTTGCTTAGGCTGCTGCCCCTGCACATGGATAAGCAGATAAAAATGGATGAATGGCAGACCCAAATGCAGAAACCGGAATAAAATTCTGATGAGGTGGCAAAAATAGCAAAAACTACGAATATGCACAATTTGAGGAGCAAATCAACAGTGAAAAGGACAAATCATGGGTTTTACCTTAAGAACTACCTTAAAGCTGATCTCTGAGGTTCTGGTCTGTGCTGATGTAACAGCATCACACAGTTCCATCCATGATGAGAATCTCCCATTCCACCACATCCCAAACGTTCCGGACTTGATTGAGATCTGGAGACTGTGGAGGCCGTTGGACTCCAGTGAGCTTGCACAAGGACTACAACAAGGAAAAAGCATGGAGTAAGCACTAAAACAACAACAGTGGCCTAAACAGGCATGGATTCATCTTCTTATAAATGACCTGGGAAGAAGCTGCTCTAACTCTTCTTTTCCTGTTTTTATTTCAAAGTTTTTCGTTGCTGCAGGAAATGTTTGGAAGTCATGCCTCTTTTTGATCTTATCGACTTATCTGGCGTTACATAATTGCAGCGATGATCACATGTGGATTTACAAACAACTGTTTTACTCCCTTCAATAATAAACGTCTCACACGTGATGCTCTGAGATCTGATTCCACAGATTCTGAGTTTTCTCTCCTCTCATTTCTCTTTGGAGACAAGTTTGAATACTTACTCGTAGGAGAATGTGAGCGGTTTTCCAAGATCGTGACTCTTTCTGGTCCAAGTTGAAATTTGACTCCTTCAAGGTGCGGAACCAAAATGTTCTGTTATTTTGACGATAAAGGGAAAAGAACTGAGAATCTATTCAAAATTCAAACTTCTGCAGAAAATGATCATATTTTTCTTCATTGCATGCTGTTCAAGGCTTCCTTCAAGGAATGCAAGACCTCTTAATTTTAATGTTGTTTTACATTCTCATTCACACAGCTATAACAGTAGCATCACTGGAGAATGTAATCTCATTTTCCTCAGAAATCATCTTGCTCTCGCTGGGATTTTAGAAATATTCACTTTAGCGAGTTCTCCCTAAAGGTTGGAACATGCCATGCTACCGCACAGAAGTTCACAGACCACAGTTAATATGATAAATGTTTATTTTTATAGTGCTGTCATTAATTCTGGGTATTATGGTTTGTTTGGTGGGGTTGTTAGACAACAGCCTGTCAAAAAAGAACAAGTATGGTTTCGATTATGGAGCTGAGGTGGAACTTTGCCCTCTTGACAGAACATGATGAGTGTTTTACCATGATCTTTGTTATAACAGAATTGTTTGATGAAATAAATCTAACATGTCGTTGCCTGACAGTAACGGTCCAGCTCGGTGGTGGAAGGGTGATGAATTGTTTTGAAGCTAAAGAACCATGCAGCTGATCTTGAAATGAGATTAGATCATATTTTGGGACAATAATCTCAAGTGAATCAATAATAATGATTGAAACAGAAAGAATCTTGCTGCTGTGATTCAGCTGCTGTTGGATACGAAGCAAATATAAAATTACCTCATTTAAGGGGACATATTATGAATATTTTTTCTTAGGTTACAATAGTTAAATGGTCAACACTAAACATGTTTATGAAGTTCTTTGCACTAAATCTCACTCACATAAAGAGATTTAAGCAGTTTTATTCTTGAAAGTTTCAGTACCTTCCAGAATGAGCCGTTTCAGGGCTCTGTCACTTTAAGAAAACAAGTTGGAGCTGGCCACGCTCACCCATCCACCACTCAGGCTGCTATTAGCTGAGAAGCGCTGATATCCAGGAGGTGCTCGGAGTAGAGCCGCTGCTCCTCCAACAGCAGCTCTCTCTTGCAGCTAAGAGGTGGTTCCATGCTAATTTCCCCATTTGTGATGTCACAAATGGGGACTTTTTTGAAAAGGCTCATTTTAGGCACATAATTCCTGACAGAAAATGGATGGACAGATTTTTTTTCACAATTGGCGTGTTTATAGAGGTAGTGGAGACCCACATGGCAGCACAAAATGATGCAAAAGGTGGGTTTTGCATCATATGTCCTCTTAAATTGAAAACGCACAGGTAATGTTTGAAGTTTAATTATGCGTAATAGGAAATATGTGAAGTGAGTTACACGTGACAAACGTGTGACAAAATACCTGCCTGGGAACAAATGACTGATTTATTATAATATAAAGTGTTGATGAACACTGAGAACAATTTGAGTTATTACGCTTGCATGAGGTGATGTTTGCGTCTCTCAAATTTGATTGAAAGTTCATCGGAGTGGCGTGTGCCCCCTGACCCCACCTTGTGGGGGCGCCACTGCTAAAGTGACAAGATTTGCCTGACTAACAGGAAACCATTCGTCAGTGGCTGGATTGTGTTCAGACGTTATAAAAGTAGCTGTGTGCTGCTGATTCACACTCCATTAAAAAGACATTTCTCGTTACACTTCAGGTACCAAACTAGCACAATGTAGACTGTTTAATCGTCTCTAAGTTTCCCGTACAGCCGCAGAAATGACTGCAATTCATCTGCTGATTTAAACTAACATTAGTTCATCTTGTAAAACACCACAGGTGTTTTCTATCACTCTGACTAATCTGATCAATCAGAAACTCTGCAGGCAAGTCGAGATCAGCAGCTTCCAGGTGAACCTAGAGGACGTGAGTACGTTTACCGATATGGGTCAAGTATTTTCTGTTTCTGCCAACTTTAACGCAACATGATGTTCTGAATAAAACTCAACCTAAAGACGAGAGAAGAAAGGGTTCCTCCGGTTGGCTTCTTCCTGACTGTTGCCTTTACTTGTAAAATATATACAAATTTTCCTGGTTAAACACGAAACTGTAATTTGTTTGTGGTCTTTTCAGATTCAATTAACTGTAAATCATCGTCGGCTTACGCTGTCAGCATGAAAAATGAGTTCATAATCCCTGATTGCAAAATTGTACTTCCCAAGTGTTGCAGATTTGGCTCAGCCGAGGGGATTGGATTTTTCTGTCTAAGGCTGGGAATTCAAGGCAAAATATAGCGGAAAAGTGTTTATTATGGATTTGCAAATTCTACCGTGAAAGTTACTTTATTTTGCATAAGCGTACATGTGTGCTGCACCTCTCAGATTGAGATAAAACAATGAAAACATATTAAAAAACTTTATTTGATGTGCAAACAGACCAGTAAGACTTTGATTTAGACAAAAATATCAACAAAACACATAAAAGATGGATTTTTCTGTCCATTTCTATTGAAATAATAAATAACCTGTCAGCTTATAAAGCAGCTCCCACGAGTCGGTCGTTCCAGCACACTAAACTTAAAGCTGTACTTTCACGGGTTGTAAAGAAGGACACGTCCAAGTGAAGCAGACACGTTCAAAGATCAAGAGGAGCGTTTCCTCAAAGGAGAACCCAAGGTTCTGCAAGCGGAAGACCTTTAAAGTACTCCAACAAGGCATATTATCCCACCATGACGAGGAACTGACGCTAAACCCATTAAAGCCAGTGGATTAATGAAATGCAGGTGGTGGCAGTGAATGAGCACAGTCCTGCTGAGAGGCAAGGCAGAATAGCAATAAACTAACAGAGATCTAAAGCACAAGTTCAAACCCAGAATACTAAATTATAACAAAGACCCACTGAGCAAGGCATCAGCAGGACATAATACTGGGTTAGTGGTGCAGCAGGATGGTAAGGGTTTGATTCCTAGCTGTGAAGATTGTGTTTTCTCCCCTGCGTGTTCTCCAGCCGTCTCCGGTTCCCTCCCACAGACATGCACATTAGGGTTAAGTGGTGATTCTGAATCGGCCCTAGGTGTGAGTTTGTTTTTGACTAGTTGTTTTGGCTCCATGTGGACCAGTAACGGACTGGTGACCTGACTGGAGATGGGCACACCAAAGCAGAGTAAAGTCATCATCACACACTGGTGAAATTACATCCCCGTGGTGGGGAGTGGTGAGCTGCAGCTGTGGCCGCGCTCGGGAACTATTTGGTGGTTTAACCCATAGATATCGTATATATTGCTAGAAGCCGTAACTGGGAGTCGACAGCGTCCCTACACGGCGGCCATCTTCGGACAATTTATGTTCCGTTCTCAGGCCCAATCCCAATACTCGCCTTTGCACCCTTGCGCCCTTCAATTGCGCGTTCCCGGCCAGGGGTGCGAGTGCGTAGGGTGTCCCAATTCTCAAGTGCAGAAGTTGACCACGCCCCTTTTGCACCCTTTATCTGCACTTCACTCAAGTCCGTGGCGATTGCGGACTTGGGTGAAGGGTATTACCCACAATTCATTGCTGCTTGGGAATTTGAGAAGAAGGTGGAGCAATGGGTCAAGTGCCTTTTCTGAAAACATGTATTTTCAGGTGATAGAAGTTCATTTAAAAATGATTAATATTTATTTATGCTCTGAATGTTTTAGACTAAGATATAAATTTGAATTTAGTCAAATAATTGTTTGTTTGTGTGTTTGAAAGCTGTTAATAAAGATTTTTTAAAAAGCACAAACAGCGACCGGCATCCCAGCATGCGTCACGGTCGATGACGTAATGCTCACTGTCCCAATTCGGCAATTATTTGCACACTTGTGTACTACGCACTCGAAGCCTTACTGCGCACTTCCTCTAAGCGCACTTCACAGAAGGGTGTAGGGCGCAGTGCGAGTATTGGAAATGGGCCTCAATGGTAGCAGATGGAAGGTGAGTGAACAACGTAAACAAAAACACTCTTAACTCGATTAAATATTGACAGGTTCAACCCCCCAATCCAACCCCTAGGTGCTGAGTGTCAAGTGAGGAGGCATTGGGTCCCATCTTCTTCAAAGTCTTTGGTGTGACTTGACCAGGATTTGAACCCTGATCTCCTCATACCACTAGGCCACCAGAGCTGGCAAACGGACTGATAGAACACAAAACTCAGCTTTGAACATACTGAGCAACATGTTATGAGTCATTCACCACACACACTCTCAAAGGGGTGCAGTATTTTACCGACAACCTTAATCATCCAAAGATTTGTATTTCACCAAATTTATTTCCACTTTGTGTGACGTAGGTGCATCATCTCTGGACGACTGCAGATTTAAAGAAAATCAGTGAAAACAGATACAAAGCAACAGTAGGAGTCATGGATCTGGTCGTCTGGTTTAGAGAAATTGGATTTTTCATTTCCTCCACTTTTAGCATCTGGCTTTTTAGCCACCAGATTCTCCTCCGTGTTGCCCTCAGAATTTGTGCATGGAGGTGTTTCGTCATTTTCAGCAGTTACATGTTTTAAAAACTATTTTAAAACCTGTTCATCCTCTTATTTTTTAGGGCTGACGCATGTTTTGTCCTTGACGAGTCCATTTTCCTCGTTTTACAAATAGCCGTAAACACCTAATTTCATGCCTATTAGGAAATTCCAGTTGGATGGAAACTGAAATTCCCCTGATCCACAAAAGAAAAGCCAGATAAGTCTAAAATAACCGTGTAATGGGAACTTAATGGTGGCTTAAACGTTTATGAAACTGAATTTGGACGCACTGCTTTGAAATCTGTTTAGATTAGAGCAGAAAAGCTGTAACTGGTCGCCATTCAGTCTAACCTTTGTCTCAAAGTGCAACATGTAGGATATTTATTTATTCAGCTTGGATATTAAATATTGTTCAAACCTCCAAGGCATCAGAACGATCCCTTTAGGGTATCAGCTTCACGTCTATCAGATTAAAAGAACATCTGAGGCATGAGCTCATGTCCAGAAACCATGACTCTGAGTTCCTTTGGCAGCATTGGTATTTTATTTTGAAAATCTCAGAGGGCATCTTGCTACTTTTGTGTACAGTTGGGTGAATTCTGAGAAGAGAACCAACAAACAAAGCCCTGTTATCAAACCTGCCCTCAAGCTATTGTTGAAAAGTGGAACCGCATCATGGCAGCGTTTAGTCCCTTTGCCTCGGGTCGAGTTCAGGAGGAAACTCAAGCCACTGGTTTGGTTTAACAGTTTTAATTTGGTGGGTCAGTGACGATCTCAAACTCGTTCTCTACAAGGGCTCTTAGAATAATCATAAAACACACATTTAGATTAATTTTTAAGGACTCACAGATGATTGATTTACTTAAAGCTACGCTTGTTTTTTTTTTAGCTTGGCACCTTTCCTTCCTGCTGTTTGCATTTTCACAACAGCTCCTTGGTGAGTGCTAATCTGATCTTGATTTAACACAAAGTAATAAATTCTCTTCAGTTTGGAAAACAACTGTAACAAATTACATCCAAATGTGTCCAGACCAGGAAGCTGATCTAACGTCTGTCTGTGAGACGGTTATTGACATTGTCTGACACGCGCCCACGAGTCCGTCCACTGATTTGCAGCAACAGCAATGTACAGCTTACATGTCCAGTGATTTAAAGGGACAGTTCAGCTCTTTTAAAGTGAGTTTCTGTGGAAAAGTTATGAATACAGGTTAGTTTGAACCAGACAGATAAGCTAACGGCTAGTTGGAATGAACCAAAGACAAAATTGGTTTTCAAAAACTTTCAAAGTGAACCATGCAAACTTTATATATTTGTGAGTTATTTACAACAAACTCTTTGGTTTTTGCATTCGAGAGCGCGTTTGTCGTGCAGATTTTTAGAACTTGCTCAAAATTGAAGCAACGCAAACAGCAGTCTCTGCCTTGAAACAAGGTGATGACCTTTTGAAATGATCAATAAATTAAAATGGTCACTAACAATGTGCAGAAACATCCATCCATTGTCTAAACTGCATCATCATTGCTAGGGTTGAGGGAAGCTGACGTCTATCTCAAGTGGGCATTTGGCGAATAGCGGGGGACACCTTGGCAAAAACACGTTTGTAAAATAAGAAATCGTTGACTGTCCTTACTTGAAACAATTTGATTTCTGAAGAACAGCAACTTGTGTCTCACATATCTGACTCTGATTTGTTCGAGGTTTTTCAATCAGGGTTTAGGTCTGGTCAGCACTGAGTCAGCCTTGTTGAGGGTTTTAAATGACATTTATATTTCACTGGATCAGGGTTCGTCTGTTGTGCTTCTTTTGTTAGATCTAACTGCAGCTTTTGATATGGTTGACCACGCCATTCTCCTTGATTGTCTGGAGCGGTGGGTCGGGATTAGTGGGTCTGTACTAGACTGGTTCCGGTCGTATCTCCATGGAAGACGGTTTTGTGTTAAATTGGGGGACGCATTTTCCTCCTGGGAGGATCTTCGCTGGGGGGTCCCACAGGGCTCGATTCTTGGCCCACTTCTTTTTGCCATTTATTTGTTGCCCCTTGGCTCAATCATTCGCAAATACGGCCTTGCGTTCCACCTATATGCTGATGACTGCCAGATCTACACCTCGTTTCGTCAGGGGAATGGTCTTGCTATCATGTCCCTTGTGTCCTGTCTCAACGAGGTGAAGTCTTGGCTAGCGGCTAACTATTTGCATGTGAATGAGGGTAAAACAGAGCTCATTATTTTTAATCCAAACAGCAGGCTTGCTGCGGGTTCAGTAGTTGATCCGGGCCCTCTCTCTCCCTTTTTGAAGCAAGTTGTCACTAGCTTGGGGGTGAGAATTGACTCGGGACTTAAGTTTGATGCTCACGTCAATTCCGTTATCCGATCGTGTTTTTTCAGTCTTAGACGCCTTTCCAAAATCAAGCCTATGCTGTCGAGAGTCCACCTGGAGCAGGTACTCCATGCATTTGTAATCTCTAGGTTGGATTACTGCAACTCTCTCTATGCTGGGCTTGGTCAGTCAACACTTCGTCGCCTCCAGCTTGTGCAGAACAGCGCCGCCAGGTTTCTGACTGGCGCCAGGAAACGGGACCACATCAGTCCAGTGTTGGCCTCCCTACACTGGCTTCCAGTCTTTTATCGGGCGCGTTTTAAGCTTCTGGTGTTTGTTTTTCATTTCTTTCAGGGAGGCGCCCCTCCTTATTTAGCGGCGCTCTTGAAAAAGCATGTGCCATCACGCTCTCTGCACTCTTCTGATCAGGGCCTGCTTGTTGTCCCTCGCACTAGGTGTCGGACTCGTGGGGACCGGGCTTTCTCAGCCTTAGCACCGTCACTCTGGAACCAACTGCCGCCGTCAATTAGGCTGTCTACATCTCTGCCAGTTTTTAAGAGTAGGCTGAAAACCCACTTTTTTCGTCTAGCGTTTCCAGAAAACGCTTGATGTCTGCCTGTTTTTATGCTTTTATGTATTTTTTTATTGTTCAATGTTTTAATATTTCTTTTTATCATGATTTTATGTTATTCCTGTAACGGGTGTGGAAGGCGCTATACAAATAAAGGTTGATTGATTGATTGATTGATAGATAATGTAACGTTTGAATACATAAAACAAATATTTTGCTCATTACTGTCTTTCAACCCCATTATTCAACATGATATCTGGAGCAGGTCTGGTCTTTATTTTCCCAAACTTCATCCAAAGTAAAAAAAGCAAAACATGAAGAAGCAAATAAAGTCTTCCCGCGCCAGCGCCGTCCCGCTTCTCTACTCGCTTGGCTGCTTTTTTCTTTTGATCATGGAGTAGTTTTCTTTTTTCCTCTTTCTTGTCTTTGAATAATCACTCCTAATGTGTGTTTGCTATTATGAGATTATCCCTCTGAGTGCGTGTGTGCGATGCTTGGGTAGAACACCACATTCTCGCCTGCAGACATTCACTGAGATCCTGTCTTTGGCTGACACTTAACAGAGGGGATGTTTCTGCAGCACGCCACAGCTCTGATAAGGCAGATTTCTTGAAAACTTTCGTTTTGATCAATCTGTAAACAAAATAAACCCTCGATTTTCCAGATTGTGCACTAATATTGACTTATCAACACATTTTTCCCCCCACAAAGAATCTTTAGTCGCTCATTCCAAAACAAAATTCTGAAACGTTTCTCAGATTTCCTCTAAAATCGTCACTCTTCCTCATCTTTACCCTCTTCCTGCTGTTGCAGCAGCATCTCAGACTGTTTCCATCAATTATTTATATTAATGCTTGACTCATCCATGCTGCCTTTCACTCTGAGCCTAATTATTTTACCAAATCATGACTAATGAGTGTGAACCACCTGAAACCATTGCGTGTAAGTGGTGACATCTGGGCTGTAACTTTGGCTTTGTGTGGTCACCATTACGCAGCACATGTGCATGCACCTGAGTGTGTTTAAACTAAAGAGCGGAAAAGATGACCCCAAAATTGTTTCTAAGTAGATTAAAATTGTTTGGCCATTTGTTAAATAATTTAAAATGGTGTTAAACACTTCTCTTCAAAGAAAATCTGCACACAAGTGGTTGATAACTACTGTGTGGAAGATGCCTCCATGAATTGAAAGAAGAGAAAAATTGGAGGAAAATGACAAAAACAAAAAGGAAGAGGAAATCAGAGATGATATTACTAGGGGTGGGACTTGATTAAAAAATTAATCTAGTTAATTAGAGGCTTTGTAATTAATTAATCTTGATTAATCGCATTTTAATCGCTCAAGAAAATTTCCCCCGAAAACAACTTTTTTAAATTAAAAATGAGACTGAGAATCAAATAATAGACATGGACGTTATTATTGTAAACTCAAGCTCTTCTAATTTCTATATATATATATATATATATATATATATATATATATATATATATATATATATGGTCTTGTAGCCAAGGTTCTGAGGTGCAGCTTGACGATATTTATTGATATTTATGGCATGTATTTTGCTGCTAAACGTCAACGTTCCCTAAATGCGTTAATTTTTTTACACGTGTTTTTTTTCTAATTAACTAATCATAATTAACATGTTAAATTCCCACCCCTAGATATTACACAAACAAAACTACTTCCTGTCATTCCCTTCAACTGAAGCAACTTTCTTTTGTGAAGTTTGCCAGGGAGATAATCTTTTTTTTTTTGCAAATTTCACTATCTCACAATAAACAATTAGAGAAGTGTTATACCATTCTTAATCAAAGTACTTTATTTTGAGCTTCTGGAAGGGAAAAGAAAACACAAACCATGACAGAAATGGGAAAATGACTGAACAAAGCAAAGCTTTGCTGCAAACTGGTGCTGATGATGATACTGTTACCATGCAGCAAAAAAGTCCTGGGTTTGATTCCCTGCTGAGGCCTTTCTGGATGAGGTTTGCATGTTCTCCTCATGCAAAAACAAAATGCAAATATCTGACAAAGATCATTAATCGTGTAACAAACAAAATACTTTTTGGTAAAATCTCTGGGCAAACTGTATTTCTGATTTCTTGTGTGTTTTCTGATATTCCAAGTCAGGGAGGGAGTGATGAGAGAAATTTGTCCAGATCATTTCTGGGTTTAGTGATGATGTACCATGAAACAGATGAGCCACGAATGTGGAACCGGCTTGTTTTGGCAGGATTATCGAGGCCACTTATTTAAAACAGTGAATGGGCTGCATTTCTTCCAGTGCTGCTGGCCTCTCAAACATCTTTTCCTCTACAACACACACACACACACACACACACACACACACACACACACACACACTGATAGATGCATTGAGAACAAGATCGTAAACCACTCATGCTCTTCTTCAAACATGCAGTAACAGCTCTCTGCACAACTCAAGCCACATCATCTGATCTCTGTTGTCCTGGAGGTACAGCTTCTTATCACTGCATGCCTGAAAAGCTGTGTTGCAGTCTCATTTCCAAATATCCCTCCACATGGGAGCAATTGATGCTAACACACTTTTCTCACAGCTCACCCCCCACACACACCCCTCATGACCACTCAGCATTGCTGACATGGGATCTAAAAGCTTGGGAGGGAGGGAATGACGGAGGGAGGGGAGGATGAACATGAGTCTGCATCAGCCTGACGTTTGTACTGTAAACGTTTGAGAGAGTGAGAGCTTTGTAAATGAAATTTCCCCTGACAGAATAAATGGTATGGTTTCTGGATTGGATTACAATGGGAAGTGCGCTTTATTTTGTGCTACTATGCATCCTCACGTCGATCACAGAAGCAGAGAAATTGTGAGTGATAAGAAGAGCAAGGCAAAGTTTCTGAAAAGAGGAGAAAAACCAAAACGCTCTCAGAGGAATACAGTTTGTATTGGATCTGGTATTGGATCAGAGACGGTAATTAATTCCTAGAAGGCTCTTGCTTGACAACAGTGTATTCTGAAGAAAAGGTCCCACCATCGCTGTGCGGAAAATGCACTCAGGCATGGATCAGTTACTTCAGCTGCAGCCATCGACTGCTAGACAGTTCCTTGGAAGGATTGTGGTACTTATCATTATCTACGAAGATACAATTCCTAGATCACATTATGTGTACTTGAAGCTCACATGATAGATTCATTACAAACCAACCAAAATAGATCATCTTCAGCTTTGTTAAGGAGAAGCAAGATGACACATTAATGATAAATGCAAAATAAAAGTAATATAAAAAGATTTTCTCCACCCTTTTGCATTGAGCCAAATTCCTATGATGTTCTATAGACCTCCACTTGACTGTCATGAGACTCGATTCCCACATCAAGCCAAATATCTGTAAAAATGACAGTTTGGAGCTTTGGTGGCCGTACTGAATCAGACTGACTCAAAAGGTGAATCAGCTGCAGACGTGTAAGGGGTGGGCATCCTTGGAAAGTTACTGGCCTCCCAAGGGAACCCCCCACACATCATATTCACACAAACATTACCTGATCTTCTGACCAAGAGACAAACTTTGCCTAGTCAGAAAACTGTAACCTTCTAGGCTGTAACTTTTTTAACACGAGGCCGAGGTCTTCCCTGGAGCTACCAGGGGGCAATCCGCTAGCGCTCATGGATCATTGGACACCTGTCAATCAAAAGGGCATACCCCTAATTTTTCAAGCTTTAATTACATCTAAATAGATGATTTACAGAAACATTCCCCAGAGCTAGCCGCTAGTGCTAGCTCCGACGCTCATGCTACCTGTCAATCAAATCAAATTATTCATAATTTCAAGCATTTAATAACACCTAAATGGAAGAGTTACAAAAAAATTCACCCCCCTCAGAGTTTTAATGACATTAAACTTGATCTGTTAAACTTAAAATGTTTTTTTTTGTACCAGGCTGTAAACACGTTGACATTTTTAACAAGGGAGTCAATGGGAACTTGCTACTTTCTGGGAGCCAGCCCCTAGTGGATGAGGGGGGAACTGCAATTTTTGTTACGTTCGTGTTTGCTTCAGTTTTGGTAGGCGGAGTTTCCCAAATGAGTCCACTCAGAGCGACGCCCCTATCCTCCCATTTGTGAGTTCCACGGCTGTGGCCAGTTACGGATCAGCGCCAGAAGATTCTAGATGAAATTTCAATCCGATCGGGCCGTAACGGATCAGAATATTCTGCCTGACATGTTTACATAAAAAATGTTTTATCTGGCATTCATTCCGATTACTTGTGCCCATGTAAACATAGCTAATGATTACTCTTTAGCCTTTATAAAAGGAGAACAACTGGCAACCCCTCAGCCGGCTATGTAACCTTCATTCTAACATTAGACTGTTTTGTGATTATTTCAATGTAAAATTCTTACTTATTGCACCTTTAAGACAGAAACAGGCGATAAAGTTCTGATTTGAATAATTTCTTGTCATAACTGAAACAAATGAATGTATTTTCCTGTTAGAACACAGCAGGTCAGGCTATATTTGCTGCTAACCGTTTAATGAAACAGTTTATTTGCACCAAATCAATAAAAAAGATAATAGTTCATAATTGATGTCTTGCATTTTTGTTTAAATAAAGGAAAAGGGAAACTTTATTTTATCTCTGTCACCATCAGAAATTGTGATTTTTCACATCTAAAATGATATTGCAACGAGTCTCGGGCGGGTTTTGTTTAGGTTTACATAGAAATGATGAGTCTGACTATGTTTTCTATTGTGTCTGATTCCATTAGACCTCACAGGCTCATCCACTTTGTCAGATTTTTCAGAAGGACTGACTTTACAATCCTGTTACTGAGAGGTAACTGATCCTTCTGGTTTCGTTGTACTGAATTAGCTCCATGGTGCTCCAGCTATGCTGTAAGGACATTATTTCTAGTGCCTGCTGATGGTATGCAGCATTTGCAGAAAACATTTCATCATCATCTTCTCCCTAATCACATAGGAATTCTGAACTCCAATGACATCATCATCCTAATGACGGAAAATAAATTTCAAGCCTCGCAGAAACACGTCATAGAAGCAAACACAAGCCCATCACTTCCTTTCATTATATCAGAATTATACGTGTCTATTCTACTACCTGGACCTTTTTCTGCCCATTTAGACCTTATTGATGAGATCAGTCTGCTACTAAGCTGAAGAAATCATTTCTGTGAAAAGGAAGTTAGGCAAAAAGCTGAGGAGAGTCCCTAAAATAACATGTGGGAGAATAAAAAAATGTTGAGGGAGACAACAAAAATAAGGACTTTCAACAGAAAACGAGATAAGAGAGAACATGGTTGAAAGGCATTATTATGACCAATTTCTGTGTGGTTAGAGAGGCCATAAAATTCTCCTGGAGGCATGCCAGACCACAAACAAAGAAGAAAAAACCTTTCTGAGAATATATAAGCATGGAAATATCTTGTTTAACATATCTTTAACTTCAGCCATGAAATAGATCTCATTCCCAATCAATAGCCACTAATTTACTGGGAATCACAGCTGTGGCTCTATGTTTTATCAGCTTTAACTGGCCTAAACATGTTTAGAACTACATTAAATCTTCTGCTGATTGTTTCTGTTGTCCCAGCCTCCTTCTTTTCAGGGTTTGGAGCCACCAAAGTGGGCAAAAAGAGACACCCTGGAGGATTAGCTTTTCTTTTCTAGGCAAGGACAGGGTGTGCACTTTATTTTCAGTCTGGCTGATTAGGAGTGAAGATCTACTGCTCTAGCTGGGAGGGCTGCTGCTGTACAAGGACTGGGGCGTATGTGAGTGCTTTGGGAGGCTCCATGATTCTTAAAGGTGTGGAACACTGAAAACCCATTTTTTAATGATTATTTCTGATTATGATAGATAATAGTCGTGTGAAGCAGCTGGGATGTAAATCATCTCTTCTAAATCCGAGACCATGGTCTTGAGTCGGAGAAGGGTAGAATGCCTTCTCCAGGTCAGGGACGAGGTCCTGCCTCAAGTGGAGGAGTTTAAGTATCTCGGGGTCTTGTTCACAAGTGAGGGAAAGATGGAGCGTGAGATCGATAGACGGATTGGTGCTGCGTCTGCAGTGATGCGGGCGTTGTACCGGTCTGACGTGGTGAAGAGAGAGCTGCGCCTGAAAGCAAAGCCCTCGATAGGGTGAGAAGCTCGGCCATCTGGGAGGGGCTCGGAGTAGACCCGCTGCTCCTCCAGGAGCCAGTTGAGGTGGCTCGGGCCTCTGGTCAGGATGCCTCCTGGATGACTCCCTGGTGAGGTTTTCCAGGCACGTCCAACCAGGAGGAGATCTAAAAGAAGACCCAGGACACGCTGGAGGGACTATGTTGCTCGGCTGGCCAGGGAACTCCTTGGGATTCTCCCAGAGGAGCTGGCCCAAAAGGGAAGTCTGGGCATCTTTGCTTAGGCTGCTGCTCCCGCAACCTGACCCCGGATAAGCGGAGGAAAATGGATGGATGGATTATAATCGGTCACTCTGAGTTTTTCATGCAGGCTGAACATGAAAATAGTCTCCTACACCTATCTCCTGCATTCACTTCTGATAGAAAATAGACGGTGAAACTCTAGGTTTAGAAAATCCTGACAGATCTACGTCACACTGTCACTTAACATTCATGGACTCACCCATCTTGACTCACGACAGGGAAGGCTGTTGTTATTTTAGCATCCAGGAAACAGTAGAGAACGTCTCGGCTAGTAGAAGCTAATGTTAGCATTAGCAACTCCACAACATGGCAGAACACCTCCAGGCTCGAGTTCTTTGTGGAGATAAAACATCAATGCTGCAGAGCAGACAGAGTCAGTGGTAGAGTCGCGTTGCTGTTAGCCAATCAGATGAGAGATGTCCAAATATCAGGAAATAAGACTCCAAATCCTGCCGTGTTCTGCCACTTTCTCCTCCAGCTGACGTCTCCGTGCTGATTCAGACACTTCTGTACTTTTCTCCCACAGGCATTCATTCCTACTAGAGAACACTGCAAGTGTATTGATTAAGCGAGTGTTCAACACCTTTAAGAAAAGACTAATAGTCTAATATCAGTTTCCAGAATTTCTCTGAAGTCACTTATTAGTCGTGTTTCCACTAAGGGAGTTCTGGGAGATTTCTGGGAGGGGGTAAGGCGTCAATAGCTGCGTTCACATGTGCAAAATGTCTTTAATCCGATCATTATTTGGATTAGAATGTGACTGTGCACATGGACCCTGGAAAAATGAATCAGATTATGTCAAGTGTTTACATTCATCATACGTTCAATCGGATTGAATCATTTTGTCATGCACAGAACGATCCAATACACCGAGAAAGGCCGTAGAAGAATAAGTAGCGGACTTCCGCTGTAAACAAACATGGCTGTGTGCATGTCAAAAAGGAGCAGTACGATGTTCTTCAGAGCGTGGTTTTATTTTTAGTTCTTCAAGCACATCTAGCAACGCATTTGAGTCCGAAACAGACCAGTTCTGTTTCACGCCCGCCATGCTTTCAGCCAGCTTCCAAAAACGGTATACGTACGACGTAACTGACATACGCAGAATAAGTGTTTACATGCACCATGATCGGATTAACAATCGGCACAACCCAGCCGTCTCAATCGGAATGAAAAGTTGATCCGATTGAGTTTAATCGGGTCAGAGTATTCCGAATGGCTTGTTTACATGACGCTTTTTTATTCCGATCAGGTTTTTATTCCGATTACTTGTGTCCGTGTAAACGCAGCTAGTGAAAATACAATCACTCCATTCTCTCAGCCGTTGTGTCTCCATACAAAATCGGTCCTTTTAGGACTTTGCTAGGGATGTCACTGATCAGCACCAAAAGGCATGCATGGATATTAGTAACTTTAAAAGTTTTGCAGCCAGTAGAAACACACCTATCCGCTATAACAGCAGCTAATTGCTGCGTTTACATTTTGCAGACTGTAGAAGGCCACAAAGCCGTGTAAAATATGACGTGGAGGGATACCTAGAAACCTTTAAAGCAGCATCGACGCTGCTTATTTTACTTTCCTTCCATTCCTGTTTACCAGCAACTTTTCCATTTTAACAAATTGTTTGGTTGTTTCCGATGTCATTTCCTACTGAGTTACGACCAATCAATATGAGTGAACCACAAGTCCCGCCCAGTGGCTCTAATGGGCCATTTCTGAGTACATACCCCAGTTCAGGTACTGGGTTGGTTCCTTAAATAGCCCAGAAGGTGGTTCTGGCTGGCTGGCCCAGATTTGTCAAATGTACCGTTTAATTATTAGCTTTCATGTGAAAAAGGCCCTATTCTCTAAGAATGTTACACGCTGTTCCCAAACTTACAACCTTTCCTAAAATAGAGTTGCTTTCATCGCGTCAAATCATGAGTTTAATGAGCTGTTTAAAAAAACACGCTCGTCATGCAGTTTCATGCTGCATGTGTCCCATCATATTCAACTTTTGAGTTGATTATTTTCAAAAAGTACATTTAGTTCATTTCCAGAATGCTAAAATCCTTCAGTTTATCTCCAGGCCAGAACACAGAAGAGAAAAAAAAGTACCAAGCGTCACAAGAGCCACAATTTTATATTAGTTGTTTTTTTTATTGCTCCTGGGAACTGTTTCTACAATAATATTCATCAGCTGAATTTTTTGGAAACCAGCACTGACCTCAGGAACTGATCGGAGCAAATATCTTTGTCACATTATTATTCAGAAGTCCTAATCTCTGCAAAGTTGTTTAATTTTTTAAAATGGGGTCATTTGAGACCTCCTTATATTTTCTTTCACTCTTATGAACTCTTGGGCAACATAAATTCATTTTTGAGATGATGACCTTATCTGACATCCAGCAGAGATAACAGATTGATCAGGTTTTAATGCAACCGTTTGCTAAATATGTTTTATTTTCTGAGTGTAACTATGTATTCAGAGGATTTTCTACAATGTTTAAGCTGCCAAATTCAACAGAGCTGCTTCAGCCTTGTGATGTTTCTGCAGTTTTCAGGGGAAAACAAGGTCCAGACATGCAGCACTCTCTGCACTTCTTCTCCTAAACAAGCAGCATAACTACCCAAAACAGCAGCATGTAAAAAGTGCATTTATTGTTAAAAATAATTAGAAAGTCTCACCTTTTCTACGTGGGTTTTGACGCTTTTGAAATATCTGGAAAAATTATAACTTCTTGATTTTTATTAAGTTTGTAGAAACAAGCCTGCACACAAATAATTCGATTTTATTTAGATAGTCAAATATTCAAAATGTAAGTTGTTTTAAATGAACAGAAACTCTAAATTACTATTAAGTGGGAAATGCATAATGATTTCAACTTTTTCCTGACAAATATTTCCTGAAAGATTTGCAATTTCTGGACAGTATGTTTTATTTCTTTGTAACTACTTTACATATTGGGTGAAATAGGACTCAAAATTCAATGTTTAGGACTTGGACTTGATGGAACCTGCATGTTTGAACTATGGACGACCTGCATATCTTGACTTTAAAGTCAAATGACTCATCTTAGCTTTAGACTTGGCCCAAGACATACGTGCCTTGGGACCTAACTTGACTCAGGACTTAAAGTAGCAGTGAGCAGTTTGCTGCTCCTCCGCCCTACTGGTTGAAAGTGGAATTACAACTGTTGTAAACAACCCTGCTGCAGCCTGCTATAGCTAGTGCTAACAATGTGTCACAACCCTGTTTTGATCTCCTCAGTTCTCCTCCACCTCCATTCCTAATCCAGCCCCATAACCCCATCTCCAGCCTTCATCCTCCTCAGCCCAACATCCAGACTCCACTTCCCATCATGCCCCGCACCGGACGTCCGCCCCACGTGATTAGCGCGGGACTATATCAGGAAGTGAGAATCACAAATCGGGGCTCTGTCATTGAATCACGTTTCCTCATTCCTGTTTCGTGACCAGTGGGTTTTATCGAGCCTTTTTGCAGCATCCAGCTGTCCAGTCATTGAGCCCTTCGGCTCTTCAGTCGTACCGACATTCTTCAACCAGTAAGTGGCTTCTTTCATTTCTGGAACCGCACGCGCGCTCGCTTCCCTTCGAGCTGCGCGCCGCGGCTTCCTATATTAAACTGCGTGTCTGTTCTAAGACCCAGCGTCAGTTCAATCCGCGTGTGGGTCGTAACAATCACGCCACATCCCCATTCACGCTGTGCTCTGCTCAGTTCAGTTCCAGTCCAGTCGTGACACAATGAGCTAACACTAACACGAACCAACTAATACTAAAATAAACCACGATGTAAAAAGACCCACACTGTTGGACAAAAAATATTATTACTTACAAGTCCATTAGCAACAAAAACAGGTCACCATCAGTCTGTGATCTTGTAGCCTCCTTTTGCTCCCTCAAACTAGCGTAGGCCGCGCCGATGTTTCCTCTGGTTTTAGCCATCACTCTGTTACTTTTACTTCCAGGCTCCGCCATGATGCCAACAGAAAAAGCAAACTTCTTCTATTTCTTCTTTTTGTGCTTTTTATTGACGATTGGCGAACTGAAAATGCTAACCGCTAGCATTACAGCTAACAGCCGTAAAGCAGGTATAAAAGCGCCCCCTAGAACACCTACCCGCTCCACTAGTGCAACGTTTGGTCAGCAGAGGACTGCAGAGTGGTGTCAAATATGGAACTGCTCAAGTTTCTAACCCAACAATCACTGAGATCAAAGCTTAAGCTTAAAGTTTGAAAAACTATATAGTTACTTTAAGACTTACCTGTGATTTGCAAAACACTGGACTAGATATACGAATGAATGAATTATAGTATGCAACACATTAGGTAATATAATTGCATAATTGGAGCGGCAGTCTTGATTGTGCACTTGGAAGAATTGTGGTGAGCAACACGAAGTGACAGCAGATTTACATTTTATTTCATTGTTGTGGAGCGATGAGTCAATTAGAGCTTGTGTTTCTGGTTTAAGTGACGGCCTCTTATGTGGTCCAGATGTTCTGGCATTAGTTTGGGCAACAGAAGGATCAACAAATATCGGGTGGATAATTATGCAGCAGCTTTTATGCGAATAGTGTCAGAAATGTAGCAACAGCTGTCTGCCCTTGTTCTCCGGTGAGTCTGCGAGCAAACATTTTCTAATGGATGGGTGGGGATTAAAAGGAGAGTCTGAACACAGCCGCGGAGGAAACGATGAAAGGCTAGAAAAACGTAGCCCCTCATCTAAGCAGAATCTATGACGACAATGGAAAATAATGTCTGGTTTGACCAAATAAAATCAAGCTGGTGTGGTAGTGGCAGATAAACAGAATGCCCGTGATGTAGGCACGCTTTAAACAACTACATCAGGTTTGCCTTGAGGACATCATCAGATGTGTGGACTCAACTCACATTAGAGGAACCAAACACACGTCAAACTATGGAAAAGGCAATTTAAGAACTTCTTTACTATGGAGATTTTAAACTTGACTGTTTTAAGGCTTTAAGTCTTAGATGGACAATTGGAATTAAGAGTTTCTCTTAAATTATGAATCAACCAATAAGCACCTAGTATATGCCTCAGTGTTTCCCTAAACTGAGATGCTTTCAATTTCAAAGATAACATGACAAAAAAAATGTTAATGTTTGCACTTGAGGTGTTATAACTATCTGGCCAAAGCAATGTTGCCAGCTTGGGAACTTTCTTTATATTTAGAGAGTGTTACGAACTCTCTAGTGACTTATTCTGATGTTGCCATACATTTTTGGAGAAAATGACAAGAAAAATCATTGCCTTGGAGTTTTTGACTACTGCTGTAAAGGTGTGGTTCACTGAAAAAACATTTTTTAAATGTTTTATTTCTGATTATAGTCAGTCACTCTGAGTTTTTCATGCAGGCTCAACATGAAAATAGTCTCCTACACCTATCTGCTACATTAGCTTCTGACAGAAAATAGACGGTGAAAAGCTAGGATTTGAAAATCCTGACAGATCTACGTCACACTGTGAATTAACATTCATGAACTCACCCATCTTGACTCACGAGGCTGTTGTTTGGACGTTCAGGAATCAGCAGAGAACATCTCGGCTAGTTTAAGCTAACTGTTAGCATTAGCATTAGCTGTTAGCATTAGCAACACCACCACAAAGCAGAAGCTCCTCCAGGCTTGTGTTATTTGTGGAAATAAAACATCAACGTTGCAAGTCAGTGGTAGAGTCGCATTGCTGTTATCCAATCCAAAGCGAAATGTCCAAATATCAGGAAATAAGACTCCAAATCCTGCCGTGTTGTGCCACTCTCTGCTGCAGGAGATTTGTCCGTGCTGATCCGACCTTTTCTTGGCTTTTTTGCCCCGAGTACGCTTTGCAGGCATTCATTCCTACCAGAGACCACTGCAAATGTATTGATTAAGTGAGTGAACCACACCTTTAATAATTACTGACTACTGCAAATGAACTTTACTTTGTATTTTTATTCCAAATCAAATAAAAAGCTGCAACTCAAATCAAGGCTCAAACCTCTGATCAAAAACACACAATAATAACAACTAACACTTGAAAACAAAGCCAACAAAACCTTTTCCCAGAAACAACCTACATCCACTTTCGTAAACTGAGCCCAATTCCACTGCAGGTCATTTATTCACATCTGTTTTTGTTATTTTTTGTTCCAATAGATCAGAAGCGTCGGTATGGTGCAGGATTCTCCTGTCACCCACAAATCTATCTGACAACATCTCACAAGCTGAGATCCACTTCTCTTGGCCAAAACAATATACAATCACTGGGCTTGAAAGATGTATGCCACAATTATTCAACCACGAGGAGATAAAAAGGAGACGAATGAAGTGAAAATAGCAAAAAAGGGCAGAAGCTGAACCACCAACTGTGGTGGGAAAGAGCTGTGTTTACTCTAAACCAGTGGGTGCATGCAATAATAGCTAACAATTAATTCTCGATTTACCGGTCGATCTACGTTCCTACCCTCACCTATAGTCACGAGCTTTGGGTAATGACCAAAAGAATGAGAGATAGGTTAGAGATAGGGTGAGAAGCTCAGTCATCCGGGAGGGGCTCAGAGTAGACCTGCTGCTCCTCCACATCAAGAGGAGCCTGTTGAGGTGGCTCGGGCATCTGATTAGGATGCCTCCTGGACGCCTCCCTGGTGAGGTTTTCTGGGCACGTCCAACTGGGAGGAGACCCAAAGGAAGACCCAGGACACGCTGGAGGGACTATGTTTCTCAGCTGGCCAGGGAACACCTTGGGATTCCCCCATAGGAGCTGGCCCAAGTGGCTGGCTCTGTGCTTAGGCTGCTGCCCCCACAACCCAACCCCGGATAAGTGGACGAAAATGGATGCATGGGTGAAATAAGAGAGCTCTTTCATCTTTTGCATTCTACCCGGTAAAATTAATATCATGCACGATTTTTTATTCCCTTTAAACTATAAAAATTTAATCAAGTTTACAGTCATAGAAAAACTTATTCTGCAGATTTTCTGCATCTTTTTTTTTTTTACAAGATGACCTTTGTCAAATCAAATCATGAATTACGAAGACTTAATTTAGTAAAAAAAACCACATTTTGCATCAATTAGGATTTATTTGGTAAAAACAAATTTGGGACATTTTTTAATTTTCTACAAATCCTTCACATGGAAGCATCTACAGAAAAGAATCACTGGATGAAATGAAATCATCTACAAGCTCTTAGTGTTTCCCTGTATTAATGTGATTGTTTTTATTTGTTTCCTTCGAGTCTGAGTCATCCGCCGCTGTTTTGTCTCTTCCAGTGAGCAGAACGCATCTTTGGCTTATCACGTTATCAGTGACATTTATCCTGCTGTGTTCATTCATACAAAGAGGTCTCCCACAGACGCTATTATTTTTAAAATTCTATTAAAGCGTCGGGCGGGTGAAGCACATGAGCAATATTTTTCTTTGGCTGGATGACAAAGGACTTCAGGTGCAACCGACGAGGCCGCGGCTAAATGCTCGTGCTGTTATTTATCAGCCAAACATGCTTGCACAGTGTGTGTGTGTACCTAGCGCTGTGTGTGTGGCTGATAAATGGGTAAATATATCACCTGAGAGGGGAGATAGAATCTCCTCTTTACTCATCATTATTCAAACAAATTCCTTCCTCGCTGGATGAGGGTTTCTGGTATTTTCTCTCTGACCACCCGACATCCCCCCTCTCATCTCAGCCCTCACAGGAACACACCCCTGTCCACTTTTAGGAGGGGTGTTTCAGGTTACTGGTTGTTTGCGGTTTGTCTTGTAGGAAATGAGGCTGGTGATAGAAATGTCTCAGAGAGGGAAAACATCCGAAAGGGAAGATCTCCTCATCCCAGACGGAAACCTCAGCAAACACGACCGATGACGCAGGAGGGAAAGACTTCGATCTTTCAGAACAAAGTTTTCAAATAATGACTTTACGGGATCTTTGCCAGAGGCTTTGATTTAAGATGTCTGGTTCTGTTTTTGTAATATAAATTAAATCTGAACTCTGAAATAAAGAAATCTGTTCTTTTTAAGGATAGTCTTATAGTAACATCATAGTGTCAGCCCAGGATGATCTGTTAAAGAAAAATACTGATAAAAAAATTATGGGGTGGCATTTGTAAAGTTAAACAGTCAAAACTTAACAGTAGTATTTTGGGTTATTTAGCCTATTACGAGAGGAAAAAAACTGGGAGTTAATTTTTCAATGTCATATTTTCACCATGTTATTCATACATTTATAAATGTTAAAGATCCCAGTTAAATGTTTAGTTAGCAAGATCAATGTTTAGGTCTGACCTAAATATTTAGTTTGTAAATTAAATATTTAGCTCTAAATTAAATATTTATTTTCCAAAATAAATATTTAGTTCCCAGCTAAATATTTATTTTCGAGCTAAACATTTAGTTTGGTAAATCAATATTTAGGTTTAGCTTCAAAATAAATATTTAGCTGGGATCTAGATATTAATTTTGTAAAACAAATATTTAATTAGCAGCTAAATATTTATTTTGTAAACTAAATATTTAGCTCCAAATTAAATATTTAGTTAGTAAATAAAATATTTATTTTACAAACTAAATATTTAGGTCTAACCTAAATATTTAGTTTGTAAAATAAATATTTAACTCTAAAGCAAATATTTAGCTTGCTAACTAAATATTTAATTGGGATCTTTAACATTTATAAATGTATGAATAACATGGCAAAATTATGACTTTTAAAAATAAACTCCCATTTTTTTCTCTCGTGATAGGCTAAATAACCCAAAATATTGCTGTTAAGTTATGACTCTTTGACTTTACAAATGGCGCCCCATAAAAAATAGATTAAGATGAAATTAAACCAGAGGAACACAATTTCCTTTTCCTGTGTTTGCAAAATGTGTTTGTTTTCATTCATGTTTCAGATCAGAAATGAAGATATATATTTTATTTATTATAATAGTCAGGGGGCCAAAGTCTCAAAAGGTCAATAAAATGGGTTGAACCTGACATGGTCTGCCATACTTTTTAATTGTGTTTTTTCTGTTAACTTAGACCCTAAGGACCAATAATTGGAGAGTCTGCTCTGCTGGAAATATTGCGAAAAAAATTTGTGGCCATTTTAGTGTATGAACCCTGTATTTTTATCAGAAAAATGTAAAAAATGATTTTCCCTCCCAAATTCTCAATGGGTTGGGTACGCTATCAATAAATGCATTCCAGATACACAGAACACATGTGCTGACAACATCCACTGAAAAAATAACTCTTAGAACACATTTCTACATAATTTTGCATCAATTTAATACCAAAAAATCGGCGTTTTATCACTTTTTTACCAGTATTTTCATCTTCTCTTCATTGGCAATCAACAATTTCATAAAGTTATGGCATCAGTTATATGCCATGTTTTTCTACAACCTGTACACTCATTCCACAGAAAAAATGATAAAAATTCAACCAAAATCATTGGATCTGTGAGCCTTTAAATACCAATTGGCGATAAAAAGACTCGGACCATCAGAACTCTCAAGTGGGTAAGAGGTTAATAAACTAGGTGCAGGTGGAATAATTTACTGCATACATTTAACTTACATTTCCACTTAATGTTAAAACAGCCAGTTTATTTCTATTTGTTGTTGTTTGTGTACTCTCTTGTGATGCATTTAGTTCAGGCATGTTCATGGCCAACTAAAGAAATCTCTCTAGAACCCCTAACAATCAGAATAACTGTTAGAATTTCAATTGTATCGTCACAATGCGTCCAAAAGATGTTTCTGCATTCAATAGCAAGTAAGTTATCAAATGTAAAAATGTATTTATTTGTATTTGTCAGGATCTGCTCCTTTTCCCTCAGATGTGTTGTCCTGTCTCCCCTCGTTAAGTGTTTATTGGACTCACCTGCCCCTTGTTATCCTACCCACCTGATTCCTGATTGCCCTCATGTATTTAAACCCTCTGTTTGTCCTGGTCTGTGTCAGATCCTCGTCTTGTCTACCTGTTGTATCGCTACCTACCATTATTCAAAATAAACAGTTCTTTTGCCTGCCAGTCTGCCTCATGTTCACCTGCATTTTGGGTCCTACAACAACTACCACCACATGACAGTATTGTACAACTTGTCAAATTCAAATTGGTGGCAACAATGATGCTGAAAGAGGCAAAACCTTCAGAACTTAATCACAGCAAATATTGCCATTGCAAAAAGAGCATTTGCTCTCGAGGTTGCTGCTGTGCAAGAGCCAATGTCAAGTGTGACGTTGCATGTCTCTGCACCAGGGACCCCAACAGATGTTCAATTCTTGAACTTGCACTTGAAGACAGGTACACTTAAATAGGCGGTGTGTAGGGGGGAGATGTACAGGTCATTTAAAAAAAAATTGCATATTGTGATAAAGTTCATTATTTTCTGTAATGTACTGATAAACATTAGACTTTCATATATTTTAGATTCATTACACACAACTGAAGTAGTTCAAGCCGTTTATTGGTTTTAATATTGATGATTGTGGCATACAGCTCATGAAAACCCCAAATTCCTATCTCAAAAAATTTGCATATTCCAACCGACCAATAAAAGAAAAGTGTTTTTAATACAAAAAAGGTCAACCTTCAAATAATTATGTTCAGTTATGCACTCAATACTTGGTCGGGAATCCTTTTGCTTCAATGCGGCGTGGCATGGAGGCAATCAGCCTGTGGCACTGCTGAGGTGTTATGGAGGCCCAGGATGCTTCCATAGCGGCCTTAAGCTCATCCAGAGTGTTGGGTCTTGCGTCTCTCAACTTTCTCTTCACAATATCCCACAGACTCTCTATGGGGTTCAAGTCAGGAGAGTTGGCAGGCCAATTGAGCACAGTAATACCATGGTCAGTAAACCATTTACCAGTGGTTTTGGCACTGTGAGCAGGTGCCAGGTCGTGCTGAAAAATGAAATGTTCATCTCCATAAAGCTTTTCAGCAGATGGAAGCATGAAGTGCTCCAAAATCTCCTGATAGCTAGCTGCATTGACCCTGCCCTTGATAAAACACAGTGGACCAACACCAGCAGCTGACATGGCATCCCAGACCATCACTGACTGTGGGTACTTGACACTGGACTTCAGGCATTTTGGCATTTCCCTCTGCCCAGTCTTCCTCCAGACTCTGGCACCTTGATTTCCCAATGACATGCAAAATTTGCTTTCATCCGAAAAAAGTACTTTGGACCAGTGAGCAACAGGCCAGTGCTGCTTCACTGTAGCCCAGGTCAGGCACTTCTGCCGCTGCTTCTGGTTCAAAATGGCTTGACCTGGGGAATGCGGCACCTGTAGCCCATTTCCTGCACACGCCTGTACACGGTGGCTCTGGATGTTTTCACTCCGGACTCAGTCCACTGCTTCCGCAGGTCCCCCAAGGTCTGGAATCGGTCCTTCTCCACAATCTTCCTCAGGGTCCGGTCACCTCTTCTCGTTGTGCAGCGTTTTCTGCCACACTTTTTCCTTCCCACAGACTTCCCACTGAGGTGCCTTGATACAGCACTCTGGGAACAGCCTATTCGTTCAGAAATTTCTTTCTGTGTCTTACCCTCTTGCTTGAGGGTGTCAATGATGGCCTTCTGGACAGCAGTCAGGTCGGCAGTCTTACCCATGATTGCAGTTTTGAGTAATGAACCAGGCTGGGAGTTTTTAAAAGCCTCAGGAATCTTTTGCAGGTGTTTAGAGTTAATTATTTAATTCAGATGATTAGGTTAAAAGCTCGTTTAGAGAACCTTTTCATGATATGCTCATTTTTTGAGAAGGACCTGTATATGTGCGCGCGTGTGTGTGTGTGTGTAAAATTATATTGTCCCATTAAAGTTGTATTTGTCTTCAGCAATAAAAAAATTGCCGTATTATGGTTTTGTCTGACACATTTCCATTGGGAGAACAGGGTTATGTTAAGATTAAAAAGATTCCTAGGCAGTGATGGTTAATAATGTGGACTCAAGCACCCATGTTAAATATACAGAATATCTAACTCCATTGATTTTTCTTGCTTTCTAAACACAGTGTATCAATGGTTTTTTACCTTAAATTACTGACGGTTTTGGCAACTCACTGCCGCCATCTTCAGAGCCACGCCGGCTTGATGGCTTCCCTTCCGCTGTTTATCCGCGGCAGTAGGGGACGATGTTGCCCCCTACTGCCCGCGCCTTCTCAATCACCTAGTCCCATGAATGATCCAGCGTGTAAACTCCTTCATCCCTATTCATGGTCCAGGGTCCACATCTCCTTATCTCGATCGCTTCTTTTATTCATCTTCTGTACTTTTGTTGTTCTGTGTTTATGATCCTTGTGCTGTCCCAGTCCATTATATGATTTTCTCTTGTGCAGTGGTCTGTTATGGCTGATTTCTTTATTGTGTTTTCTGCTTCTTCTGTGGCTGCTCTGGTGTGTCTTCGGCTTGTTTCTTTTTCACATTCTTTTTGGTGTTCCATTTTTTGACATGAAAATGACCAGGAAAACAGAGGATACTCTGAACATTAACACATACAGGAAACCAACACACACAGATCAATATCTACTTTGGACATCAGAACATCCAGTCTTTCACAAAATGTCAGTATTTAGAACATTATATCACAGAGCAAAAATGATAACAGAGGAACAGGATATAGGCAAAGAAGATAAACACATACAACAGGCATTAAAAACTTGCGGATACCCAACATGGGCAATAAAACAAGAAAAACTACAGACAACAACAGTAAACAAAGACGAACCAGAAAAAAACAAGAACCAAAACCAGTGATAACCCTACCATACATTAAAGGAATAACAGAAAAAATAAGAAAAGCAAAGTCAAAACATAACATAAAAACTCCAACTCTTTTATGACAGTTTAAAAAGAACTAGTACATCCAAAAGACAAGATAGCACAGGAACAAAAATGTGGAGTCATATATGAAATCCCATGCAAACGCTGCAATAAAACCTATAAAGGAGAGACAGGACGCCAACTCAACACACGCAAAATGGAACACAAAAAGGAAAAAGTCGAAGCCACACCAGAGCAGCCAAAGAAGAAGCAGAAAACACAATAAAGAAATCAGCCATAACAGACCACTGCACAAGAGAAAACCATATAATGGACTGGGACAGCACAAGGATCATAACAACAGAACAACAAAAGTACAGAAGATGGATAAAAGAAGCAATCGAGATAAGGAGACGTGGACCCTGGACCATGAATAGGGATGAAGGAGTGTACACGCTGGATCATTCATGGGACGTAGTGATTAACCGGGAAGGCACAGGCAGTATGGGGCAACATCGTCCCCTACTGCTGCAGATAAACAGCGGAAGTGAAGCCATCAAGCCGGCGTGGCTCTGAAGATGGCGGCAGTGAGTCGCCAAAACCGTCAGTAATTTAAGGTAAAAAACCATTGCTACACTGTGTTTAGAGCAAGAAAAACCAATGGAATTAGATATTCTGGATATTTTTCATGGGTGCTTGAGTCCACATTATTAACCATCACTGCCTAGGAATCTTTTTAATCTTAACATAACCCTGTTCTCCCAATGGAAATGTGTCAGACAGAACCATAATATGGCAATTTTTTTATTGCTGAAGACAAATACAACTTTAATGGTACAATATAATTTTACACACACACACACACATATATATCCCCCCACACACACCGCCTATTTAAGTGTACCTGTCTTCAAGTGCAAGTTCAATCCTTGAACATCTGTTGGGGTCCCCGGTGCAGAGACATGCAACGTCACACTTGACATTGGCTCTTGCACAGCAGCAGCCTCGGGAGCACATGCTCTTTTTGCAGTGGTGGTATTTGCTGTGATTGAGTTCTGAAGGTTTTGCCTCTTTCAGCATCATTGTTGCCACCAATTTGCTTTTGACAAGTTGTACAATATAAATAAATACATTTTTACATTTGATAACTTACTTGCTATTGAATGCAGAAACATCTTTTGGATGCGTTGTGACGATACAATTGAAATTCTAACAGTTATTCTGATTGTTAGGGGTTCTAGAGAGATTTCTTTAGTTGGCCATGAACATGCCTGAACTAAATGCATCACAAGAGAGTACACAAACAACAACAAATAGAAATAAACTGGCTGTTTTAACATTAAGTGGAAATGTAAGTTAAATGTATGCAGTAAATTATTCCACCTGCACCTAGTTTATTAACCTCTTACCCACTTGAGAGTTCTGATGGTCCGAGTCTTTTTATCGCCAATTGGTATTTAAAGGCTCACAGATCCAATGATTTTGGTTAAATTTTTATCATTTTTTCTGTGGAATGAGTGTACAGGTTGTAGAAAAACATGGCATATAACTGATGCCATAACTTTATGGAATAGTTGATTGCCAGTGAAGAGAAGATGAAAATACTGGTAAAAAAGTGATAAAACGTTGATTTTTTGGTATTAAATTGATGCAAAATTATGTAGAAATGTGTTCTAAGAGTTATTTTTTCAGTGGATGTTGTCAGCACATGTGTTCTGTGTATCTGGAATGCATTTATTGATAGCGTACCAAACCCATTGAGAATTTGGGGGGGAAAAAATCATTTTTTACATTTTTCTGATAAAAATACAGGTTCATACACTAAAATGGCCACAACATTTTTTTGCAATATTTCCAGCAGAGCAGACTCTCCAATTATTGGTCCTTAGGGTCTAAGTTAACAGAAAAAACACAATTAAAAAGTATGGCAGACCATGTCAGGTTCAACCCACTTTTGAGACTTTGGCCCCCTGACTATAAACAAAACCGCTTAAACCTTTATAAAGTAAGATCAGTTTTAAGAGTAGTGTTTTTATGTCTTTGTGATAAAAATAAACCTGCACCTTTCTTACAGAAGTAATGGAGAATAGACTGGTTATGATAGAAAAGTTCAACATCTTTATTACTAACTATTATTGCTTTTCATTCTAGGACAAAAAAAACAACAACATAAAGACCAATATTAATAAGTTACGTGCCTAATAAATGAAATTGGAAATCATCAGAAAATCTTAAATACTGATGCCACTGCAACTAAAACAGTAAAGAATTATGATAAATTAAGTAAATAATAATAATAACAATAATAATTTGTGACTATTCCCATTTTTCATTGTATTTCATTCCATTTAGGTTGTACATATTTCAGTAATATGCAGGGACTTAGAAGTTGACCTACAGGTCAAATGGTGTAATAGATTTTTTTAAGGTGATGGGAGGTCACCAAAGTTATACTAACATAACAACATGTTTTAAGCTGCTTTGCAGCTGTACAGATGTGCAGAACATCACAAATGGTGCAGCCAACTCTGCTGAACTTACACTCACATTCCTGCTGGTAACAAACACGTAACAGCTGTTCTCTTGTAAGAATGCTTGGGTTTAACCTTGCGTCTCACTACAAGGGACTGGCTCTTGTGTGCAACTATAAAACCTGCCTAATTTTATGATCTTTTTTATTCAATTGCAGCAAATAAAATTAAAAATCCTCCTATTTGAAAGCAAATATGAGAAAGATTTCAACCCTCAGGTCCAATCCCTCTGCAATATCAAAGATAGACACATTTATGGTTGTTTTAAAATGTGCATCCTAGGTTTTGACTTTTGATTAAAATCATCGTGTGCATCTGTTAACATCACAAACTCACAGATGATCTGATTTGTAAACAATTCGTGCAAAAAAAATTGAGTCTTCAGCCAGAAGGAACCAACTTCGGCCATCTTGTTTTAATTCCGGTTAAACTGAGTTAAGATCCATTGAAGATATTTTGTTTTTCGAGGATTAACACCAGCTCATTATTCGTGATCTCTTTGATTTTCCTTCAGAAAACTGAGTCAAAACTCCAAATTATTACAAGAGATTAGAATTATTTCTACTTAAAAAAACTATCCAGCTTTTCCTTTAGATTAAAAAGATCCGTATCCTGTTCCAGTTGCTTAAACTAACTTTAATTCAACAGGTATAGAAAGTGACAGAAAATGAAAAGAAAATATCTGCTGCTTTACTCTCTCACTGGAAGAAGACCACGCACACCATCCATGTACGTAAAAGAACAATGTCATTTCCTGCAGGGTCATTGTGATGCTTTTGAAACATGATTCTGCTTTAGGAGGCACCCTGTCTGCTTCCAAGAGACCAGAACTCTAGAGAGCATGAAGAAAACAGTGACATCTCTTGTTTTTGTTTGCTTCACAATAAAATAATAATAATAATAATAATGAATAAATAAATAAAATGAAGGTTGTCCCTCCAACCTGCACTAGAACAGATGCAAATTTTAACAAATTAGTTTTTATTTTTAATGAAAAAAGATTCTTATATTCTGACAAATCCTCAGCACATCTTTGTTTTTGGTTGTTCTGGTGAAACACTGAAAAGATCAAGATAACACCAGGGTCAGAGGCAAAACTATGAGAAAAACTCTAAATCAAATCGTTGTTGATTTAAGACAAAAACATTTTCACTTCCTGATTCTGGGTTTTTGAAATGCATCCATGTAAAGCAACAAACCAGCCAACAAAGTTTACGATGCCTTTGATCACAAACCAAAATCGTCAATATTTCACTTTTATAACGGAGTTTGTGTGAGAAAAAAGTACTTAGTGAGCGTGTCATTGTGCGCTTGACTCTAAATTCTCCCTTTTGTCGATACCATTAAAGCCCATTTACATGAAACTCTGGCCAAAATACACAGCGGTTCTCATTAATGTCTGGTTGTGCTTTAAAGAGTAACATCTGGCTGGGGAAGATGGCGGATGAAGAAAGAAACCAGGGGGTCAAAATGTGTCGAATTTCCCATTAAATTTTAAAAACTCCTTCTTGTTCTGTCTTATCTCAGGTCTGACCAGACTAGTGACTCAGTCGTCTCCATCTCCTCTTGTCGAAGAGCTAGAAGTGTCATATTAAGAGCAAACGTCTTATTTTCGCCTGAACTCTGAACCAGCCTTAACCTCATTTGACTTTTATGGATATACTTTCCTCTTAGTGTTAGACATTGACAGTGATCTGACACGCTTCTTCCTGACCGCAAAACCTTTAATTACAGTTTACTTGTATGTAATGCAAACATAAATCTAGTTGTTAATAGGAAGCAGGTGGGTGAGCACTGAAGTTTGGGTCGGCCACGGCCATTATCTTACTTGCCAGACACCGCGGCTGTGGCTCATTATGTGCAGATGTATCCATACTGCAGTCAGAGAAACACAGTTACTGTTAAACGTGTGAAAGCTGGTGGTTTAACAGACTGGTAACGCTGCAGAGCTGTTGACATTCATCAATCTTTAAATACAAAGAACTGGTTAAAGGGATGTTTTCCTCTCCACTGTCGCTACATGCTTGCTTAGTATGGGCATTGCTGTAAAGTCTGACACAACAAGTCAGTGACTCCATGCAATCTGCTGGGTTTCCTTATATAGAAAACGTTTAATGAACTGAACTCAATGCACTGATACATAGGTTCAATTGGAATGTTTACCTTGTAAAGTGCCTTGAGACAACCCTTATTGTAAATTGGCGCTATATAAATAAACTGAGTTGAATTGAATTAAACCTTCACAAAAATATTGAAATACTACATCACGATATTTCATGTTATATTACTGAACTGATATTTAAAAGCAGTGTATTGATGTTTTTAATTTACATGCCAACATTTACTGTATTTATTTTGTGTGGTGCAATTCAAACTCCGACTGCTAGGTGGCAGCAGTTTATTTCCGCCTTCATTCTGATGGAGATCTCGCAATAACACTGGATGTGTCTTGGAAATGTCTGGCCTGAATTTTCCAATTCAATTCAGTCTTAAAAGTTGCAAATATCTTCTGGCTTTAAGTATCTCAACATATCGTCTCACCTGTGTTGTGATATTTATCGTATCACCAGATTCTTGTCAATAACGCACCTCTAGTGGTTATGATACCACTGTGATTAGCCATTAGCTTGTCAGTAGATCAGCTTTATTTGCTATTTTATTCAAAGTCAAGTAATTCAAAAAGCTATCAAAGACGGGCTCAAACTTTGGTACAAATCTATCCCCAAAAAAGTATCTTCTTAAAATGCATTAGGATTATAATTTAATTCATCTATGGCTCCACTATCATATTACATGTAAACTTCAACTATATGATTCTAGTTTCATCCGTTTATTTGTTCCAAAAACAACCAAATCTGTTGACATCTTGCAAGAAAGTTGGAGCGAACATGTTGCCAAAAGGCGGCTTCTCCTCTACTCTGACAGAACTCACAGCTGCAGAGGAAACGGCGAGGCATCTAACTTTGACCGACAAAGTTCTGGAACTCATCGCAGTAATGGTCTTTGATTTATGCAATACAGATAAGAGCACCAAATTGGCATAAGTGACAATGAAGACGCTGTCTCTCGAGTGTACACGTCCAGACAGATGGATATGTGGGCAATAATCAGTGGATTTCATTCAGCAGATTCTCCACTCTCAACTCCGTCTTCATGCATCCTGGAATTATTCTCTGCAGGAAGGTGGGATTGAGTTTAAAGTTGACGAAGCTTGATGAATACGTGGTTAATGACCTCAGATATTTCAGTGTGTTTGTGTGAGGGTGTTGTTAAAAAGGTCCGCCCATGGATTTATGACGTTATGTTGGGAGTTTAACTCACTTGGCTGCATCATTTTGGGAAAGGGATGCAACAACTTTCATTTGACATTCACGTTAACGCTTTACTTTCTAAAGTCAAGTCAAGAATTGGGTTCCTGTACCCCAACAGGTCATCCTTTACTCATTCTGCAAAGCAAACCTTGGTCAAAGTGACAATCCTCCCATCTTAGATTACGGTGACATCATTTATAGGACTCCTTCCAAAAAACTTCTTCATAAACTTGATGTCATTTGTCACTCAGTTATCCGTTTTGTCACTAGTACACCTTTCACTACTCATCATTGTGATCTGTACTCACTTGTTAACTGGCCATCACTCCATTCCTGCAGGTTGGTATCAACTTATATACAAAATAATCATCGGTAGAACCTCGTCATATCTTCGATCACTACTCATTACTTCCAAAAACCAGTGCAATTTACGTTCCAGTAACTTAACTTCTATGGATATTCCTAAAGCTCGCACCTCCTTTGGCCGCTCTTCATTTCAGTTTGCTGCTACCAACGACTGGAATGAGCTACAAAAATCACTAAAACTCACTACCTACGTTCCATTATCTACCTTCAATAATTCATTACGATCAATAGCTTCTGATCAATAGATGCATTTCCATTATCGGAACTTTAGGGTAAATTTATAGGAACTTCCCAACGTGTGTGTCTCCACTTGACCGGGCCAGCCGAACGGCCGTTTTCAGGAACTTTTTGAGTACTTGATCAGGGTTAGGTACTCGGAATGGCCCGGTGGAGTCGCTGAGCGGAACTTTTGGTTAACTCATGTTAACTCAGTAGGAAATTACATCAGCAGATGTCGTCCAAAACAACCGGCAGTCGTAAAATTAGAAGACTTGCTGGTGAAGCAGAATGAAAGCGAATGGAAAAAAGCATCGATTGCGCTTAAATTTAAACTCCCGACACCGGAAAACATGGGGGAATTCCCCCACAAATGACTTAATTCACGGGGCTTAATTGTCTCACAGAGCGCCGTAAAAAACGGAGCTTCTTCTGGTCATTGAACGCCACATTTTACATCACATAGCTGCTCTCGTCCTCTGAATGAATTGAATTATGATAAACTTCGACAGACTATATGTTTTAAATGTTATTAATGTTACTGTGGACGCTTTCTGGCGCTGATCAGTGACATCACTCACTGCCGAAGCAGTCGTGATATGCTGATGTCTGTGCAAAGTCCTGAAAGGGCTGAATTTGAATGGAGACACAACAGCTGAGAGGACTGGGACATCCTCGTCCCAGAAATTTACCCTGAAGTTCCGGCAATGGAAACACACCTAATGTGCCTGCTTCTGAGTGCTTAAAGATGGTTTTAAGTCTGTTTTGATTGCTTGCACATATCTTGTTTGTTTTTATCTTATCTGTCTGTTGTTCTTTGGTGCAAAGCTACTTGCTGCTGTCTCTTGGCCTCAACAACAATTCAGATCATTGTTGTAAATGAGAATGGGTTCTCAACCGACTCATCTGGTTAAATAAAGGTTAAATAAACAACAATCTGCCTTTTTTGATCAATCTTTAGGATTCTTCAGATTATGTGACGGCCTCTTACCTCTGATATAAAAGAAAGGTGTTTTTTTGGCTGTTTATTTCACATGTCAACATCTCCATCACATAATAACCTCCGGTCCTTTTTTCCCCAACATTTCTGGGCTGAACCGTGAGTTTCTCCATCAAACATCTTTCATGATGGTGTTTGATTTGGCACTAAATTGGAAAAAAATATGGTTGATGAATTGGGTGAAAATCACAAAAAGATATGATTGTAGCCACGTGAGAAAAAAATTCTCAAACGGCCAAATATCCAGATTACAAACATTTGCAAAAGGTTGTGGTTGGAATAAATGCGAGCAGATAACAGGGAATTCAAAATATAGTAAAAATTTACATTTGTCGGATATTTCAGGATTGTAATTTAGTTGTTTTTTAATCTTATGAGTTTGCAGATTTTCAGTACGGCTCATGGATCTGGCTGAAAAAGCAAATCCTAAATTTAGCTGTTGATCCTACCAGGGGCGGGGTTAGGGGGTGGCTACTTGGGCTAAGCCCCGGATCTTTTTCAATCCTAAATCCGCCCCTGGATCCTACAGTATGGTAATATTTATTGCCGTCTCAGTTTTACTGCCTGTATTTACTGTCTCGATGATGTAAGGAGTTTATCAACAACCATGTGGCAGAAGCTGCGCTCATCAGCTGCAGCTGCCCACGGTGCTACTGGATATCTGAAAGCAATGCAAACCAGCGGGAATGTGGGAACGTTCCCGGTGAGCAAATTCGAGGTGGAGCCCTAGGGAGTGCGATGTCTGTGATGATCTCATCTAAAAATATAAATCAGACAGTGTATCAGTTGATCTGGCTTTCTCTTCCAAGCACACACATCTGTGTTGAGAAACATTCATCTATCTCACCTGGAGCATAAATCATCCAGTATCAGGTGATTTTTAATTTTTTTTTGCAAACTGCAATAAATAGATTTTCTTCCAAGAGAGCACATCTGTTTCGAGAAATATGATTTCTGCAGATTTCTTCTAGGAAATGCAATGGAAATCAGAATCCGCTGATGTGTTGGAGTGCAGCCTTAGAGAGGTACTCCTCTCACAGTCAGGTTGGAGATTTAAAACTTTAAAGGTTCCTCGTGCTCTGACATCAAGCCAAAATGTTAAAATAGACTTTTTCTGATCAAAATATTCACACTTGGTGTATTTTACCAAATAAAACAATGATGAACGAAGATGCCCATCGTCTCTGGTCTATAGTAACGTATACGGCTGATGCATGACTCACCGTGCATAAGTTTGTGTTTGAGTCACTGTCAGCCCTCTACGGCTTTTAGTCTGGATCCTGGAGACAGACTGCATTTGAGAAAGCAGAAAACGCATTAGTGCATTTCACCAGTAGAATTTATATGTTGTAAATGTCATACGTTATGACTTTTCAGATCATCTTTGACATCAATTTTTTAAAAAAAGCAATTGATATTTGTGCTTTAATCTTAAGTGGATAGTGGCTGGATTTATACGTCCCCCAGGATGAATAACATGTCTACTAAAATATTTCTCTATAATCATGCATATCACGTTGACTTATTCATAAGCACACGCTGAGTGAGTCATCCGCCGCGCCGTCTTTCATCTGCTTATTGCATTACAGAGCATGCTCAGTCACACGGTGACTCAACCAGCTGGTAGACGCTGCGGTTACACCGTGCTCCCGGCAGGGCAGAAGTATGCTGCTCCTTCTGCTAAACCACACATGTGTAACGTTCTGCTTCATAAGCCAGCATTGCTGAGTATTGGATAAAAAAGCAGGAATTTCCACCTTGCAAATATAGGAATTTAGACGTCTCTTTCCAACTGTTGAATCATGACCTCTGACCTTGACCAAGTGAGACATGCAGGGCTCTATATTATGTTTTGGGTCCTTATGTGGTAAGGATTCTTTAGAATGAGGAATGACGGAATGCTTTTTGAGATCTTTTAGCCTTCTTCCTGCTGTCGGACATGTTCTATTGAAGTCTTCTTACAGGTCTGGCATTAATTAGACCTAGGATTAATACAATTAATCATTGTTAATTCAACAAGGGAGGCTACTGCATTTAGAGCTAGGGTCGTATGGATAGCTTTAACCCCAAATAAATGAAATCATCATATGAAATCTGCATTTTGCATTTACTCGGGTTGTTTTTGTCAGATTTTCAGATGTGTTTGCTGATCTGAATTGTTTGGATGTGACAAAAAAAGCGAAAACTGTTTTGTGCAAACTCCAGCCATTCTTTTTTTTTCTTTTTGCTAATTCTAGCATTTATGTTATTGGGCGTTGTTCATACAGGCGGACACTTTTTCTTATTATTAGTTCTAGGCTGCCCTAAAATACTGCATGAAATTTGCATGCGAAAACAGGAAAGTTTACCCTGTCTGGTTTTCAATTTGAAGATAAATATTGCTGAGGTCATGGGTTCAAAAAAGCACCATGTGGCTCTAGAGTTGCAGGTTGCAGACCCATGAGTTAATAGAATAGAATAGAGGGGTTTCCAAACTGGTGTCAGAAGCACAATTTAGTGGCAGCACTTGCTGTGGTCTCTTGACCGCTGAATGGAACAGACAAACATGCAGTAGCTCTGATTTACCAAATAGTCCAGACTTTTTTTTCATTATACATTATAAAATCATGCTTCAAATTCTTTACTTTTCCAGTGACTTTTTCCAAGCAGTGGCACCCCCAAGGGGTGGCCAGGGGTGGCCATGGCCACCCCTAGAAAATTGCTCCCCCCCACCAGGGAAGATCAGTGTTCTTTAATAAATCATATTAATGTTCACTCAAACCATAAATTAATTTTATTTAATCAAGACATAAATGTAAAACCCAATAATAAATTATACAATTAATGAGTAAAGAAATAATCGGAATAAAAAAACATGTATATATGTTTTTGCTGCTCACCAATTAAAAAAAAGTTTATATCTCCATTTTTTTGTGAAAACAGCAACAGGTGAATTAAACTACAAATTTTTAATTTCTAAAATAAATTTTGAAATAACATTTCAAATAACTGAAATGTATTTTTCTGATATTTTGTATTTCTCAAATTTACATTGTGTTTTTTAAATAAAAATGAATAGAGAAATAAACCCAAAAATTCTCTCTGGGGGCCACCTGGCCACCCTTATCCAAATTTTCGGGGGGCGCCTCTGTTTCCAAGCTGGAATAAAAATGCTAAGCTGGAAATGATTTACCTCCAAGAATCCAACTATTACTTCCTCAAAACTCAGACCACCCAAACAAAAAACAGTTAGTTCCCAACTTTGTTTTTACAGCTCAGTTTTTAAAATTAATGGTTGACATAAAAATCCCAACTATATATGGTTTAGGTTATTTATGTACTGAAAACCCCAATGAAACAGTTCTGTTATATGAGCAGAAAAACATCTTAAACCTGAAGGATAGAGGCTGGATTTCAGCTTTAGCGTAATGCTAACATGAGGCTAAATGATGTGGTTGAACTCATAATGATAACTCATAAACGTTTTTATTTTCTGCCTATGTACCTTGAACATTAGCCACCAGAATAAAGTAAAAAGCTCTAATCGTAATTTTGACTTCACCCATGAGGTCATAATCTAAACCACTCCTCAGAAAATGATTTCAGAACCGCAAGCTAGAAATGTTCAATGTCTCAATAAATCTGCTTTAAGATGATCTGAAGTGCAGGAATGTATATTCATAGCTTTTGTTGGATTTGTATAAAATAGTCTGTTAAAGGGGTATTCCACCCAAAATTGAAATTTTGTCTGTTGACATATTTCCCAGAGTTAGATAAGTGGGAAAAAGCATTTTGTAACCAGCGCAGTAATTCTCCTGATCTGGCAGCAGTTTGTCTGCTTTAGTTTAGCTTTAGCTTAGCATAAACAATGGAAGTGAATGGCAGGTACTAGCATGCTAGTGCTTGCCATTCACTTTTACATTATCAGACAAACTGCTGCCAGATCAGAAGAATTACTGCGCTGGTTACAAAATGCTTTTTCCCACTTATCTAACTCTGGGAAATATGTCAACAGACAAAATTTCAATTTTGGGTGGAATATCCCTTTAATAGGAAGAACACTGAAATACACTGCTCACAAAAATTAAAGGAACACTTTAAAGAAACACATTAGATACATCAGATCTCAATATGAAGTTGGATATCTATACAAATAACGACAGGGCAATGTCTTAGGAACAAAAGGATGCCAAGTCTTTTAATGGAAATAAAAGTGTTCAGCCTACAGAGGGCTCAATTGTGTAGACACCCTAAAATCAGAGTGAAATGAAGATGTGGCAGGCTAGTCCATTATTTCAAAAACTTAATATCTGCAACTCAAAATGCTTTTCAGTATCTTGTGTGGCCCCCACGAGCTTGTGTGCATGCTTGACAACGTCGGGGCATGCTCCTAATGAGACAACGGATGGTGTCTTGTGGCATTTCCTCCCAGATCTGTGTGAGGGCATCCCTGAGCTCTTGTACAGTCTGAGGAGCAACCTGGCGCCGCCTAATGGACCGAAAACCAGCCAAAAAAGATCAAGAGGGAGAAACTTGAAATGACCACCACATGTTAGACCAGTCCTGTTTTGAGGGTTTTGTAATTGATGCCACTTTAGTGCACCTGTCGTTAAGTCCATGAACACCAATACAGCTGAAAGTGATTAACAATGCCCTCAGCTGCTTAATCAACCAGAAAATAATCAGACAGGTTTAATTGATTTCATGCCAGGCCCAATAAAAAAGTGTTCCTTTCATTTTTGTGAGCAGTGTAAATACAAAATGCTCGCCAAACATCTTTACTGGATGATTACAATCCTGAGATGTGTAGCAGAGGTCAAAATAAACTGCAGAAAGAGCAAAAGAGTAATTTCACTGTTTTCTGTTTTCCTCTAATCTAACATGCAGCAAAATCATAAACATCAAGAGAAAAGGATTCATGTCTTTGTGTGACAGATTATTCATATGGGTTTCTGAGAACTTAAGCTGCTGTGAGTTGTATGGATAATCTGCAGGTGTTCTTCTGAATGTTTCAACCAAGATAACCTGTTTGATGTGCATTAATATAAAGAAACTAAATTATATCAAATGATTTGGATAACATTATAGGACATCTTGCTTTTAAAGTAATAATTTGAACAGTTTACATCTGCAGGATTTATTTTACAACTCAGATTATTCATTGCAGTTCTTCAACAGCAGTCTTTGGCCTGTTGATCAGTGAGGCCCCGCCCCCAAACATACCCCTCATTGAGGTCTGTCTGGGTTTTTATGAGTTATTCTAAAAGGACCACCAGCACGGACTAATAGATGGAGGGAATGTAGTTGATGTCATCACAATGAAAGAATTTCTTGGTCTGATTCATGACAGAGGTTGATGCTTTGTTAACAAGAGGATGTTACACCGTAATCGCTCTAGTCACCTTTAAAGGGATATTCCACCTCAAAGTAAAATTTTGTCTGTTGCCATATTCCCCATAGTTAGATAAGTAGGTAAAAACTATTTATAACCAGCCCAGTCATTCTCTTTGTCCAACATTACTCTTTTAGCTTTAGCTTAGCATAAAATACTGTAAGTGAATGGTACCAACTAGCCTTGAGTGTGAAAAAGTTATTAAAATGACCCAGTAGCGATTATAATTCTGCTTGGTGACCTCAATAATCATATCGACTGCAAATGAAAATAATAAGTAACACAAAGGAATCACAGGTGCCATTTTAGACCTGATCTACTTTATGACAAAGCACAGCTGTAAACTTCCGCTGAAAGGTGCAAGGACATGACGCCCAAAGACACCTGCTTCAATAAACACAAATGCACATGCTAGCAAACTGCTATAAAACACACACACACACACACAAGGAGCAGCGTATCCTCCGTGGATATGCTTTCTTTTACCCGAGTAACATTATAGGCCCTCTGCAAAGATGTTTGTAGAGTTTACTAACTGTTTTACGGTGTAAACACATTTAATAAGCTTAATTCCTCCCGTAAGTGCGCTGCAGGTGGAACAATTTGCATGTTTCATGGCTGCAGGGGGATGCAGGTCATTCAAAACAATTTAATTTGGAATTTCCAGAGAGGAGAAGTAGGTCCAGGTATACGGTGAAGCTTTGTTTTTATTGATCGGGGTCAGTAGGTCTCCATTCCTGCAGAAGGCCGCATGGGTTCAGCTCTGCGGTCTGCACAGCGATTTTGTGCATAAATTAATTTAAAAACAGCTTCAAACAGGATCTGCTTATCTCCTGTATGTGACCACGTTTCGTGTGTGTGTGTGCATTTGTGTGTTTTATGGCGGTTCGCTAACAACATGTGCATTTGTGTTTATGAAAGCAGATGTCTTTGGGGTGATGGTGGCAGAGGAGTTAAGTGAACGCCCAGCAATCGGAAGATCGCAGGTTCGCGTCCCGCTCAGTCTGTCGTTGTGTCCTTGGGCAAGACACTTAACCCAACTTGCCTGTGTTGGTGGTGCTCAGAGGGGCCAATGGCACAGAATGGCAGCCTCGCCTCTGCCAGACTGCCCCAGGGCGGCTGTGGCTACATAGTAGCTTACCATCATCATCAGCAGTGAGTGAATGAATAATGGAAAGCACTTTGAGTGCCTTGAAAAGCGCTATATAAATCCAATCCATTATTATTATTATCATGATCCTTGCACCTTTCAGCTGAGGCTTATAGCTGTGCTTTGTCATAAAGTAGTCCCAGGTCTAAAATGGCGCCTGTGTTTCCTTTGTGTTACTCATTATTTTCACTTGCAGGCAGTATGATGATTGAGGTCACCAAGCAGAATTAAAATCACTATTGAGTAATTTTAATGACTTTTTCATACTCAGGGCTAGTTGGTACCATTCACTTACATTGTTTTATGCTAAGCTAAAGCTAAAAGAGTACTGCTGGGAATGACTGGGCTGGTTGCAAATTATTTTTTTCCTACTTATCTAACTATGGAGAATATGGCAACAGACAAAATTTTACTTTAACACCTTGCAACACATTGCAAATGCAACCAAACTTTTGACTTTACTAAATTTTCTAGGTCTTTAACAAACGCAATTGTATTATTGTAAATGTGTTCTATTTGGTGCACCTAATTCTAGGAGCTCTACCTCTTTAACAAGATTAGCACTTCCTTCAAAAGCTACTGTTTTGAATTCTGTACATGTCTTCTGCCCTCTAGTGGAGCTTGTAAACATTACAGGTGGCAAATGTTAATTTTATTGTACATTTGATTAATTTAACTATTATATTATCCTTATTAAAGAACTAGTCAATTTTTAAAATAATTTGAATGTTTAATGGATCCAGCTTTAAAGGGTCATTACACTGTTTTTGCTGCATTTTATTTTATTTTAATTAGCCTTAAATTAACAAACCTAAAATTTTCTGGAAATGTGTAACAAATGTCAGGGTAGCTGGCCCTTTCACTGGCCTTTTGCACCTAAATGTGATTTTTTTTTTCTCCTTCCATGTGAGTTTGAGCATTTTAGTTTCTGATCTAGCTTAAATTAGCTTTAACTTCATTAGCTTCTGGTTTGGAAGTGCTGCTTCATGTGATTTTATCTGCAGGCCTTTAATTTACAGGTGGTTTTTTTTTCCACATTTTTTTCACAGTTGCACCATGTTGTGCAACAATCTGTCCTACATGAACAAGACCTTGTGATGCATGAAGTGGTGGATTTGGCTCGAGCATCTCAAACTAGAAGACTTCAGCTGCACGTTGGTCAATCTAGTGTTTTTGGTGAATCAATAAAAATAAATATAATAAACCTAAATTAGCTCTTTGATTACTTTCATTTATACAGACCCAACTGAAATGAACTCCAAAAAAAAAAAGCAATGCCACACACGTTTGGGTCAATTTAGGGTGGTGGTGGGGTTAACACCTGCTCTTGTGCATCATGTGAGGTCAGAGTGCAACCCTGGAACCTCCTACGCAAGAGATGGAGTCTTGACCAGACTCCACACATCACCGCCTCCGACTGAACAACACACACATTCCTCTTCCTCCCAGTCCTTTCGACGCGCTCCAGTGCCTGCAGTCTATTCATTCACGTCCACACCTAAGGCATCCTGACAGATGGATGTACATAAAGCATGCCAACTCACGTCAGATTCATCTGAGAAAACAAATAAGGAGTGATACAGATTTTCTTTAAAAAGCAGCAGCACGGTCAGGGGAAACCATCCTTTTAAATCCTGACAGAGATAACAGGTGACAAATGGAGTGTGAGTTGAGGAAGATGTCTCTGAGGTGTAGACAGCTGTGGTTTTCATGTCGTTGAGTCCATGCTGCCGTCTAGTGGTGCACTATTAGTACATGTGCATCGACCTTCTTTAACCTCCTCATTCTCACTCCAGAGCTGTTATAAACCAGAGCGGTGGGACATTTGTTACTGACATGAATGAAATCAGCAGGTTTTAGCTGATACTGGTGGATGATCCTCATCTGGGCTGGTGCCACTTAAAGAGGATTGTTAGGCCTTTTTCCAAGGGGAAATACATTTTTTAGGTTACTACAAATTACTGTCCTCATAAGGGATCTTGTAAATTTCACAGTTCATGCAGCATTGTTTTATGAATCTTTACATTACCAATAATGCTTGCATGATGTTTGTCTGGTTTCACAAGTGCAACCAGTTTTTGCTCACTTATTTTAGTGGTTTTTGCACTAATTATCAAATATCTATCAATAACACATAAATACATAACTTAGATTTAAGTAAAACCCTAAAAGCAATTCATGTTTTTTAACTTATTGGTTGAAAGACAAACTTCTGTGGTTAAATAAATAAGCTGTATTGCTCTGAATCAAGCAAACTGATGAAATGATGCCAGCTGAGGCATTAAAATATCCAAAGTATTATTGAAGCCTCAAATTACAGTGGTGAACCTTCAACTTCTAGAAAAAAATGTGGGGAAAATAAGATAAGATCACAGCAGCAGATTGTGTAAATGTTTGAAGAAGTCTAACAGAAAAAGAAATGCATTGATGCATTTTTCCAGATTTTGCTCTGGAGCAACTATTGGTGTGACTGGAGAATTAGAAAACATTTGATTATTTTTTTAATTTATCACAAATCAACACAAAAGCAGTTATTGTTTAATGTCACGGCTGTTGTGTCTTAATGACTATTTAACCTCTGAATGATGTGTTCATCTTCAGCTGTTAGCCACATGATCTGCTCTTCTCAACATTTCAAATTTTTTTCAAAACATCCCCATGTTTATTTGAGAACACTGCAACGTGTTTCTTCTCAGATTTGAATCAAACAGCAACACAAAAGTTAGAAAGTTCTTTATGTTGCATTTAACACATCCTGAAATGGCATCAAATACAAAACAGTAAAATGTCTTTGGTCTCCGTAAAGATTTAGAGTTAAAACTCCACTCAGCAGCATCGTTTAACCATCACAACAGGAAAATAATTATGTCCATGAGAAAAAAAAAGTCCATTTAAAGTCACAATGTAAAAATCTGCTTTTACTCTCCAAAGTCAGGATTAGCAGGGGAGAGATTCTATTAATGCCCCTAAATGAGGTCCATGTACGGACATCAGGAGAGGGATCAGTCATTCCTGTCTCTCTTCTCACGCCGAGCTTTTCTCTTCAGCTGAAGTGTCTTGAGTTCAGTCATGGTGGAAAAGGTTCTGTGCACCCACACCATCTGCCAAATAAAGGACATATTTATATAAACCGGTGGTAAAACTAGCAAAAGTGCAGCTTTTGTGTTCAGATGAGAAAAGTAAAAGGTTCAAACTTACCACAATGATCATTGCATTGAGCAAAAGAGGAACAGAGTAGACCAGAGAGATGAACATGCCCTTCGAGTCAAAATACTGGAAATTAGAAAAAGCCCTGAGAGAAACAAATACGTAGTTAGTTGTAGTTTTACAAAGAGAAAAGTTCCAGATACATAAAGAGATACGTGGTCTTACTTCCAGTTCATGGCTGCCAGCTCATTTAGATACTCAGCACTGTAAACAAGGCTAACTGTGGGAAAAAAGTCAGATTAAAGGAACATTAAATATAAAAATACCACCTTCTTGTCCTATTCTTCTGTCAGCATTGGGTCAAATTTCCCTGAAATTAGTTCTCCTTGAACAAATTTAAACAAAATCATCTAAAAAATGATCCAGGCTTTTCTATCAACAAACATAAAACATACCAGGTGACATAATCCATGTAGAACAGTGAGATTATACTGAATCCCTTTAAAACTGATACCCAATACAAACAATAGCCTTGTTTGAAAGTATTATCTACTCTTATTATTAAAATTCAAAGTTGCTGTGACTGATTTTTCATAACTGAAATAATTTGGCCTAAAATTGTGTAGAAGGGTTGTTATCCACGTGTCTTAGTTTAGCAACAATCAGCCTGTTTCCATAAAGTTATTGATAATTACCATCCTTAATATCTTATCTTACTAAATTTAAACCATCAATCTAACACTAAACAGCAGTAAACAAGTATTTTTCGGCCTCTAGTAATATTTAGAAACCAGTAGTTTTCATGTACTGAGCTGATTCTTGCTGTGATGCTGGAACACGTACCGATGAGCAGAAAGTGGAAGATTTGAGCTCTGTAATATCTGCAGGTCACTAGAGTCAGGAACAAACACACAACATGAAACACTATGAGCCCAATAAGCCAAGGCTCCGACCACTGCACCTGCAAACCAAACACAGATATTAGAATACAGCTCACTGAAGCATCGGGAATGTGTCAGCTAGCATTCAAATGCTAATTTGTAGAAATAAAAACCAACTTACAGACATGAGAAACGTCCATATTGACGTTATTCTCAAGTTGCTAAATCCGTCGATGGGGACTGAGCTGATATTGTCTGTTTTCTGCTCCGTCATCTTTAGAAAACACCAATTTCACTCCTAGCTTAGCTTTAGCTTCAAGCGAGACGCAAATGCGGAAGTAGCAGACGAATGACGTCGCAGAGACAACCAATCAGTTGCTTCCAAAATGTAAACAAACGTAAAACTTTATTTTTATGATTACAGTTTATTTTTTAAAGATGTTTTTACAGTCTGCTTATCAAAATACATTCAAATGTATTTTTATTTTGCTATACATTTATTGTTAATTCAGAAATTAATTTTTGTTGGCAAATTTATTAACTATTTAAAGGTTTAAAGTGATGTCCTTATATGGAAAACAATGAAGAGTAAACAAGATGAGACATTTTTACTTCACAAAGCTTTTCTTTTTTTGATCATCACTTTCTGCTTCTTTTTATTTATCCCACTCATAAAAATGTCCCAACTTAATCACCTACAAATACATAGCCTACTTATCACTGCCCTCTTGAGTCAACACTCTTGCAAAAACCTGACAGATTCCACATGAAAATTATTTTCAATAATAATTAAACTACTTAAGCTAATAATTATATTGGCTAAACACTGGGTGTGTTTTTCAAAATAGATTTAAACATACAACAATAGAAAACCATCAAAGGAATGGAAAAAAATACCTTCAGTACAATTAACTTAAAAAAGTCATTTTGAGACTTAAATGGATATATTTCCAAATGCACAAATATAATACAATAAAAAAATAGTCTGGTCAGAGTCTCTTGTTTTCTTCTTTACACAGTAAAATTTGAATCCATGCAGTGTAGCTCAGGTCCTGTTTCTGTCATTGTGAAAATCAGGAGAAAAAGCAGCAGCCACTGTGATTGGAGTCGAGTAGGCGAGGGCAAAATTATAAAAACCAAGCATCAAACACTTCCAGGTGGTGCGAAGCGCCTTTCCAACATTCTGAAAGTAGAAAAAAATAAGTCAGATAAGCGCAATCAGTTTGATTCTCTCAGCTTTCTCTGATCATTTCTGTGAACTTTCAGAAATCAAGCAGGATAAAATGACATGAGGTCAAGATCTGATGCATGACATGATTTCATATTTTTAAATGTGGCATTTTAGAACACAATAGCAGCAGCAGGAAGAGAAACACGCTCTCCTCTTGACTGAAACATCAACAAAAATGTCCTCTGAGCACTATTGTCTTGTGTATCCTGCACAGGAAAAGACTGACTGGCTGCAGCAGAAACAGGAAGTTAAAAGACTTATCAAAATAAAGACCTTAAACTCCCAAAATAGGAAGTCAGGAAAGATCAGTCAGCTAGTTGAACAGGGAGTAAAACTGCAAATTGAGACAAAGTAATGTTATTTCTAAATAACATGTGAAATTAATCTGTTGTGCACGATTCAATAAGCATTTACCTTCAGTTGTGCATTTCTATTTTAATATATTAGGGATAAAAATGTTAAATTATGAAAAGTTCTGCGAGGCAAGTTCTTTATTTTATTTTGTTTTTTAAGAAAACTATTAAAAAAGTACTTGTTCAGGAGAGTTTAGATGCAAATTAGTGTAGAAAAACAGTAAAAATATTGCAACAGAATGCAATAAACTGCAATTATCTTTAGTATTATGGTTTCATTTTGCAACAGTGTGAATTTTGATCCACCTGGAATGGAGATTTTAGGGTCTTATATAGTTTACTTTGTGTTTTTTGTTAAAATGATGCTTTAATTCTTTTAACTTGTTTCAACTCATCCAACCTGAAACAAAAGAAAAACCCAACTCAGTTAAAAAAAGCATTTCTGAATCTCCATCTGCAGTCAGTTTTAAGCTGAATCTATTAAAAGTTACATCTTCTTTATTGCATAGATCCAAATGCTGGGTCATAGGTCATGAAGCATTTCAACTTGTGAACAAACCACTGAAATCATCAGGAAAAAACTCCCAAACCTAAAAAGAAAATACCCACCTTCTTTACTTTCTTGTAGTTTTCTTTCTTCTGTTTCTTCTTCTTCCCTTTCGCCTCATCGTCCATCAAAGGCTCATACTTCTCTGGTCGAATGGAGAAGTGTACTTCTCTGTGTCGCCCCTCATTTGGTCTGCTGTCATTAAACACTTTCTGGCCGTCATCACAGTGAGATTGATCCACGCAGTCGACCTGTCGTTGGTATTTTGCTGAACTCTGAGTTCCACACGACCCTGTTGCTGAATTCCTGTTTAACAGCCTTGATGGAAGCGCCACGTTCTTCATTTTATCTCCTCGGTCAAGATTTTACAGATGTAAGGAAAGGCGCCTGTTAGCTGAAGAGGTCAGGTATGCTGTCAGCATTCGTTATGTGAATGAGTCTGGGGGTGCATTCTTCTGGTCGGATGTGTGTGTGTGTGTGTGTGTGTTTGGCATGCAGCCCTTAAAGGTGCAAATCCGTCTTCCTCACAAGACTGACCTCAAAAAGGTCTCAGAACATCAAATGCAATGCTTTAATCAAAGAGACTGTTATCCTGTGAAAGTCCGAGTTTAGTGCAGGCCCATCTCCAGAACCACACACACTCCATCCACACTGAGCCTCACTAGGGCTTTTCATCCAACCTGCACTTTTATTAACCTTTGTTCAAAGAAAATTCTGAATCAAGAGTATCTTTCTTGACCTACTGCACCTCATCCACCCACTTAAAGGTATTAATAATAACTGTTCTGACACATAATTATGCCTAAATACTACAAAATACTCTGATTTTAGACATTTTTTTTTTCTTCAGACATTAACATTTCCTTGTAAGAAAATACACAATTGAGACAAAACATTTAGGGGTAGGAATTTAACGCATTAATTATGGTCAATTAATTAGGAAAAAATGCATAAAAAAATTAAAGCATTTAACTCTTTAAGCCCGAACGTACTCCAATTGGGGGACATTGAAGTTTAGCAGCAAAATACATGCTTTAAATATGCACCTCTAAAAAACCCTCAGAACCTTGGCTACAAGACCATGCAAACCTTTTAATGTGCTCCAAACACAACTAAAACTACAATCAGATGAGTGATCCGAAACCCCTTTTCATGTGTTAATGCCTTTATTTCTGTTTCTAACGCTGCTAAATCAAATCAAATTGTACACTTTCTTTTTTCACGAGGAGCGGCTTCAGCAGCAGAATACCGTACATTACTGAGTGTTGTGCTTTATGAGGAGTTCAATCTTGTTCATGTCAGAAAAATGTGATGAGAACTTAAATAGGAGAAAAAAAGCAAACGATTTTCATTTCTTAGTTGTAAAGTGTCTTTAATTAACTATACGGTAAAAAAACTAAAGACAAAACGTGTCTTGAACTAAAAAACGTTGAACAAACATTCCAACAATACACTGAAAACAAAAACAGTCTGATCTAGGGACCACTTGATGATTACATCATCATTTTAAACTGTTTTATTATTTATCTACTTTGAACAATGTTCCTGATTATTAGTTTAACTCTGCGAGTCATTCTGCCCACGGTCAGGATCTTTGAGTCGGAGGATGCTGATGATGCTGCTCATAGGAAGAGAGCTGTAGGGGCAGAAAAGACATCGCCTTTAGTTTAAATCATCATTTTCTAAATCAAAAACCCGAGCTTCAAGTTTTCACCCCATTAAAACTGCTTTATTACATTTGATGTTTTTGATTTAATGGCATTTACCTCATGTTCTGTGGGGTGAGGAAAATGAACTGTCTGTAGCGCTGGCTAGCAGCTACCTTCAGCATCATGTCCATAGAGATCCTCCTGTTCACCATGTCCTAACAACACACAAGCAAGGACATTAAATATGAAGAAAATAAAACTCACCCACTCAACGGCACGTTAACAAGAATCTTAATAACGTGGAAAAACTCCGCTTGCAGCAACATCAAATGATTTTGAATCAATATTGAATGTCTGCGGTTAAACTGAAAAGGAAAAGCGAGCATGTGCGACTAAATCTTCAATGTCCAGAATTGTTTTCGGTTTGTTGAAACTTAGTTAGTCCTCTCTGATGCCCACTTGTTAACTTGATAGTAAAATATGTCAGATGCCAAGTAGACCGCGTCTCGATACCATGTAAACATCAAACTCGTCCAGACAGCGGAAAGGTGCTTCGGTGATGGCCCAAAGAGAAAGGACGAAGCAAACGGTGGAGAAGGACCGCTCGCCTCCAGACAGAGAGCGCATGTCACTCAGGTCAGCTTTGTTTCCTTGGCCTGGCTGCACCTAAACACAAATTAGTTGGAGAAAATACTTCAGTATATTTCAAAATGTCATCAAACTACATAAAAACTACAGATTTTTTTTGATGAAAGCAAATGTTGACAATTAGAAAAGAAAAAAATAATAATTCTTACAGAGATTGAGAGGGTCTCATTCTTGTGGTCAAAGGTCATGCTTCCACTGTAGCCTCTTTGGGCCAGCATGCTATTAAAGTAATATTTACAGCGAGCTGAGAGGAACCTGCAACACAAAACATCTCATTAAAAGACCTCCAGGGACGACTGTAAAATTACAATATTTTTAAATTATTTTTGACACCTTAAAAATGTTTTTTTTTATATAAAAACAACCTAATGAAACACGATTTTTGCTGATTGTGAAGTGAATCAAAGACTTGCTTTCTGAGGTCGGCGTAAATCTGAAGTCTGTGGATCATGACGCTGTCCAGGCATTTGATGAAGCTATTAAGGTTCTTCATCTGCTGGGACATGTTCTTGTAGCTCTCCAAAGCCTCGTGGTATTGCCTTGATAGAAGTGAAAAACAAGGAAAACATAAATAAGACCGTCACACATGCTAGTTAGCCGATATGAAGACTGAAAATGACAAACCTCACGACCTCCTCGCGGTCCTCCTGCTGCTCCTGCTGGGTAGAGATCTTTGCTTTGAGCCGGTTAATCTCACTGTCCAAACTCTTGGCGGTGCGATTGACTTCAGCCCGATCAGGACTAATCTTAGTCGCCTTAGTGACAGACGCCTGAGTGGAAAAAGTAGCTCAGTTTCAAGAAAGACAATATCAGAAAGAGCTTTATGTTCAGAGAAGAAGCAAATTTCTATGATAGTTTCTTTTGATTTGTTTTTATTGTTTCTAAAAAAAAATCTTATAATGATTAGCTTTTATACAACTGGTACAGCAGATGGAATGTAGCATTTTATTTATGTCGCGTTTATATTTGTTCATCCATAACTGAGAGCTTCAGAGAACGAGCTGACACACCTCTAGATCCTCTTCCTTCTTTTTAAGCTGGGCTTCAAGAGTTTTGATGCTGCTGAGATGAGCATTTCGCTTCTCGTCGTAGTGTTTCTTGTGATGTTTGCACTTCATCACCTCCTGATCTGCTTTAGTGAGTTCGTCCTGCAGGTGAGTAAAAAAAAGAAAGGATGACAGTTTTTGAGAATAACTACACTCTTGAGTGTTATGCTCAGATAAATTAGAGATGTTTATCCATTTTTAAGTCACACACTAACAAATCCTGTGGCATCCTCCTTTAACAGTCTAATCTGGTCAAACGCTTGTTTAAAATGTTTAATGATTTCAAAATGAAAGGAGGTTTGGAAAACCCTTACATGTACTAACGAATTCCTGGACGGAGTTTTACCACAGCGGGACAATAAAAATCTAAGTTTGAATTTCAAACACATTCTATTTTACTCAGCATGAAGGTTTTTATGCTTCAAAATCTTCTTAAACATTCCTGAATTGAAGTCACAGTCCTACTTTAATTGAATCGGCCTCCTCTAGGATGGTGTTGATGTGATCTTTGTGCTGCTTGCATTCCTGCTCCGCCTTCTCGTAGTCGTCCTTGAGGCTGGCCATCTGGGTTTTCCCTTCTTCAAACTCGGAGCGCTTGGATGAAATCTTCTCAACAATTTCCAGAAGATCTTCCTCCTGTGATACAACCCCTCAATAATCACAGGTGACAACTGGCAGCTCAAGTTGACATTACGCTGCTACGAAGTAGTTTGTGTCCCTACTCGTTTCAGGTACACGGAACAAATGATTGTTACGAACCAGAAGCCTGACGTCGTCCGACTGAGGCTCCTCTACATTCTTTAAGTCCGTCAGCTCAAGCTGCAGTTTTGTGACCTTGTCCTAGAACAAACACACCATTGTTAAATGAATCTGCTTCAGAGAAAATAAAAAGACTCTTATTAGGTAGAACTGTTCATCTCATCCTTACTACACCAACATGAACATTTTTACTGACATATTGATATTAAATAAGCCCACATTGTTGAACATTAGGGACAAATTTGAACCTGAAGTTTATATTTATATAAAGAAGTTTTACAGATAGCTTTTTCTGAATTATTCATAAGTAAAAAGAACTAAACGATGATTACATTAGTGTTTTTTTGCTCCATGCTTGCTCTTCTCAACAGTGCTTCATTCTGTTTGATGTCTTCACCCAGTTTCTTCTGTTGTTGCATGAAACAAGCTTCTTGAGCATTCTGGTTCTCCAGCTCTCTCTGCAAGTGCCTGTTAACACAAACGAATCAGTCAAAAAGAAGGAAAACAATGCGACAGTCAGGAAGTGCATTAGGACACTTACCTGATCTCCTCCTCAACATCTCCAGAAAGATAGATTGCTCGGCTCTGATCGGCGCTGTAACTACGGTTAGCATAGATCTGATCTCCATCTTTAGAGAAGGCCTGTGTACAGTTAGCGGGAGGAGGTCCGCCCTGCATTACACGCCTAGCCTCTGTGCGGTCCTAAACACAAACACACAAAAAAGTCAGACACATTTAAAAAGTTCACAAAATCTTGTCTAGGATTTTTTTTTTTAGCAGTTAAAAACACAATGTCTCAACGTTTTGAAAACCCATCAGAACACACTGATCTACAAACCTACCAAGCATTTGATCTGACAATTTATATCAACACAAAGACACAAGTGATGCTAAAAGACTGATTATGCTGTATAACAGGGGTAATCTAGAGTTAAGAGTTGGAAACAGTATCTGACACTTTAGAGATGAAAACCTAGTTTTTTACCTTAATGAGCAAAATGCTTTCAATGCCCCGTTGATCGATGAGGCAGTTGACCACGACTGGGTCCTCGATTTCTAGAGCTTGTAGCACAGACGGGTAATTGGGATGATTCACGGCCCTGAAAGAGGCAAATCTATTACAAAAATCTATTTCACCCACCCTAAAGTAACTACCTGCCTATAGCTCTACGTTAGTGTTGATTCAAATGTAAATAAATGTAAATCTTGTCGCATACATACTGAGCATATAAATAATAATTACATATCTTAAAATTATGTTGAAACTTAAACAAGGGAATTATTATTTCTGATAAACCTTTGATGTTTTTTCACCTCCTTCTTGTGTCATGAACACGTTGGAGGAACTGGCAGGTAATGATGGTCGGCCTGGGGCCACGGAGAACTTTAGCCATGATGCCTTTGAGCACCTTCTCATCGTCGTAGTTGTCGCATGTGAAAGCTTTCAGGTGGCTTTTAAGACATACTTCTATAGCCAGGGCCAGCTCTGGGTCCTTCAGGCTAATGAGGTAACCTGAAGAAGGAAATAAATACAGAAATGTTTATTAACTCTGTTTGTTATGAAATCTATCATTCTTAGTGTTTTATTGTCCAATTATGTAATTATTTACTCTGAAAATTGAGCAAAAGTCAGCCAAAGACGAGATACAAAGTCTTACCCAGAGGTCCTCGGGGTGTGTGCTTGAACAGGCCTTTTCTTTGGGCTTCCTGGATGGCATTGAGCAGGTCCGGCATCTGATCTCCAAAACGCCGAAGTCGATTAGAGCGGCTGGCCGTCATAGTCTCTAGCTTCCTTTTGTTTGCTTCAATGGATCTCCGGAGAACATCAAATTCTTTCCTGTAGATATAATTGCAGCCATCCCAAATTCTTTATATCAGCAGAACTAAAACATGAATCTGTCTCAGCTCCCAGAATACGGATTTAAACGCACAATTGGCAGTTTTGGCTTGTTTTTAGCACCCCCTAGTGTCCAGATAGTGAAAGCAAAAATTAAACTTATCTCCTCGCTGTGCGTTGGTCTTTTTAACACCTTAATCTAACTGCTGAAATGTCTCCTCAGCCTTCATTAGTGTCTACAGGAGCGGTTCATCACTAAATCAAACAAATCAGCTGTGTTCATGATCTAAAACATGCAGGAAACATGCTGGAAGCAGACTGCAGCACCAGGTAAGTCCAGCAGGGACTGGACCGCCACTCTGAAGTTGCAAGTGTGGTATTCTGGCCACAGAGGGCAGTGGGGGTGTGAGTGACATTTCATTAACCCTGTAAAGGGTCATTTTAGCACATACTGGCTCAAAAAATCATTTGAAAATATGAAAAAGCTGCAAAGTATCAAATCATTTTGATTCAATAATGCATACAGCTCAGCTAAACTCTTTTCCACACTGCATTTCCATTAGAGGTGGCAGAAGTGTTTTTAAACTTACCAGGAGACCAACATATAATAGTTATGAATGTGTTTTTAATCCACATACCTCATCTTCCCTTGTTCTTCTCTCACACGGCTGCAGGCGTGTTGATACTGGTCAATCTGCTGGCTCAGAGTGGAACTCTGATGTTCCAGGTTATCCAGCTCCGTCTGAATCTGCTCCACGCGCTCAGTCCTCAGCTGGCTTTCTGCACCTGTTGTCTGGCTGATGCTACGGGGAAAAACAGGTGATCAATATTTAAATTAAAAAACTGGGAATCAAATAAGGTTATTTTCAAAAATAAAAATACAAGACGAGCAACCGTTTAGCAGAAATGAAACAATGAAAACCAAAGTAACATCCCACCTCAGGTTGAGATCTTTTAAACGAGAGGACAGCTGAACTTTGTCCTTTTCCATATCTCTGAGATTTGCTCTGCACCGATGGACGCTGAGCTGGAACACACAGAAATCAAATAAAACACCGTGTCAGAGTGAGAACAGCTTCTTTCATTTTTAAACAACGTGAAGAAGGAAACATGCTCTCCTGAGCAAAACCTAAAGGTCACAGTAAGCACATCAGCCATGGGGTCTACACATAAAGACACTTGTGTTCTTTTTTAAAAGGGAAGTCATTTCTTGTGTTGTAGTTACAGATTCTCAAAGATGGTTGTACTTGTACTTCTTGCCTTTTATGCTGCTTGTGGTAACAGATCTAAAATATAAAGTCAGCCTCTTTCAAAGCAAAGTTTAAACAAATCAGAAGAGTTTGAACACTTTTGCAAAGGACTGAAAAATCTCGCTGGTTGTCTCTGGGTGTTTTCCAAATGCAGTAAGTCAAAAAGAAAGAAAAAGGACGTGTTGTTTGAACTCTTACCTCACAGGTCTTGAGAAGTTTGTTGCGTTTTTGGGCCTCTGTCTTGAGTTCAGCACATTTAGGCTGCAGCTCCTGGATTTGCTGGGCGATCTCCTCCAACTGTTCCTGGATGTGCTTGAGCTTCTGCTCTGCTTGCTCGACTTTATTCTATGAAACATTAAAAGCATCAGGATTGAAATAAGCAAACTTTAATTCTTCAATTTGTTGCAATTATTGGATATACAACAGTAAAAAAACAGCAGGAAATATCATTTTCTTTATCAGACATTAGGTATTGTTAGAAGAAAATAAAATTATTATACCTTCCATTCATCCACCTTCTCATCATACTTCTCTGTAGCTCGTCTGTCACACTGCAGCTTTTCCTTCATGGGCTCTAACTCCTTCTCCATCTCAGACACCTGAAGCATTCAGCTCACATTCATGAACAGGTAAAGGGACCTTTTCAGTGGTGCATTAAAACACACCAGAAGCATAAGGTAAACTGCAGATCATCTCACCAAGGCCCACGCCATTTGTTTCTGCAATTCCTCCAGTTTAGTCTGCATTTCAGTGATTGATGCCAAGCTTTTGTAACGGTCCTCTTTTTCCAGGTACTTACGCTTCAAGTCCTTCAAGCACTGAAAAAAAATCATCTAGAATTATTGAACACAATTTGAATAGTGTAGCTGAATAAAAACCTGCTTGTTGAAAGTAACACGTACTTCACCGTTTTGCTCAAATTTGTCCTCTGTGATGTTCTTTGTGGTTTTAATGTAAATGAAGTCATCTTTCATCTGCTGCAGTTGGGTGGCCTTCATAAAAAACTGCAGGGGCAAATAAAAAGAGTCATTGACATCAATATAGTTCATGCATGGAGTCAGGTCTTTTTTTTTTTTTACCTTGTATTTGTCTCCTTCTCCTTTAGAGTGCAGGAAGTATTTGCTCATCTCTTGTGTGAGAACTGACACAGGATTGTTAACCTTTGGACCAAAGAGGAAAATCAACATCCACCTCAGAAACACAAATCTATTCTGCAATCATGCGATAGCAGGCCTGGAACTAGCTGCAAAGTAAAACCTTTTTAAAAGGATCCGTTATACTTTTAAGGCATTCAGTTAACGTTGTTGATGAGATTCACTGCACCATCTGCCTTTCACGCCAATGTTTTAAACTGAGATCATATTATGAAGAGAAAGAATGACATTATTCTGGTCATACCTGATATTTTATGGGTGATCTCATGAGACTCTCGCTTATCACCACATAAAATTTCATCCCAATCCATGTAAACTGATGTTTATAGCCATTTATGTGTTTACATATGTTGATTAGCTTAAATGGTGTTGACTCCAAAAGGGAATCAGCTCTAACAGACAAACAAATGAACACACACGGGTAATAACATCACTTATCTATAATAACGCAGGTCTGATCCCTATTTTGTGATGAGTAAGATGAACACGTTCCCTACCTGAATGTTAAAACTGTCCAAGATGCAAAGGAGCTCTTCCTTTTTAGTTGAGATGACCTGACCTGTAAGAAAGTGTGTTGGTTAAACAATAGGACATAACTGGGAACATTTTAAATAGCCAAATACAATGCTTATTAGCACCAAGCTGTGGCCAAGTACATTTGCACAAATAAAATAAAAAAACACACAAAATCTCTGCAGTCTTTACCTGTTTTATTTCTCAGTTTATAGGTCCTTAAACCTTCTCGAGTTATTCTCAGGTCTACGACGACAGATGGACCATATACATCGGGCTTGTAAGCATCCCTTCCTTTGTTTCGCAAGGTGATGGATACATCAGCAGAACTGAAGGAACAGAAGCAGTCTGGTGAGGTCAGTAATGTTAAATTACTCTATTTTAGAACAGCAAAAAAACTGAGGATGACGTACATGCTGTTAAGCTGAAATGCTGTGACTTTAAAGAGGTCAACATATCTTCAAAAGACCACTAAATAATGACTTGCATACAAAACACAAGAAATGTCCATCACACGACATCCAAACGTTCACCTTTCTCCTTCTTTCACAAACCCTTTCAGGGAGGATCCTCTGTTTGTGGCTTGTGCGTTCCCCCCTAAGGCCACGATGAGAGCTGTCAGAATGGCACTCTTCCCACCTGTTAGCAGACACAAGTGTTAGTGAAAGGTTAGACAAAAGTGACAGGTGTAGATTTAGAAAGTTAGCTTTACTTTCTACTTATAGAATATAGATATACTTACTTCCGTTGTTTCCAACAACAAAGTTGACGTTGGATCCAAAAGCAAAAGGACCCAGGTGCGAGTGGCACATAAAGTTCTTCAGAGTGATGCTCTCCACGATTCCTGCATCACTAACCACTTCACCGGCACACAGGAACTAAACACATGCTTTATGTTAATGTATAGTGCTGTCAAATAGAAGAAAGTGCCTTTTACAGCATGACAGAGACTCACCCGGTTACTCAGAGTGGAATCCTCCTCTTGCTCACTTTCAATAGCATCCGTCCCCTCCTCCTCTTCGTCATTTGGCGAAGCTCTGCATCGTTTGTTTGGATTTTCAACGGTAGATGTGGGTCTCCGCTTCGACATATTGGTACCCGACGTCACTTTAAGAGACAAAACGAAACCAAACGAAAAGGAAAACTAACGTTAGCATAAAACCAGGCTTGAAGCTAAACTTGCAGCTAACATCCTACCGGTTAATAAGCCGATGACAACATTGTTTGAGCTTTGGCGGATATTATGCTGCTCTGGTTGTTTTATTAGCGAAGGAAAAGAAGTACGCTACCTGGCTAACTCGCTACATGCTTCACAGAAAGTCAAAAACAAACGGAGTGGTCTTTGGTGAGCTCAGCGCTGTTAGAAGCGACTAAAACAAATAGTCAAGTAGCTTGCCGTGTTAACTTCTTACCCGGTTAACGCTGTCCGGCTCCGCGACAGCCGAGATGATATTCAACAAACTGAGGAATGTCGAATTCGCGCTACTTCCAGAGAAATATCGCGCGAATTAGCGAGACTTCCCGTCAGCTTGCTTATTTGCATCCCCTGCTGGTAGAAACTGTGTAGTACAGCCACGCAAGCAAGCAAATAAATAAAAAAAGTGTATTTCTTTATTTCCTAATTTATTTGATGATAAAAGCATGTATTACAACTTATATGTTTATTTTATTGTTTTATTATAGTAAAGTGTCTGAGCTGACAAATAAAATGTGCTATTATCATCGTTATAACCAAGGAGCCTCAATAACACATAAGCAAGCTTAAAGCTGCAGATGTTGAAAGGCAACAACTGTTTAAAAAACACAACAATGAAAGTTTTGTGGGAAAATACAATTAAACCTCAAATTAAAAATGTAATTTTATACATGGAAATTGTTGGATGAAATACACATACTACTACTACTACTAATAATAATCCTCAGACTATAATTGTCAAAATCTATTATTGTTGCAATCCAAATTGTCCCACTGGTCATACGTCATATATAAACATATTTTTATCAGATGACAGATAGTAGAGATGCAGAAGCAGGTACAGGAGGAGAGGCTGGAGGAGATGATGGACGCTCACAGGTGAGGTTGAAGGAATAAAGATGTGTTAGTCAGGCGGTTGTAACAAATGTTAGTGTGATGATAATCTGCATGACTGTAGTGGTTTGCAGTGTATTTACTTTTTTACCCACAGTGGTCTGTTTACATGTAAGTAGGTTACAGCTGTCCAATAAAAACAGAGAACTTAAAATAATGTTTCAAGCCTTTTTATTTCTGATAACATACACTTTTACACAGATCTTATGCAGCTCCAAACATAAATATTATATCAGCTTCTGAAAAATGCTGACAGGTTTTGCAGGAAGGGGGAAACAAGTGTAGCTACAGATAAGTTTTAGCTCCTGGGGCTCCAAATGCCAGGAATCTGTTCAGTTTGACCTCAAAATCGATGGGGCGTTCACCTGGAGGCCTGTAGGCCCCTCCCATTGCTGAACTCAGGTAGGGAATGAGTGCACAGTCCTCCTCAAACAAGGCAAGCTTCCTTTTGTACATCTGCTGGACATGTTCTGGGCTCTTTGGGTTGAAAGCTTAAAGGAAAAGTTACACAAAACTGGATTAAAAACAAACAACAACCCCAAGAGCTTTAGAAACAAGATGTTAAATATGGGGAAAACATCATGGAAAATCTAAACTATTGCTTTAACTGACATAATCTTATGTGATATTTAACTTGAACCTGCAGCACCTGTAGCTTACCTTTTAAATGGTAGGCAACATAGATTTCAGCTGATCTCTGTATGCTGAGGAAAGGGAACTTGGGTTTGAAGATCCCAGCAGCGGTCATGGCCTTAATCAAGGGTCGTGCCACTCCCTACAAAATCAAAGAAAATGTTTTAAACTGTTAAAGTGCTGGATTGCTAATTTGTGGCATTACCTGTTCCAAGTAGCCCATTGTTGGAAGGGAGGTGAGGGAAATAGGCCCACAAAGAGGAGGAACTTTACTGGGAAGCTTCTGGTCCCAGTAGGTTTCAGGAATTCTAGAGAACGGGTTTTAGATCATAGGATAAATTAATTTAATGATATATTATGGAGAAAATGGTTTATATTTTTTATTTTTAACAATTAGATACCTCATAAATTTATCCTGTTTCTGTTTGTTTTCACAAATGTAGATTTGTTCTTTGTATTCCACTGCATAGTCCAGGCTTCCTCGAACCAGAGCTTCATACCTTTAAGGAGAGTTATATTTATGGAGTTTAATATCTGTATTGGATTTGTGTGTTTTAAAGGGATATTCCACCCAAAAGTGAATTTTTTTTTCAGTTGACATATTTCCCAGAGTTAGATAAGTGGGAAAAAAACTATTTGTAACCAGCCCAGCTGTACTCCTTTAGCTTTAGCTTAGCATAAAACACAGTAAGTGAATGGGTTCAACTAGCATCATGAGCAAAAAGGTCCTTAAAAATCACTTAGTAGTGATCCCAATTCTGCCCGGTGACCTAAATAATCATAGTAGGGCTGTGCAATTAATCAAATTTGAATCACAATTATAATCTAGTTGGATCAATTCACTTACTGTGTTTTATGCTAAGCTAAAGCTAAAGGAGTACAGGAGAATGACTGGGCTGGTAACAAATTGATTTTCCCCATTTATCTAACTCTGGAAAATATGTCAACAGACAAATTTTCACTTTTGGGTTGAATACCCCTTTAAAGACATGAACAACTGGATATTATTTAGGGAATTAGACTGAATACCTCTGTTTTCCATCCTTATAAGTAACAGGACAGAAGCCCTCCATTTCAGCCCGCTGTGGGAACTTGGCTTTCACCTGAATCTCGGTCAGCTTTCTTGGCAGCAGGTGGGGTTGTGGGAGGGTGTGTGGGCAGTTAGGCAACACAAACTGATCAGGAGTCGACAGGAACTTCTGTTGTTGGGTAAACATTGTAAAAATGTTGTATTTAGTTAGACTTTCCCCCCTTTCTGTATGAGAGAAACTGTTGTCCGTAAAACCTCCAGAACACCGACCTCCAGATGGTTTTCATCACATAACTTGTAATAATGTGTCCTGTACTCTGCGGCGTGAGTCAAGGCTGCATGGTCTGAGCCGTCCACCAGGTGCTGCTGCAGAGTCAGACAGACAGGACAGTAGTGGCCAAACTCTCCAAGCTGACAGCCCAGCTGTTTGGGTGTGATGCACAACCTGTTGATGCAGGCAGCTTTCCCTGTTAAACAAATGTAGATGAGGTTAGAGGTTTAAACATATAAAAATGTAACCCACCCACCCATTATTCCTAACCTTTCACCTTTTGTTGATAATAGATGTTATACCAGCATTTGCTCACCTAAAAATGCAAATTATTTAACACTCACCACTTTGTGTCCTTTCTACGTAAGACCGCATGTGTTTCACGCTGATGCAGACTTCCTTCAAAATCTTAGTCCAGATCCACCATTTGTTCTTCAAGCCATTAAAGATGAACCAGTTCTGATGCTGCTCTTGGTAGTATCGCCTCATATTTTCCACTTCCTCCTCGAAACGATAGTCGGAGGTGTGGAGGATTTCAGAGTGAGGTCTGTAATGACGGGGGAGGTGAGCAGGACACATTTTGTTTGTGACTTAGCTATTTTAATCTGCTGCCTTGTATTTACAGTTGCTAACTAAAAACAGATCTCTTACTGTTTGGGTTTCATACGGTCTTCAAGGCGTCTTTTGTTCACCTCCACCTCATCAAGCTCAAGCTCTGCTACAATCATTGGGATGATGCTCTCAGACTCCATTAATCTAGCCTGGCTAAGGGTCATCGGAAAGCCATCCAAAACATACCTGAAATGTTAATAAAGCAAAAATATGTGCAGGTTTCCTGATCAGTGCATGTAAGAATTGGTAAATGCATTGCAAAAATTTCATAAAGATGTATTAAAATGTAATAAATGAAATGAATTGATGATTTTACCCTCGAAAGCTGCAGACTGGATTTAGGAGTGCCACCTGCAGACACTGAATGAGCAGTTCATCAGGTACAACGTGACCCTGTGTGAGGTAGCCTCCTATCTGAACCGCTAGTTCAGTGTGACCCTGGTTGTTCAGCACCATATGCATGACGCTACTGATGGACAGATGAACCAAGCCATACTCTTGAGCAAACGTCTCTGCCACTAAAAAAAAAACCAGAAAAAATGAACATTGAGAATAAAAAGATCTTAATCTTCAGCTGTTCTGCCTCTTACCTGTTGTTTTTCCAGATTTAGGAGGCCCAAGGACAGCTATTTTTATCGGCAACGCAGGAGGGGGCATTGGCTGCCGAAGGTATTTTAAAGGGTTGAGCATGAATTTACTGAGGTTTTCTTTGGATGCAAAGAAATAGATGAACTGATTGTGGATGAGGGGATATGTTGTGTTGAGAGGCCATTGCGGAAGTAGAGTTGCATTTCTGGTTTCGTACAGCTGCACATCAGGGTCGTACACGAATAAAAAAAAAAAACACGTCAGCTTATTTGCTCAAAACACCACAGAGCAGAAGACAAATGTATAGCTGGCGTTCCTAAATGGGGCCTACCTGGATGGGGTCCCAGCAGCCAAAGGCACTGTGAAACTTGTAACAGGAGAGCAGCAGCTTGTGAGCGAGGCTGACTGAGATGGGCTGGCATGTTTGGAAGAGTGATTCCCTGTTTACCCGCAGCGGCTGGATGCCTTGGAGCAGGAGATGCTGAGTGGTCTTGTGCCTGGATGATGCACTGATTTCCAACGTGGGTACACCATACGCACTCAGGCGTTTCTGTTGAAAAACAGAATAAATCAAGCCTGATTGATTATAAGAATACGTCACAAAAACTGCACCTGATTGATAACCGTGTGTCTTAAAGAATTGAAGTTACCGTCACACCAACAACGTTGGTTTCATCTGTTTCAAAACGCTGCTCTATTTCCACCTCCAGCTCCCTCTTTACATCCTCCCCATCTGCCATCTCGTCTTCCTCTTCATGTAGCATAACCCCTGTCTGTTCTTCTGCATCATCTAAACCTTCATCTTCTTCACTAAAATCTTCCTCCTCTTCTTCTTCTCTAGTCTGTTTTGTTGGGCATAAGGGGGGTTAAGGGTTAATCAATAATTCAGACAGAATCTGGTTATAACGACGAGTTCACTCACCTGTACTCTGGCTTCGTGTTGCTCTTCTCTGAGTTCAGCTCCTCTCTTGGAGATTTTCTCTTTCTATATCAAATAGAAAGATAGTGTCAACTACTGCTATAATTAACTGGAAGCTAATGCCTTTGAAGTAAAAAAAAAAATCAGAAAATTACATCAAATGATTTGTTTTGTCACCTGAGTTTTGTGGAGCTCAAGCATGAGATTCTGATATCTAAGATGTTGCTCACGCGATTTCTCCAGGTAGATCGGAAGCAAACGCTTTTGGACGGCTGCAACGTCCATTTCCAAGACTACGACAACATCAGGGTAAAGCTGTTTGTCCAACATGAACTGTGCTTGGTTGATATCATGAGGGAAGCCATCCAAAATGAAGCCCGTTGACCTAAAGCAAAGAATCTTCAGCAGATATAATCATATTTTCCCAAATAAAAGGATTTCAGGTTTATCTTTGAGAAAAGCACAAGCTGAAATGGGTAACTACATGAATGGCTCTTGTTTCCAGAATGGTGTGACGACCATTTCCAAGATCTCAGAACTCAGTGGCTCTCCATCAGACAGGTGGGCTTTGATAGCCAGTTCTGCTTCCGTCATGATCGTCTCCAGCTGTAGGCACAAAAACACAGATGGGAATTCTTATATGGAAGAATTTGAATTAATCAGTTTTTCTAAAAACTAAGAGAAAGGAAGAGTAAAAAAAATTAAAGCTGACCTTCGAGTCAGAGTCATTTTCCATCTCTTTCTGGTCTCCCTTCATACGTCTCTTTATAAAATCTTCCAGGATCTCAGATTTCTTCTCTATAGGCATTTCCTCATCAGAATAAGTAATCCGTTTCTTTGTCTTGGCTATGATCAGGTTTTGGAGCAGTTCTCTGAACTGTATATAAAACAGCCCCAGCTCCCGCGCGACCCATTCACCATGAGTGGACTTCTCCGAGCCTCTGACTCCCAGTAAGATGACTCGTAAGGCAGGAGGCTTAAAACAGAGGGAGCAAAATAAAAGAAAGACATGAGGGAATTGCATTTTATCGAACTACTTATTTTTTCTGTTGTCATTTTTTACCTGAAGAGGCTGAGTCTGTGCAGTGAACAGCTCAGGGTTCTGAATGAAGGAATCTCTGGCTGTACTATCAGAAAAGTAGAACGTCCTCTCACGGTACACGGCGGGGTACTTATCCATACAAGGCCACAGGATGTTGCGGTGTTTTAAAGCAACAGGGCAGAAATGCTTGGTATCACCTAATAGTCTTTTGGTTGATTGGACGCCTCTCTGTGTTATAAGAATTAATGACACTTTTAAATATTATAAAACGTACTTTTCATTTGAAAAATGTTCATTTTTAAGTGAAAACGCTGATTTACTAACTTCATCCTCCTCCTCCTCTTCTGCAGAATTATCACTCTGGTCTTCCTCTGCTCTGTTAAATCCCTCAGCATCTTCATACTCCTTCGGGTCGATATCAGACAACATTCTGGCCACGCACTTAAAGGGTTCTTCAGATCACACATTTCAGCAACAAGTAAGCGTAAAATCAATTTCTTTTTTGATGAATAAAAGAGGTTTACTCACTTTCCATCTGTTGGATCATCTCTTGCAGCAAGTTTTCTGGGCTTTTGCTCTCAATCTCTAAAATGCAGTGGTTGTCTGGTAGAGCCAGCTCCATCTGAGTCCACTCCTGCTCAAACTGCAACTTATACTCCTTCATCTCGGGGACGTCTGGATAACCAAGTTCTAAATCCTCGGGCAGAGCCACAGCTTCAGCCACAAAGAAAGAAGGAGAGAGAGATGAGTAAATGACTGGCAGTTCATATCTGCATGCAACAAGAAGATTAGGATAAGAAAATACCTTACAGAAAAAATGAGGAGGGTTTGAACTCTCAGGTTTGACAATGCATTACTGGAATATCATGGATTTACTTTGTAGAAATATCTCACCTTCTTCATTTATTGTGGTGAGATCTGTTGAACTGGTGACATCAGACTGCACGGAAACGCTTTCTGATCAATTTTTTGCAAAAAAAATTAATTATTATGGATTTCAAAACCTCTGGAAAAGCATGTAGGCTAATTATTAGACAGGTACCATCATCTATCTCAGCAGCTGTTTTTAGAGTTGATTCCTCATCTGATTCCTCATCCTCTTGCTTTCTATAATGAAAGAAAAACAAAAGAATATGTAAAACATTCAGATGTGAGACACCCAACTACAACAAATAACCTGAAAGTTTTGCTGAATCTAAACTTACGAGAACTGTTTCTTCCTATCAGCCGTTTCCTCCTGTAGCCTCCTCTTGATGGCTTTGTCCACGTTTTCCTTGTTCGTCTCATAAACTCTCCTCAAAACTACATAAAACAACAATTGTCAAACAGAACTAGAATTACAGGCAAATTTTGAACTAAAAGTCTAAATGCAAATGCAATAGGACTGACTCCAAAAGTTAAGGACGTCTGGATGTCATTAAAGGGATGCAGTTTTGACTTGCTGTGGTTCGTCTTTTTAACACCTTAATCTAACTACTGAAATGTCTCCTCAGCCTTCATTAATGTCTACAAGAGCGGTTCATCACTAAATCAAACAAATCAGGTGTGTTTACGATCTAAAACATGCAGGAAACATGCTGGAAGCATGTAAAGGGTCATTTTAGCACATACTGGCTCAAGAAAATGATTTAAAAATATGAAAAAGTTGCATAGTATGGCTTTAATGTCGCTCAGAGAATTTCATTAAATCCCTTCATTTTTCCATGAGACGGTTTGCTGATAGACAGACAGGCACGGACACAGCCAAAAACATTCTGGAAATGAAAAGATACCTTTACCTTGATTTCCTTCACTGTCTCTGAGACTGAAGATTATTTCTGGCATTATGTCAGCTTGCCGTAAAACATCAATGTGGGAAGGGTCGCTGGGAAAGTTGTCAAACACCCATCCAGTCCTGGCCTCGGCATCCACCTCCTCTATCTGCAACATCAACTGTATCACTCCTTCATTTGTTTTAACAACGATATCCTAAATGTTGCGTTTCAAACCTCTTTTATGCGTTTCTTCAACACATCAGCAAGCAGGTCAAAGAAAGAAGAGCTCAGTTGTTTGGCGTTCTCCATGGCATTGAGCACCATGGTCTTCACCTCTGGATGATCCTCTGTCACTGATAGCAGCAGAAAACATTTGATTCATGCACACACGTGTGACACACTTAAGACTACCGTTTAAAAATACACATGTGTGCATACATTTGCTAGAAAATTTTGACTTATTGCAAATTTTATAGTAAATGCATGTAAATATGATCAAATTTCTCACCATCCTGATTCACTGTCATTTTGATTTTCTCTATAGCAGCCTGGACTGTCTCCTCTTTGATTTGTGCAAGCCTTTCCTGTTCAGCCTTGGCTAACAGCTCCTCCACGTTGAGTACCACAGCACCAAAGTGCTGAGCTAGAAGCCTGCACATGGTGCTCTTCCCAGACTGAGGAGGTCCAATGATGGACACTTTGCAGGCAACTCGGGGCATAGGAGGGAGTAAGTAGCATCTGGGGTTTGTGGCAAACCTCTTGTAGGCCTCCTGAGATGAAAGGATGTACAGCTTGTCCTGGAAACTACAGTGATTTGACATGAGAATTGGACAGATGTTTTCCAGGAAATAATTTGCTCAAGAACACTCACCCTACAGAAAATTCTATGTCGCCAGGAATATTCTTGCCCTCTTTAAGAGCAACAGGACATGTTTGACCCCAGCGGCTCCTTTTCCAATTAAAGCCAGGGGCCACTGTCCTGGAAGAACACATCATTTCCAGAAGGTGTTCCTGTGGAGGAGAAAAAATACTGCAAGTGAATTCTTCATAAAGAGGTTGTAGGGGAAGCAGCCCCAGACTTCCCTCTGTCCAGCCACTTGGGCCAGCTCCTCTGGAGGAATCTTGAGGTGTTCCCAGGCCAGATGAGAAACATGTTAAAGTAAGAAGACAAAAAAAAGACAGACCTGATCATTGCTCCCTGACTGTACTTCATCACTCTCGTTGTTGTAGAGCAGGACTGGAACAGGGACACGCCTTATAGCCATAGATTCAAACAGGGTCATCACAGACTTTAATTGAAAAATAGAAATAAACCAAATTAAGCCGGCACAGCATATCAGTTGTTAAACATACAATTTATGTCTGAACACTGATGGACCATAAGCAAATACCAGCCAAAACAAAACCTGACAATACCAGAGTAACGCTACTTAAAAAGTAAATAAATAGATTGATGAATGAAGGTCATATTTACCAAATGGAGCTCTTCAGGTGTTTTGTTTCCATTGAAATGCATCACATATGGATGGTTTTGCTTTTTCATGTAGTCCTGAAAAAAAAATCAAACTAATTTATTTATGTAAAAAAGCTTTTAGGTTCATCTTTTAGATCTGATGTTAACTATCCGATTCTGATAAAACTAAGGCATGCAGTTATGAAACATTTTAATATTTGTATTTCGGTTTAGAAATATTTTATTGATCTGATGTGTTTGATGGCAAATTCCAGCACTAAAAGTTCTGAAAACACAAAACAAAACATTATTATTAAGAATGACCCAGACTGTTCCACTATTTGTACCATGATTGCTTACAAAATTAAAAGTGTTGTAAATCTTATTTTCAGAGTGACTTATTAAAAAAATGCAGGGTATCTAACCTCCAATGGTCTTAGAAGTGTTTCTTTGTACTTGTTAAATCTCTTTAAAGCATCTCTGGGAAGATTTTCTGGCATCCACACCATCTGGTCAACGACATTCATTCCAGTCTGAAGAAGCTCCGCCTCCTTGATCTAAAAAAATACATAATTGAGTAGTAAGTTTATTTTGGGGTTTTCGTGTTAAGGATGTGTAAATAGCCATATCACTTTTATAAATTTGGTTAAAAAAAGTCATATGTATATGGTGACACTTTAAATTACATCTAAAAATCTAGTCTTCATATTTACAATCTGTTCAAACTGTAAATACAATTCTATTTATTTGCAGTTTGCACATTGTTAAACTTTGTGGAAACGATTTATTATTTTGTAAAACAAAATCATACTAAGTCTTTGCATCTCTAATGGAGACAGGAATGTAAAGTTAAAGCTAAAGCAAAATGTGCACCCCCTAGTGCATAGTTGGCTGCATTACAAGTTTTATGTCCCAATCCCTTCTGATTAAAAAAATAAAAATATAGCTCCAAAAATGTATTTCTGGTTGTTTTTATTGATTTAGATAGTATTCTTGCTGCTTTATCTCCAAATGTTACTTTTTCTTATCTTATTTGTTGCTTGAAAACACCAAACACAAATGTAACGAGAAATTTGGCTTCACTTCACAACAAAAGTAAAAGGGGACATGTCATCCATCCTTGTAATTGTTCATGTATATGTCATATTATAATTGGAAATACAATGATTTCCTCCCAAAATTTCAGAATTGATAGCAAACAATAGAGAACAGAACACAGTTGATTTATGATTTTTCGTTTTTAAACATAAGCAGCAAGTAGAGGCAAAAGATGGAGAATCATGTGGCAACACAGTTTACCTCAAATTCCTGTTCCTCCTCCTCATCACTCCCCAACTGGTCCTTATTTCCCTCCTTTACGCTGAACTCTTCTTCACGATCCCAGTGATCCCTGCTGTATAGTTGCCCCGTCACTGGGTGCTGCTTCAGGCCCGACAGCCTTTGGATCAGGTCGTTGTCTGGACACTGGTGACGGACAGGAAAACGTAGCTGGTTTAAAAAGATCTAGATTTGCTTAGATGCAACTCGCAACTTTAATTACAGGAAATGAAAGTAACCTTGATATAAAAGATGAAATCTGGTGCTGGTTTGAGGTTTTCCATCAATTCAGTCAGATCAGGGATCTTCGTGCACTCTTCGGATATAAAAGGCAGCCAACTCAGAACATAACCTGTGCACAGTAAGCAAATGATCAGTAACAGAGCATTTTCCTACTAAACCTATAATCAAACTCTTCAAACATCACTTGATTATTGAGATGTTTTCTTTTATAAATTTCGCATGTCTGATCACAGTAATACGACACGTTGGATAAACTCTGACATCAGAATTTACCATAATGCTCAACATCAGGTGAGTTGAGTCTGGCCAGCACCAGCTGCAGGACTAAATCGTCAGGTATACTTTTCCCCTCCGATATGATGTTCAGGATCTGGAATTGTTGAATTGAAAATTACAATAAAATCATAATAATAATGTGTGAAATTATACATTTAACTCACCTGTGTGCCTTCCTTGGTTTTGTCCTTTATGTGTGTGTGGAGCAGATCAATATCTGAAAGGTTTTGGAGGCAGAATAAGTTTTATGTGTGTGCAATAACAAACAAACAAACAAACAAACAAACAAACAAACTTGATACCTACCATCAACAAGAACACACTGCCAAGACTTAGCTATCATTTTGGCTAAAGTGGATTTACCAACACCCTGTGATAGAAATGATATAATTTATTAATTAAAAAATTGACACTGGATACTGCTGGGATGGGAACAAGCTGTAACTTTTTTTGAAAACTTAAGTGTGTAGAGTTGTAAATATAAGAACATACTGGTTTTCCAAAAACGATGAAGCAGGTAGGTTTAGCTTGAAGGCTAGCTCTCTCTGGATCGTCTTCTATTTGACAGTCCACTAAAGCGTCCATTTTGCCTGTCAACCTAACAATAAAATAGTTGATAAAAACTCAAAATTTTTCTAAATAGCTGTTAGACAGTTTGACTGCCGAAAAAGTACTCACTTTTAACTAAATGTATTCTTTAGTAGCCATTCATCAACACTGGCCTAGTTTTAGCATAATTGTTTCACAGCCGCACAACAGTTACCATGGCAACTCAAAACTCGAGAGGAGCGAGCACAGACAAAACGTGCTGGGTTATTAATACGCCTAATAACTTTTTTTGGTTGCCTTTCACACGTTTACTGTGTTTATTCTTTAAGTACGAGCACTTATTAACACACAGAGACTCGTCTAGAAAGAAGAACGCAAACGCAAAATATAAGCATTTTTCTTATCGCGTTTTTAAAAAACTTGAGCTTTTTGACCTAGCGAGGCACCGTATCAGCCGGTAACTCGCTCCTGACAGTCACATGACCGGTTGAAATAAACCTGAATGTTACTCAAACGTACGTGAATGGATATATCAATTTAAACTCTTGCTAAATTCGTTCTAAATAGTTGTTTGACAGCTAGAGGAGATGTTTATTATAGCGCGAGCTAATTTTTGTTGTTAACTAAGCTAGCTGGCTAAACTACTGGTGAGTCACTATTAGCTTATTAGCTAGCTTCCTGAATGCTCTAGTATGGCTTACAACTTCCTTTAATTTTTATTGTAAAGTTTGCATTTGGATTTTTGGGTAAATTTTACCCAGCAGCTCTTTTGTCTTTTTTGTTTTTGTTTTGGAAGAATACAGCAGTAAAATGCCTCAGGCAGCGGCTGTCATCAGTGGGATTCAGAGGATGGTTCTGTATGAAACAAGAGCTGTAAGTGCCACATGATCTTATTTATTGTTATTATAACAAGAGTAATAAAAAACTAGGAACTTACTTTTCATTCTCAAGACAAACAACGGTATTGTTTATCAAACTAGTTATGTGCCTTTTGTTTGGGACCTTACAAAAGGTGAAAATGATCCAAAACAAGGAAATTTGGACTTAAAATGAGTGAAAAATGCATTTGGATTAACTGGAGAACATTTTTCTGCTGAAATAAAAAACTACAGGGACTGTTTGTTTTAGCTTGTAATTTGCATCCTTTGTGTACTGGAAGTGATTTTGGAGTTCTGACCTTTTGTGCTTTTGTGCCGCTTCCATAATCATTATAATGGCTATCAAGAGCAAATCTGGATCATCTGGGATAAAATATGTACATTAATTGCATAAACAGAAGCATTGTTTTGCACCAAGTACTGCAGCAATTTCATAATGTTGTGATTTCTCACACATCTGGCAATAAAACCCTTCTGATTGTGATTCTGATTGAACTATCCAGCAGACCCCCTCTTTTTCAGCTCAAATGCTTTCTTCATACTTGTCATCGGTAGGGTGATTGTTTTTTCTAACCAAGTTTTGTAAGTCATCATAATTAATTTATGTTTACATTTAATCTGCAGCCACTTCTGCATATGGATGTGGAGAAAGACAACTGATTTCAGTACTTGTCATTAAACACTAGGTGGCAGCAAAAGGTTAATATTGAAGTTTTCAACAGTCAAATCATTTAAACATTTTGGGGATAAACACACACACACTTGTGCAGTTTTCTTTCTTATTGGTAGAATTGGATGCATAAGCAGAGCAGCCATCCGTGTTGATTTAAATATTCTTTCAGTAATTTCCTTGGTGTATAAACAAAAGGTGTGATCAGGGTAAAATACAGTATAATAGCTGTCACAGTTAAGGCATAATGATGTGAACTATTGTTGGGAAAGAAAAATACTGTAGGATACTGGGAAGAGTGGAACAGGACAAAATGGCTGTAATGGTTGCAAACTACCAATACATGATGTTCTAATTTGACACGTTTTAGTGAACTAAAAATCTCTCATTTTGCAGCCAAGTATGAGAAAAAATAATGACATGAAAGAACGGCAGCATGGAAAGGAAGCTTTAATATTGATCAATTTTAACGTGATCAAAGAGATGCTGTGCTCAAATGTTTTTTGGGCCAAAATTCACTGTATTTATATGCATTATTTGTATTAACATTGAAGGCTGATTCATGTGTAATTTTCATCCTTAAAATGTAGTTTTTTCTTCTTTTCAGAGATATTTCCTGGTAGGGAGCAATCATGCACAGACCAGACACAGAGTGCTAAAGATTGACCGCACAGAACCCAAAGACCTGGTGATCATCGACGATAAGGTAAGCCATGACTTTCCACAAGACCTGGATCAGTGCCAATGTTTATGCTTATGTAATACATTGCAGCGTGCATAAGGGGACGTTGTTCAAGCGTTCAGCTAGTCCCGAGTGTGTTGTCCATAAGCACGCTTTCATTTCTTCCCTGATGCTCATTACAGAGTCCATGAACTGGATGTTGATTTGTTTATTCACGTTGTAGTTCATTATAATATGAACGCGTTTGTTATTATGAAGCCTAAATGACTGAAACTGCGCCAGTCAGAGCTTTCGGTGCCGTGGGTTTACGCTGACATCTGAAAAATGGAATTTGCTTCTTTCTTAGAGAATAGAAACCATTTAAAAGACTTTTGTCTATACTAGACAAAAGCAACTTCATAATTGTTTTCTTTTTATTTGAAAAATAAACTTTGTCTCTATGGATTAAATTAAGCTATTGAGCCTATAGAGAAATTTGAAAAATGTACATAATTATTGATAACGATATTTGGGAAACAGTTTGCATAGTAGTGGTCTTTAAAATGCTATTTGATGGAACGATCAAGACTCATAGGATCAGACAGACACTGAGCCTTTTTTGCATTAGTTCAGTAAAGTGAAGATGCATCTACGCAATGAAAATGTATTATTTAATAAAAAAAAAGTAAAGAGTGTGAAAATAAACACATTCTGCCATCATGGATGAGTCATACTACCCAATCTAAACTTCCTGAAGACAAAACTCAGGGCAGAAAATCTCACAAACATTCGTTTAATATCTGTAATGTTTAAAATGTGCTTCTTTCTGTCTGTAGCATGTGTACAACCAGCAAGAGGTGCGGGATTTGCTTGGCCGTCTGGATCTGGGCAATCGTACCAAAATTAGCCAAAAGGGCGGCTCCGGCTTGTCCAGGGCCGTGTCAGCGTTCGGTATTGTGGGTGAGTGCAGTTCCCCTAGTCGCCTTTCTCCATGGCGAAATAGCTGCCATTGCACTGTGACTGTGTGAATAAGTCACTCTTCTACATGGAATTACTTTTACGTCTGCGTTTGCTGACCTGGTATTTCACCTTTTAGAGACAAATGATGGAAAATGTTGAAATGAAGAGAACACCTGCCTGTACAATGAAGACATTTGATGTGCAGTGCTGTTAAAAATATTTGATCCTTTATATAGTTCTTCTGTTTCTATTTTTCTGACTCGCATGTTTCAGATCAGCATAAAATAAAATGATGAAAGGGAAAAAAACGGACCGGAATAAAACAAAATGCATTTTTCAAACAATGATAAAATTATACAAAGCAACCTGGCCCTTCGTGGAAAGGTAATCGACCCTTCTAAAACTAATAATTGGTTGTATACAGTGGCGTCCCTAAGGGGTGGCCAGGGGTGGCCATAGCCGCCCCACTGGCCACTCCAGAGAAGAGTCATATTAATGTTCACACAAACCATAAATTTATCTTGTTTAACAAAGATATGTAAAACCCTATAAAAATATACATTTAATGAATAAATAATCAGAATAAAAAATGTTTTTATGTCGCTGCTGTTCACCATTTTCAAAGTAAAAGTTTCAATCACCATAGTTTTTGTGGATGTTTTAGTGAAGAAACAACAGGCAAATTAAGCTGTTCTAAAATTCTAAAATAAATGTTGAAACTATAAAATAACGTTTAAATGTTTTTTTTTCTAAAATTTTGTGTTTCTTAAGTTTGACGTAAGTGTGTTGGACGCATATTTCTTTTTTATGAAAATGGATAAAGGAGCATTTATTACATCACCACAGGCTAAACTTTCCCAGAGTAACCATGGGGATCAATAGAGCTTTCTACAGTAGCTAAAAATAGATTGTGACGCAACGCCGCAAAGCAGTCTGGGAAATACGGTCATACAAACAAGCTACATTTTAGTATTGATTCCTATGGGTCTGAGTCGCTCCGATCTAGCTAAAGTTGTTTTTCCGTCTTCTAAAGATTTTCCAACAGCAAGGAACTTAACGCTGCTGCTGGGGGAGGTGCTAATCGGACTCTAGACGCCCAGATCGGATGTTGGAGAGGACTTTTTATCCCTTTTCCAAAGCCGGTAAAGTCAATAGTATAACGCTGCAGACCCGGAGACGCCAGTTTCAGGCCGACACCACGTGAAACAGCTGGAAAGCTAAACAGGCTAAGCTAAAGACAGAAGAAGCAAAGCGGTGGTAGTTTTGAAGTTGGACGTGCGGATTTTAACTGTGTGGAGCAGATCAAGAAAAGCATGTATATTTGTTACTTACATCTTCCTGGAGGGGAAAGTCCTACAACCGAGAATGGGGTTATCCAGGAGGAGCAGCGGAGGAGAATTAATGCAGGACGCAGCGTTGTTAACGGAGAGTTAGAGGCAGCGGTGTTAACGGAGGAGAGTTAACAAGGAGGCAGCGGTCCAGCTGAACGTCTGGGCCAAACAGCATGTCCACCCAAACGTCCACGAAAAAGTCTTTTGACCAGAGGTGAGTGGAATATAAAAAGTAGGGACACAAATGATAACCTGACAATTAAAAAACTACCTTGAGAAAATGTTACTTGAGCACTGTGAGTAATGAACTTATTTTTATATTACCCAAGAAGGAGCCGTGATTGGGAATAATGGCGTTTAAAACAACAGCGCTGCTAGTGGGGGTTAGTTGTTACTTTCACTTTCATTTGAGCTAGCGCTTCAGTTCTGGTGATCGATAATTAGCAGGGTCGCCATCAAGAAAAGCTCTTTGGTATGTTTTTTTTTGTCAAAACAACTTCCTCCATTTTATGCCTTCATATCGATGTCAAAACGCTCTGAAACGGTATATTTTCTATTGGTAATGCGGCTTATCAGTATGACCCTTCCCAGCAGCCTTTGCGTGGTGACGTCAACTGTAGAATACCCTATTTGGTGTGCCACCCCAAAATTTTCTCAGACCCCATGGCCACCCCTATGAAACGTTTCTGGGGGCACCACTGGTTGTATAACAGTTACGGGTAATGATGCTCTTGCATCGCTGTAGAATCTGGCCTTTTTGCAGAATTGTTTTGATTCAACCACATTAGTATTTCCAGCGTGAAAACACGAGACATCCTCCTTTAGCAAGTAATGAAGGCCTTGAAGCAGCAAAGCAGCCCCAGACATCACACTACCACCACCGTGTTTCACTGTTGGTATGAAGTGTTAGCTTAGCAACAGACGTAATAAACACACCTTCCAAAAAGGTTACATTCTTTTAACCTGATGAGTAAAATGTATTTTTCTTCTTTTTGTACTTTAAGCATAATTTTTTTATATAAAACATTATGTTATGTCATCTAATCATCAGTGACATTCAACCGTATCGGAAAACATGACTCAAATGTGATTAAAACATGTGGACAATGTTGCATTCACATGATGACATATACAATGCCAGTAACAAAGAAAAGAAAAACACCTAATTTTCTGTGTTCTTGTATTTTGGACATTGGCCCACAGACCCAGTTGAAGCTTTCCTGTTAGCGGTGACAACGCTTTCTCTCTTTTGATCCAATTTATTGAACACAGGTCACACTAATTTTCTCGACGGAGCCTTGCTCTCGTTTTCTAAATTGACAAAGCGAGGCTTACATGAGCGGTTTGTGTAACAGACCACATGATTAGCCTCCCCAGTTGTTCTTTATGTGGAGTCTTGAGTGTGACAGTACTGTGAACTTCACACATACGTGACATGATCAGCGCTCAAACCCTCAGCTTTTTTACACACTAAGTGGACAGAACAAAAGATTTTCCCACAAGTCTTTGCTGTCGTTGCAGAAGGACTCCTACTTTGTTTCCGAACATTGAAAAGTCTCTTGCTCCCAGGCATCACAGAATTTATCCTTTTATTTTCCAGCGTTGAGTTTGATAAATAGTAGAAAGCGTGAGAATATTTTAGAACTTATGAATCCACTGAAACAGATACATGGATGTTTAATTATATAAAAAAATACCTGTTTTCTGTTCACAAGCTAGTATTAACATAAGATACATCATCTGAGAAAACCTTCTCTTGGCTCACATAATAAGTATCATCACTCTGAATCAGCTCCTCTAAATCTGAGACCATGGTCTTGAGTTGGAAAAGGGTAGAATGCCTTCTCCAGGTCAGGGACGAGGTTCTGCCTCATATGGAGGAGTTTAAGTATCTCGGGGTCTTGTTCATGAGTAAGGGAAAGATGGAGCGTGAGATTGATAGGCAGATTGGTGCTGCGTCTGCAGTGATGCGGGCGTTGTACTGGTCTGTCGTGGTGAAGAGAGAGCTGAGCCGGAAGGTGAAGCTCTCGATTTACCGGTCAATCTACGTTCCAACTCTCATCTATGGTCATGAGCTTTGGGTAGTGACCGAAAGAACAAGATCACGGATACAAGCGGCCGAATTGAGTTTTCTCCGCAGGGTGTCTGGGCTCTTCCTTACAGACGGGGTGAGAAGCTTGGTTATCCGGGAGGGGCTCGGAGTAGAACTGCTGCTCCTCCACATCAAGAGGAGCCAGTTGAGGTGGCTCGGGCATCTGGTTAGGATGCCTCATGGATGCCTCCTTCGTGAGGTTTTCTGGGCACATCCAACTGGGAGGAGACCCAAAGGAAAACCCAGGACACGCTGGAGGGACTGTAGGCCCAAACGCGGCACTCCAGTGCACGCCGGGAGAGTCAGCAGCGAAGCGAATTCACCGCCGCGCTCCTCGCTTGACTTGCGAGATCACAAGATCCCTCGAGACTTCAAAGGTCACAGTTTGTTTATGACGTCCGCCATTAAACCAAAAAAAAGGAAATCACGTTTGACATTGCTGTTTGATGTCATATATAATGTTTTTACTCTCCACTGCCAGGATTAAAGCCGTGAAAAACACACCGCTGCACTTTTCGAACGATGCGGCAAGTAAATAAGCCGTGAGGTCACACGTATAGACGTAATCCACATAGATATGAAATCGCATCACTGTTACAGACTTTTATTTTGAAAATTACCGGGCATTTTACACTGAAACCGAGTTTGATTTCCTGTCTAGCCCTATGTTAACTGTGGAAATTGACGCATCCCAGAAGCGGCACGCGGCAAAAATAGAACTCGATCCTATCTTTAGCGGCGCAGCGCGGCGTGCCGCTTCTGGGACGCGTCTGGAAATTGCCGCGTCACGGCTGGTTTGTGACGCCCCCATAGACTATAATGGATTCTATTTGAAGCGGCGACGTTCCGCTGCCGTTCCGCGCCGCTGATGCTTTCAGTGTGCAGTAGCCTTTAGTCTAAAACATTCAGAGCATGAATAAATATCATTAATCGTCTTAAAATGAACTTCTTTCATTTGAAAATACATATTTTCAGAAAAGGCACTTGAGCCATTTCTCAGCCTTCTTCTCAAACTTCCCACGCAGCAATGGATTGGGGGTAATACCCTTGCCCAAAGTCTGCATTGATGCGGACTTGGGCGAAGTGCGGATTAATGGTGCAAAAGGGGCGTGGTCACCTTCTGCACTTGTGACTCGGGACACCCTACACACTCACACCCCTGGCCAGGAACGCGCAATTGAAGGGCGCAAGGGTGGAAGTGCGAGTATTGGAATTGGGCCGTAGCCTCTCTGCTGGCCAGGGAACACCTTGGGATTCCCCCGGAGGAGCTGGCCCAAGTTACTGCCCCCGCGACCCAACATCAGATCGCTAACAATAATGGATGGATGACATTCTGAATTTATTTTTATTCACATTTGGTTTGCAGGTTTTGTCATTCTGATCCATGTATTGCAGAAAGGAAGGAACACTGAACTGAGTCAAACTGTCACTCAGCATCACAGCAAGTGACACAAGATTCAGGGAGAGTAGCTGTTTAAAAGTGTTGGACACATCAGCTCATATTAATCATCAAATAGCTTAAAACTGATTTCATGTTTTTTTTTTCCAAGGTTCAATCACACATTTTTAATAAAGAAAAACTTAGTAAAAGTAAACAAACCTAGAATTTCTCAGAATAATAAATATTTATTAATATGAGAGTTGGCAGAGTGAGAATTTGAACAGGTGACTCATTTTTTATGCTTATTTTCCTTGATGAGGCATTTCTAAAGAATATGCTGGCATCGATTTGTGTTTGGTGTTAAGTGTCATAGATGAGAATAATAGATGAGAAAATAGGTCCTCCAAAGCTGAAAGCAAATCATTAATCATGTTTCATGATGCTGTCTGGGTCAGATTTTAATTTTGGAAACACATTAACCAATTTTTGTACAGAAAATGAAGACTCAGACACGTATGATGAGCCTCTGCCCTTGTTTGTAAACCGCCTGAGCTGTAGATGATTAGAGAGCAACATAAAGGTTGTCCTCAAAAATGAGCTTCTCTCACATTAACGGGTTATGTCAGCAAGGAGTTGGACCTTTATGTGGTACTTAAAAGAAATTTGAAGTGGGTTAGCTAATAATGTGTTTATTTTTTCTCTGACAGGGTTTGTACGTTTCCTCGAGGGATTCTACATCGTACTGATCACCAAACGCAGAAAAATGGCTGACATCGGGGGTCACTCTATTTATAAGATTGAAGACACCTCCATGATCTACATCCCTAATGACTCTGTTAGAGTTACACACCCAGATGAAGCAAGGTATTGTCTCACCTACTCCATCGTCTTCTTTTTTAAGATTTTAGATGCCAATAAAGGCAGTTTCGGCTTGTTTTTAGCACCCCCTAGAGTCCATTAGCAAAAGTGAAACATATCTCCTCGCTGTGCGTTTGTCTTTTTAACACCTTAATCTAACTGCTGAAATGTCTCCTCAGCCTTCATTAGTGTCTACAGGAGCGCAACTTTTTCACATTTTAAAATAATTTTCTTGAGCCAGTTTGTGCTAAAATGACCCTTTACAGGGTTAATGAATGTCACTCAGACCCCCACCACCCTCTGTGGCCAGAATACTGCACTTGCAACTTCAGAGTGCCGGTCCAGACCCTGCTGGACTTAGAAAAAATTATCATCATCATGCTTTATTTATAAAGCGCTTTTTACCACCCTCAAAGGGGGCCCAATGGCGCTGAACAAGAAAAATAACAGGAATAAAAAGTGGAAGCAAGTAATAAAAACATTAAAAACAGAAATGAAAACATTGACATTACTGAGAACAATAAAATGCAAATTAGTTTAGATAAAAGAAAATTAAAAGGGTTTTAAAAGGACATTAAAACCAAATACCTTATGTACTAAGTGGTTAAAAGGAAGTATAACAAAGAGTAAAAACCCAAAACCAAAACATTAGGAGAAAGTCATCCTATAAAAATGAGTTTTCAACCTACTCTTAAAGACTGCCAGTGATGGGGACTGCAATGGAGCTGACATGCCTGGTGCTGCAGTCTGCTTCCAATTAACTGGATAAAAGAGTTCTGTAATTTTCACCATAGTTTAATTTCCTTGATTTTATTTTAATATTCTGTCTCTCACAGTTGTACCCATGATGAAAATCACAGACCTCTCACCTTGTTAAGTGGGACAGCTAGCACAATCGGTGGCTGCCGCTGTATGATGCATTACTGTAGCCCCCTGGGACTTTCATAATTCAAGCTCAACCAGCAAGACAAGCGAGCTTCACGGTGTCGTATTTGTTTCTTGAGCTGCTCCACCCTGTAACCCTTGAAGGTTTGGTCCAATTGAAAGAATTCCAACATTGTCTCATAATGAGCTTTCCAACTCTTTATTGCATGATGAAACAGACGTCACAACAAAGATACAACATGAGAGAACTCTGTTGTGCAGCATTGGGGTGCATGAAGTAAAAGGATGTTTAAAGAATAGGGTCTCAAATGCTGAAGCATGAGAAAAGAAAATGCCATAAGCGATGAAAATATGGGTTTATCACAAATGACATCCCAACATCATCCAAATATTCAGCTATAAATAAATTCTGACCGAAAAAGGAATTTTGTTTCTGTTTTTATACTTGGACGAAACTGCAAAATGTGAACCACAGCTGCTTATTTTTACAGATGAAATAATCCTGATAATTCGTTCCACTCTCCTGCTGTTAAATTACTGATTTAGCTTTATGTTGCAGATATGTGCGGATTTTTCAGAACGTAGACCTTTCTAGCAACTTCTACTTCAGGTAAGATCATAAATGAGTCCAATTTCTCCCCAATGAAATTACGAAAGTAAATAAATTATAATCCTTGAATTAAAGAATGCATTAATAATAATGTTAGGTAAAAAATAGTTAAGATATTTACAAGATTTAAGTGCTTGCTTGTAAAATATAGAACATTTCTTTGTTGTGGTGTTTTTTACTCTGAAGAAAACTATATTCTAGTGCATAATTTGTTAGAAATTATTATTTATTCTGGCTGCAGGTATTTGGCAACATGTCAGTCTCTCCTGATATGAAAAACACTTGATATTTCTTGTTACACATGCATGAAAATAGTTCAAAACAATATTTCTGCAACAGTAACAAATTCTGGGGCAGTACAGCCTGTTCTTGTGTCACATCGTCTTTATGTCCTGCAGCTACAGCTATGACCTGAGCCACTCGCTGCAGTACAACCTGACATTGCTGCAGAGACCTTATGAACTGTGGTTGTCACCAGCTCCTTCTGCCGAGGAAGAGGTGCATGCTCAGAGCAAGCAGGACAGCTTTGACATCTTTGAGGACGAAGGTGTGCCAACACAAGGTGAGCAGGAGTTAATCGGTGCAACTTTTGTTGAGTCCTATTGCCTTAAGGATGTTGAGCTGAAGGCCAGGCTGTTGCAGTTGCTAGTGAGAAATATTCTTTAGAATATGGGTTATACTCAGTAAATATAGCAAACTAAAAATTTCACATGTGAACATTGCTACTTGAATTCTGATTTTTTTCTCTTAAAATTCTGACTTTTTTCTCAAAATTCTGACTTTAATCTCAAAATTCTGACTTTAATCTCAGAACTCTGACTTTAATCTCAAAATTCTTACTTTAATCTCAGAACTCTGACTTTAATCTCAAAATTCTGACTTTAATCTCAGAATTCTGATTTTTTCTGACTTTAATCACAAAATTCTGACTTTAATCTAAAAATTCTGACTTTAATCTCAGAATTCTGACATTAATTTCAGAATTTTGAGTTTTTTCTCGAAATTCAGACTTTTTCTGACTTTAATCTCAAAATTCTGACTTTAATCTCAAAATTCTGACTTTAATCTAAAAATTCTGACTTTGATCTCAGAATTCTGACATTAATTTCAGAATTCTGAGTTTTTTCTCAAAATTCAGACTTTTTCTGACTTTAATCTCAAAATTCTGACTTTAATCTCAGAATTCTGAGAAAAAAGTAAAAATTCTGAGAAAAGAGTCAGAATTTTTCTTTCTTTTTCTTTTCAGTGGCCCTAATCCTCTTCCGTATAGGTGGCACATTTTAGCTAATTATACACATTTAGTTTATATATTTAGAGTTTTTTGACCTTTACACTATTCTGCAACAAAGGCTTGGTGTGATTACAAACATTTCTAAATATGCTCGATGTTTTGCGTCATCGTTTTCCCCTCTCAAAATATGCTTTCACTCAACTGATTATTTTGACTCATCCCAGTTTAGCAAAATTATCCAGTGATTTTTACATGTGCCTGTGTTTCCTCCACAGTGGTTTACAGCCTGCAGAACGAGCCGTATCACAAGTACGTGTGGAACGGGAAGCTCCTCGAGCGCATCAAGGACATAGTGCATCCTGACTGGCTCATGTACATAATCCATGGCTTTTGTGGCCAGTCCAGTATCCTTCAAGCACTGACAGGTCGAGTGTGTTTGATAGTGTGTGTGTGGTGGTTGTTTTTACTTTATTTCTAGTTGCTACGATCTACTTGTTGCCATGGGTTTCAGGAGAAACCTTTACAAAGTGTGCTCATTTTAAAAGCTTCTTCTGGAGTCTTTGTTTGGACGTGACATCTCTGAGCACTGATGGGTTTAATTGAGCACACACAGGCAAGACGACACAGCTGTATTTCAGCGATGCTCCTCCCCTCCTTCCAGCCTCGCTTTAAGTTGCTGCTTTTGGTCCCTCATCAGAGCACGTGGATCACACTGTGAGCAGGAGCGTGGGATTCAGCTCTTTAGTAGCTTTAGCTAAATAAATTTGGCGTTAACAGGTGAATAGACACTGGTAATTACATAATCTGTCCATCTGCTCGCTGCAGGGAAGAACTTGATTGCCAGTGTTTCATTTTAAGCCTTAATGCCTTTAAACTTTTAAACTGAGATGAGAGAGCTGAGGCTACGTGAGTAATGTTAGGATTTTTGAAAAAAGCTTCTGTTAGATTGATGCATGGTGTACAGCTGCAGAGAGTAAATATTCAGATTTATGAGGATAACAGTTTGCCTTAGGCTCAGGATTCAATTTCAAGTCATTTACCATCATGTCTTATTAACTCAAGTCACATTAAGCAGTTTAAAATGTTAGGTTTTACCGCTAATGCTCATAAATATTTATACACCAGCTTCAGTTCGTAAGTATTCTCAGTGAAACACAACAGGAGCTTTGACTGAACATCACGGCTTTTCTTTTTTTGAGACCGTGGTCTGCTACGGAGAGAATATGCAGGAAATTTTAGACCATTCCTGGAAACGGTTTGACCTTCGCTGCTGCTACAGTGAGAGGAAGAGCGGCTCAGATGATGCAAAGTGATGATGCACACAGGAGCTTATAGGAAATAAAAAGTATATGCACCCCTAAGTGGAAACTCAAGAGAATGCAAAGGTTGAAACCATTTTTCTGTATTGTTCTGTGTCACTGTAAACATTAGAAACTAAGCAGAACATTTCTGAAGACGTCTTTTAAACGTGCCAGTGGCACTACTGTTTGTGATTATGCAAGCCGAGTCAAAATAACAACATCTTATAAACTGTACACCATTAATAAGAAAACCAAGATCAAATGTTATAATAAAGCTGCTGCCAGTGGCTCATTATGGTCACCATGGTGACAGCACAGCTGTCTCTCGCTCCCTGACAGCAAACTTAATGTGAGGCAAACTAGAAAGCAAACCTCAGACAGCCAGTTGCTTAGCAAAAACTAAAAGTCATAGTGAGAAAATGTTTGAACTTTGCTGATGATCACGCATTTACACTTACTGGCCACTTTATTGGGTACACCTTGCTAGTACCGGGTTGGACCCTCTTTTACCTTCAGAACTGCCTTAATCCTTCGTGGCATAGATTCAACAAGGTACTGGAAACATTCCTCAGAGATGGTGGTCCATATTGACATCATAGCATCACGCAGTTGCTGCAGATTTGTCGGCTGCACATCCATGATGAATCTCCCGTTCCACCACATCCCAAAGGTGCTCTATTGGATTGAGATCTGGTGACTGTGGAGGCCATCTGAGTCCAGTGAACTCATTGTCATGTTCAAGAAACCAGTCTGAGATGATTCCAGCTTTATGACATGGAGCATTATCCTGCTGGAAGTAGCCATCAGAAGATGGGTCCACTGTGGTCATAAAGGAATGGACATGGTCAGCAACAAGACTCAGGTAGGCTGCGGCGTTGCAACGATGATCAGTTAGTACTAAGGTGCCAAGAAAATGTCCCCCACACCAGTACACCACCACCACCAGCCTGAACTGTTGATACAAGGCAGGATGGACAGGCAACCCTATTGGATGTTCTTGAGTTGAGTTTGTTTTCTACAGCATACGTTTACAACATACTGCTACCAAAAGTCAGAGCACATTCTTCCCAAATGAGCAACTTTGATGTGTTAACAGTTTTTTTCCCAAAGGTGCAGGGCGTAAAATGGACACAAATCATGGCAGAAATGCAAACACAATAGTGCTTATGCATTGACAAAAAAACAACCTCAATCAAAATGGTTAAATACACAAGAACCAGGTGTTGCAGAATTTTGAAATTCACCTTTTCTGTTTTGTATTGTATAGTTTAGCTATATTTGTTGTGTTTATTGTTTTGTTATACCTCCTTCACCCAATGACCTCAGAGCTGCTGATCTACGGTCGACCGGTTCACATCACCCTCATTGCCAGGCGCTCCAGCAGATTCGCAGGAACCCGTTTCCTGAAAAGAGGTGCCAACTGCGAGGTACAACAGTTGCTCGGGCAACGGGAACAATAGATAGTGGAGGCAAAGCTTAAGGCCATCAGGATGATTGAGATGACTCAAGTTGATCACAGGGGGTTAATTTGATCCACGGCCTCTTTCTTCACTATGCATGAGTGTCTGTGTGGGCGTATGGTGGGAGGAAGGAGGAACTCTTGCTGCAAAAATGGTTTTCCTCCTCTGTTTGGACTGCTTATTAAGGGGCCTGCCAGACAGGCAGGGCCCTTATTGCTCTCCACCGGAGGATTTGTTGTCTTTATTTTTATAATTAAGGGGCCTGCCTGACAGGCAGGGCCCTTATTGCTCTCCACCGGAGGATTTGTTCTCTTTAATTTTATTCTTATTCTTATTATTCTTCCGTATACGTTAATACAGCCCGAACCGCAGCGTGCACCCCCACATATCTTACATCAAAACGACCGGCTCGGTCGTGGGAGGTGTGCTATTACTTTTCTTAGTGTTTCGAGTTACCATGGCAACGGTGTTAGCAAAAAATTGCGCAAAAACTTCCCCCTCATTACGTTTCAACCGAAATGTGCACCCCCACAAATCTTACATCAAATCGACCGGCTTGTTCGGGGGAAGGTGTGCTATTACTTTTCTTTGCGTTTTGTGTTACCATGGCAACGTTATTAGTAAAAATGCTGCGCACAAACGCCCTCCTCATTACGTTTGGTTGTAATTTCTACAAACAAGTTCACAACCGTACCAAACTTGATATGTGTCATCACACAACCACTGCCTACACATTCATGTGGTCATTTGTTGAATCTGCAACAGCGCCCCCTACATCCATTTCAAACTTTAATAACTTCTAC